>JAQPZY010001696.1:6730000-7282500 GCA_029931535.1 Margaritifera margaritifera | reverse complement strand
TAGTACATTTATATTTTCTATTTTTTTGGTGGGAAAGAACTCTTTCTTGCAGTGGATAATGTTTCATGTTCCATAAATCTATCACCGTGACATTTCTCATCAATATATTCAAAGTCAATAAGTTGTAAAGGGTCTGATGAAAAGCAAATGCAAGAAACGTTGTCTCAAAGCTTGAAAAAGTTATTTAATCTGAGATAAAATGTCCTCTTCAAAAAAAGATGTGTCTAAATTAAGGAATAATGCAATAATTCATTACATCACAGATAGATAGATAGATAGATAGATAGATAGATAGATAGATAGATAGATAGATAGATAGATAGATAGATAGATAGATAGATAGACAGACATACAGATAGGTTAATAGATAGATAGATGTGTAGTTATGTTGATTGACATATACCTAGATAGATCATTATTAAATGCGAGATATGTATTGCATGGACACATGACCCACTTAAAGTACTTGAAGACTTTTTCTGCCATTGAATTTGTTTGATTGTACAAACTCACTTTTTGACTAAAGCTTATAACATTTATATCAAATTCAGCCGACGTGAGCGAGCCAGACTTGTAAAACTTAAAAGCCAATAGAAAATGGAGAAAAATCATAAGGATTCTAAAATATAATGTATGACTAAGTAAACAGGAAGTACCGTCCTCCTGAAAATCGTCAACTTACAGAATAGAAGATAATGAGATAAAAATTAAAATAAGTAAACGCTATGGATCAGAAAATTTTCAATTTTTTTATTGTGTACAGAAAAGCTTGCCAATGGAAAGACAAATGAAATTCATCATACGTGTAATATTTAAGACAAAGATCGCAAACGTGTGCTTAGACTTATTAAGTCTATTTAATTGTTGATCCTTTGTGCTTTAAATCTCACACACCTATTATGACGTGACTTCCGGAGTGAACAGAAAACATGTATGACAAGAAACTGAAACCATTTTGTTTATACAATGCTTCCATAATTCATGGGCAAGTTTAAGATGCAATCTGATTTATAGATTTTCTTCTGTCCATAAATGTTCTTGAAAAGATGAAAATGAATTTGCTGTTGGCAGCTTTCCCTGACGTATGAATACATGTCACGTTCAGGCTTCTGGAACAAGAGAATAATAAAGTATTCATGGTGTGACATTTCAAAGTGATTTATCTCTTTTATCTCCGTCTTAAAGTATATTTTTTTACTGTTTATTTCATTTGGCTTGGATACATTTAAAATCACATTTATGTCTCATAGTGTTCGAATAGTTGCATATATTTACAAAATAAAATCAAAGTGGACAACTTATGACAAGAAAAAAAAAAAAAAAAAAAAAACACAACAAAAACAACAACACAAAAACAACAAACTAACTGAAGTGTCAAATCTTTACAGATTTGAAATGAAATAGTGATTTAAATGGATGCTGTTCATGCATATAAGTCAAGCGTAAAAATAAATATTCTTGTTACACTTCACTCATTTGTCCATCACACTCGTAAAAGCTACAACTAAACTAGCCAGATTGGTAAATTTTATCATTCCCAATATTATTTGTCAAAGCAGAGAGATTACGTACAGATATGTTACATTTGCAAAACCCGACCTTCAATTATTCTTGATACTCGTATCTTGACTTACATACGTAACATATTGATCAGTTCATTCAATCAAAGCATGAACTAAAAACTCTGCTATCTAGTAAAAGATTTATGCTGAGCGTACATAGCCAATACAAGAGCATGGGTTAAATGAAAAAAAAAAGCAACTGATGAATATTGTCTTATATATCAAATATTATATAAAACAACTTCTGTGTATATACATATCTTATTTGCATTCTAAAGATGAATATAATTCATGGTTATTTAAAATCTTCACAACCATAAAATTGCATTTATTATATGCATTCGGCGCCACATGACTGTGAAATAAATTCATAAAACTTGCCTTAACCTGTATTATATCTCAAGAGGGGAGTTTACGATATTATAGAGTACAACTCATTTCTATTCTCTGCAGTAGAAACCCAAACATGTTGAAATTATTTTAGTTTTTCTTGCTTCGTATGAGCAAAAGATAGTATCTCCCAAGAATTAATCAAGTTTAAAGCACATGCAAAAGAACAGACTGCCTCCCTTATATACCGTTTGAATTATGGTTGGCTTTGAAGTCATTATTTGGACCATTTCATCACTCAGATTATATCTATCTATCTATCTATCTATCTGTATATATATATATATATATATATATATATATATATATATCTATCTATCTATATATATATATATATATATATATATATATATATATATATATGACAAGAATGAAAAGTATTATGAGTTGCTTGCACTGGCAGGTATACAAACAGTTGGTCTAGATGTACAGCCAGACAGCCAGTGAACTTTCTGATGTCCCTCACTGGCTGTCTAGATGTATGTCTAGACAAACTGTTTGTGTACCTGCCAGTGCAAGCAACTCATCATACTTTTCATTCTTTATATATGCCTGTCTTAGCACTAAAAATGGCAGTCACAATGATATAAATTGACTAAATTATCAAGTTTTATGACTTGCAACTAAGACATCATTACACAACAAATGAGCAAAGACCAAAAGAAAAAGATTGTCAAAACCATTGTGCGAAGTGTAGCACTATATGGCTCAGAAACTTGCACGCTGAGAAAGTAAGAAAAAAAAGGCTAGAAGCATTTGAGATGTGGATATGGAGGCGCATGGAGAAAGTTAGTTGGAGTGACCGAAAGACAAATGAAGAGGTCCTAGATTGGTTGATGAAAAGATAACTTTATTGAATGTTATACTCAAGAGGAAGAAGTGGATCGGACACATTTTAAGAGGTGAAAGCCTGTTAAGAGAGGTCATAGAAGACAGCCAAGAGGAAAGCCTAGAATCATGCTACTGGACGATCTTAACGAGAACAACTCATTTGCGAACATGAAACGTAGAGCGATGCTAAGGGTAGAGCGGAGAAGATGGATGCCTCGAACACCTGCCTTAGGGCAGAAAACCAATGATGTTGTTGTTGTTGTTGTTGTTGTTGTTGTTATTATTATTATTATTATTATTATTATTATTATTATTATTATTATTATTATTATTATTGTTGTTGTTGTTGTTGTTGTTGCTGCTGCTATTCTTGTTATTGTTGTTTTTATTAAGTTTTTACTTTTCATAGTGTCAATATTATTTGCAAAATTATTTATTTACGTTTTATTACATGCTCTAACTTAATATACAAAGTGTTGATGGAAGAAGGGTTTAGGGTTGTGGTGTGGGTGGGGTGTCATAAAAACAAAACTACACCTACTAATTTACGTACTGCTTTTAATCTCATATGAAATATCTACGTGATCAGTTTCTAAGGTTATAATAAGTAGGAATTTGTTTTATTAAGAACAGTTTACTTTTCAGACGAGTGTATATCTTTGACCAATTTAATTTCCAGAAGCTCTGGAGTACCAACAATGTTAGGGGTGGGGGTGGGACTAGATTTCTCTTGCGAGCCAAAATAATTATTTTTTGTCCTTATTAAAAATTAACACTTTTCTTTTCATCTGATAAAATGTTTAAAACATCCAGATAAGCTGAGGAAATCTTTTCATCTGATAAAATGGTGAAAACATCCAGATAAGTTGAGGAAATCTTTTCATCTGATAAAATGGTGAAAACATCCAGATAAGTTGAGGAAATCTTTCAGTAGAGGAAGGGGCCTTTTTTATCGTAAAAAAGGAAAGTGAATAAACTTGTGTACATCATGTGTAAAACACACTTAACCGTAGAAAGCGCTGCATGAATTCTGCTTTGCTCTGATATGTTATGGGATGTTGTCAATATATTACACAAGTCATAATATTCTCCAGTTGAGTAGTTGCATTAAAGAATGACGCAGTATTGAAACAATAAACAAGATCAGCTGAAAAAATATTATGAAAAAGGCGTTGTCCTAATGGACCTGTTATAGTTTCTCAGTCAGACGTATTTAGCCTGATCTTTTTGCATAGACCTTCTGGCGTCTGCCTCGTCTCAGGCGATTAGAACCAGTCCAGACAATAAATCCAGTACTGACTTTGGAACTACAAAACTTTAAGGCTGGTTGTGTAAAAATAGAATAGAAATACTAGTATGATATAAAATATATACGATCTTACATTAGTGCTCCTTTCAAATTAAATTTATAAAATCAGTTGAATAATTTCAAACTTTTACGAGCCTTAATAAATAAAATTGTGAAATTATTCATTGAGTTCGATTAAATCATTTTAAATGAGCACAAATATACCATTCTATAAAAACGCAATGATTATATTCAAGAACAATACAGTATAGTGTAGTGAAATATCACTGAAATGCATTCGGATGCTTCATACAGTATGCTTTTGTTTTACGTCACGTCATGACGCCATATATGACTGAAATAAAAGTTATCGCATAATTTAATATCGAAACATATTACATGATTTTATCAACTTAGATGACACAACAGCCATCTGATAAAAATTATTTTGAAACAACCCAAAGACATCGCCTTCCAAGAAACCCCGAAATAATAATAATGCTCATTTTAGGGCCAAGAATTAAAAAAAAAACCCATTTGTTTATTTTTGGATCCAAGCTGGAATTGAGAACCAGAATTTTTTTAAAAATATCTTGAAGATACAGAGATTATACACATCATCCTTGACAATATTATTGGTTATCAATCGAAGCGCCTATTTATGTAAGCTCATGGTGTTCTAAATTTGGCTAAAATAGGCATATTTGTGTGTGCTGATTCTGGCCTACTTTGAAGGTGATTTTAACCTTGTAAACAGAAGTACCCATTCTAAACTATCAATTTTGTTGAAACTCGGACTTTCCTCTACAAATTTATATCAAAATTACCTATTTGTAAGCATGGTCGAAGCATGACATAATACACGTTCTTCTTTTTTGCGTGTAATTCATTTCAATCCTTTTACATTTGTGTGATTCTATATAGATTTAGCCTTCCACTGTAAAAAGGTATGTATCCCGATGAGTTCTTTAATAAGAAAACTAGAAATGTGTTCGTAAAAGATGAATACAGCGCCACCTCTTCTTTAGCCACATTTCGCCCAAGTCACTGAAACACGGAAAATATGTAACACTGACCTATTTTTGTTGGAAAAAAATGTCGTACTCACAGAGAGACACCAAGACACAATAAGCTGGATGACCCTGTCTCCAGTAGTGCATGAAATGCTGACCTAAATACAAAACTTAACCAAAGTGTTACAAACAGACGGACGGACAGGGGTAACAGTTTTTTTCTCTTACATATTCGTGGCAAGACATAAATATAGTATATATATATATATATATATATATATATATATATATATATATATATATATATATATACCAGCTATACTCTATGTAATACTGTGAATACTACACGAACAGCGATTAAATAACACAATCACGTGACCAAAATTTGTACAATGCAATTCCAAACTGGAGTATTGCACATCAATCAAGCTCCTTGGCCGTTGATAAAATAAATCAGTATCGCTCTGAAGAATTTGTAAATACACACTCTGTCATTATGATTTACATTACGTTTGCATTTGCCAACAATATATAAGACTAACACAGTGAAACAAAAATTGCTTTGTGGGCCAGCAAATGAGTTTCAGAAAACATAATGCCTCCAATTACTGTTCTGCCAATTGCTGCTGATTCTAGTATATTACTTTCAGGTGATCCAAAGATGTTGTGAAATTGTTCCATCAACAATACTGTTGGACCGTTTTCTATGCATGCGCAGTGCGATATATCTGTTATTTCGAGACGCTTGCATGTATTCTTGTCTGTCTAATCTGTAATGGATGTCCACAGATGAAATTGTAACAGCCATTTGAGAAATACAGAAGGGTATTTGTTCCATGTTTGAGCAGACACAAAAGAATTTTTTTCTTTTTAACTAATTAAAAAAGATATTCTTTTCTTCGAAGAATTTGATCAGACTTGGTATTTCCAGACTTCTAAAGTCCTGTATATCTAACCCAATGTCAGCCATCCACATTATATGCTCCTCATTTTCTGTAAATCATTTGAATACCAAAATCTAATTAAAGTACATAATAACAGGAAACAAAAATATCTCGTCGTTAACTTCCTTAAAACTTCGAATTACGTTAATTATACACAGACTGCATCGTACTATCGGCGCCAAAACTAAGATCACGACTTAAGGGGAGACACAAGAATAAACGCAAAGACAGACAGGCAGATAGAGATATATAGATAGAAAGGCGGATGGAAAATCGAGCAAAAGACAAGATTATCTGCAACCCACCATACAATGGCTAAATTCAGATTTGTAAGCCTGTAGAGTGAAAGTACTGAGGTAAACATGTACGTCAAATTTCTAATATAATCACCACTATCGCAAGTACAAATTGTTTATGAATCTTAGAATCTTAAGCGAGCTATCCATGCTGCATTAGAAATATCTAATTCTGGAGCAAATACTATTTCAAATTTAGCAAATCTTTCACTGTGTCCGTTCAGAGCTGTATCTCTGCAGCAGTAATAATTTTGAACTGTATGAGAAAATGTATTCATATAGCTTGAATAATGATTAAAGACACGATTGGATGAATGTATATCATTGATAGAAGTCCTTTCTGTATTGAAGAAAATTGCAAGAATGCGTTTAATACGTAATATATATATATATATATATATATATATATATATATATATATATATATATATATATATATATATATATATATATATAGAGAGAGAGAGAGAGAGAGAGAGAGAGAGAGAGAGAGAGAGATTGGTAGACAGGAATATTTATTGGGCTTTGTTCATTTAAAATGCATCACATACAATGAATAAGCCCAAAGGTTATTTAAGATAATATTCAAAAATGTTATTGTTTAGGCAAGGCTTCTCTTCGAATTCTTTTTTAATACAAAAAATAAACAAATATGATTTTCTTATTGTAAGCGGATACAACAACTCATAGCGGTTAATGTAAAATATTTCGGTCCATAGATACTAACCTGAAGCTCAGAATCTAACTCAAGCTTGCCATGGAAACGATAACAGTTTCCTTACAAGTACAGTACACTGATGACTTTTGTTTCTTTTTATTTAAAATTAATCCACCGAAAGAATAGTTAAGCAAGAAATCAAGATTACAAAAATCAACGTGTGTTACAACATGCACATAAAGGCAATGCTAAATATAATAGGAATCACAAAATTAAACCTGACAGTGTGTCCTACACTGCATAACCTAACTTGACTTATTATGCAATAAGAAGAAATACTATATTACCTGTGTTAGTATGACAATACACGCATTTACAGTGAAAATTGCAGAATAAAACATGACCGCACAATCTCTTTCCTCAACAAGCTTCACTACTGTAGGCGTATACTCACTTGCACAGTTACATGAAAAGCACTACTGCATCATTTCTGTACACAACTTAAAAAAAGGATTTTTCATAAACAAGTGCGTGCAATTTTTATCAGTTGTTTGTAAGGTTCACTATATAAACTATAGTCGTAAGTATTATATATCATTCGTCATTTTTTAAGGTCGAAATGTTTCAATGTTATGTCAATCATACAAGCTCTTGATAATTAGTTTTGTGTGCAATCGGTGGTCAATGTATTCTAGAATGTATTTTTATTTTCTTCTTCTTTTCTATTGGTTAGATAAAGCCGGAGAAATCATACGGGTGACTACTTACTCATGCACGTGTTGGCTGCAAGGATTGAACTCTAGAAGTAACGGTGAGAAGCGAATTTAGGTAATTTCGCTATCCAGGCTCCATCCACCGTTTGTTTGCCATGCATGGAGATCACAAAACTCTAAGCCTGCGTTTTAGGTTGCGTTTCAGCTATCAGCTAATCAGAAAGTACCTTTTTATGACCTCGAGGCATATCTTCGAGAACCCATTCTCTGACGTTGTTCCAGACAAATCCCAAGAACCACCTGCAAAAATACAATAAAAAGATCGAGAAATGTTACATTGTTTAATCTATATCAGTACAGTAATTTAAACGTATTGAGTTGACTGGATGAAATTCGTACAGCTAGTAATAGGTCCTATAGGTTTTGTATGGGTCTTTTAGCTTTAACAGAATTTTTGGGCGGGATGATGTGGTTTGATTAAAAATGAGCACAGTTAAGGTAACATTATCTCTATCACTCAGCTCTTTACAAGGAAAGCTGTTTCCTTTGAAAATCACAGGCATGCGGTGGGCAAGCCTGACGGTTTTAAAAGAATGAAATACTTTTAGCTCCTGGAACAGCCAAATGGATATCTCTAACAAATCTAAAGTATATATTTAAGACTGATGCATTTAAGACACACCATACCAATATTTAACAGCAGACATCGACTCAGTGAAAAAATAGATATTTGTGTCATTTGTGATAGTTATAATAAAAAAGAAATCATTCTTGGTGCCTTTTATCTCTATAAATGTTTCCATACGGCATGTCGAAATGCATATTATCCTTACATCGTAACCACTGCAGTAGATTCTATGTGTGCTATACAGTCAGTTACTAATTCACTCTCCGATCCCTCTCAAAAAGGCTAATTATTTTATATATAATTTAAAAAAACAAAACAAAATCTTTTGTCAAACATTCCTTCTCATCATATATAAAGGAACAACCTTTCTGAAATGAGAAAAAGAAACTGCAAATATTGATTGTATCCCTACGTTATTGGCACATTATATTACCCACTTATTCGTTGTAAACATTCACCTGAAGGTGATGTCCATTATTCATGGCAATGATAAAATGCTTCCAAAGCGTTTTCTATGCCTAAGTGGTTATCTTCCATTTTGAGTGATAAAGAGTATTAATACAGTCATCAAAGTAATGTATTTTTTTTTTTTTTTTTTTTTTTACACAAAGTGGAGCTGGTAGTGGTATCGGAGAGCTTGATTTTCCCTTCCCTGTCTTAATACATTAATGCCTACGTAATATTTGATTTTAAATCTCTGTGCAGGAATCGGCCTACCAGTCCTGATTTTGTCCGGTCAACCAGGTGCAAACGCACAGTAGAATGCGACTTCCGAATAACATCAAGCAACATCTATCTCACAACAAGAATGTATTTCACTGTCACTGATCATTTGTTGTGACTGTCTTAAGCAATAAAAAGGATATCATTCCGTGTTATAAAAAACCAGAGATAAACAAAATAACCTTCAATAATCAAGACACTGAAATCAGTAGCTTATTTATTCTCCATGATACGTCAAGCAAAAGCACGAAATATGTATTATTTTCATATTTGATACAAGTAATTTTTTCGAATCTTTTTCAGTTGCTTGTATATTGTATCTTGAAAATCTTATATCGATAATTGCTGGATATTTTTGTCAACTATTCAACCATATAATAACGATCGCCTTTCACGAGTGATTAAAATGCAGTTACACTTCACTGTGTATGACAGACAATCAACTATAAAATCATTGTTCAAAGTTTGATATTCCTTAACACGTTATATTTATACGACACATACATGCTAAATATATACAGTTTGAAAATTCCACTGAGATTTCTGGAAAATATTTAAATTCTACATCCCAAAATAGCGTAAATAATCTACTGAACACTAATGAAAGACTCAAACAAACACACATCAACAAAATACTAACAATTCACAGAAGAAATTCCAGTTTTACAAATTCATTCCCTATCATGCAGAAAATGAAAGAGGAAGTCATCTATCAATAGACTGGTACATGTCTCTCTATTATTTCCCCTTTGCATAATAGCGGTATTCTTCTTACGATACCGTATCTGTATAAACGTAATTGTAACACAACTTTCCGTATCATACGAAAACCAAGTTATACACCGTAGCACACTTACTGTCTTGTTTCTAGTTTGTTTCTTTGTTTGCCTGTTTCTTTTCTTCATCTGATAGTTTTGCATAATTCCTCTTTAGCTTCTATATCTCCCCGTTTCTTAAATTTCTTTCTGTAATTCTCAATTGTCCTCCCTATATCTTCAGAGTATTCTTCTTCATACATGTGGTGTAATTTCCATTTGTAATGCAAATAATATGAGAATGTTTTTTAAATCGTCCTACAACACATACATTAAACGTTTCATCATCAGATATTTCAGATATGTAGTTATAAGCCATAGAATATTCAGGGTCTTTCTCATGTTTGTATGCACCATGCTTACAGCACCGGTAAAAGGTGTTTATCTTTTTCATGTCGTTTGCTGGTTTTATGCTTTTACAGCTGTCACCTTTATATATATATATATATATATATATATATATATATATATATATATATATATATATATATATATATATATAAGCAAACCATGATTTAGATACAGTAGTTAAAATAGTTAAATATAGTTGGATTATTGATGATTCTTAAACAATTTCTTTCCATTGGAAAAACTTGTATATTTTCAAGGGCCAACCCATCGTTAAAAAGTAATTTTAGCGGTCGTGATCAATAATCCCACTACTCAAAGAACTAGGTTAATTTGTAACATGCGTACAAATAGATCAAGTTGACTTCGTTTCGTAAAAGCAAGTATGAACATTTACAATAATAATTTTTGGAATTTGTATTTCTAATTTGCAAAACTAACATAGATTAAAAATGGGTTAGAGTTAACAGAAATGCCTATTTTTGACCCAATTTTTGAACATGCTGAGTTTTGGTTAACAGGCGCACTAATTGAAAACCAACGTGATATTTGAATATGATATAAATCACATCAATATCTTTAGCATGCTCAAAGATCTTTTTGGTTTTCAAATGAGGTGTTAACCAAAATGGACAACATGTTTTATGATTTCCTTAAAAAAGAGGTTTGGCTTTTTCTTTGTTCTAAAATGTACATTTGAGATATATTTATTAGAATTAAACCATTGTGTTATTTGAGTATTTACTACAAATTACTCACTCTAACCTTACTAAAACCTTTACCCTTTACCAAAACTTCTTCACTCTACCCCGATCTAGGTTTGTCAGTTATTGACGATTAACACATTTCCAACGTTTTTGACGGATGCACGTAAAAATTAATTTAATATAATTGATAATTACTCACCATATTATTAATGTTGTATACTATTCAAGAAATGATCTTTCAAAGTGACAAACTCTATTTTCATTAGTATTTTTGTTCAAAATAACACTTTAGGTTGTTAGAGGAATTTTGGAAAGGGCAGATTGGTAGAATGTGTTTTGTGTGTTTTTCAGTTGATCCTTATGATAGTATCTATGGTAAGATTTGAATATTTAAAGAATTACAGTCACATGACAAAATTGTTTGAACTCCTTCTGTTTCTCTTTAAACTCGACATCAACTTTGTATATGAGGAATAAAACTTCAGTCTAATTTCATAAAGTGTGAACTTCTTTTCGTCCTTGTATTAGAGACCCAGAAATGACAAGAGCACATTTTGTGATCCATAGGGCCCACTGATTCAAACTAACATTGGTGTCAGCTTCTAACATGCTGGCTGTCCATCACCACCACCATGTCAAACTAATGAGGACATATAAATGACCCACTTATATGACTTTTTTTCTTCTTCAAAATTTACTCTTTCGGTGTGACCTTTTTCTACATTTAGTAATTGTATTTGTTTTGGCCCAGTATGAACAAAGCATTTTGAATTTTGAATTCGATTTGATCATTTACATGCTATGGTTAAAATCATAATGAATGATGGACTTGCTTGAAAAAAGGTAGTTAACATTTGATTCAGAAAAACTAAAGAATTTGTGAAGATTCTGAAAAAAAAATGTCTTATTTTTAAATATAAAAATATAATTGTAAGACACTTGACTGGTTTAGAGGCTGTACATAACATATAATTGTAAGACATTTGACTGGTTTAGAGGCTGTACATAAAATATAATTGTAAGACACTTGACTGGTTTAGAGGCTGTACATAAAATATAATTGTAAGACACTTAACTGGTTTAGAGGCTGTACATAAAATATAATTGTAAGACACTTGACTGGTTTAGAGGCTGTATATAGATTCACTATGATATTTGAAGTGACTGTCCCTTCATGTCGTTTACGGCAAGTAACTATGATAGGCATTCAACCGACATAAGTTATTTCAGCCGATCTAGATAAGGCTAAATGTATATTGATTTACTTTCTTCACTCATAATGTATCACAAGTAACTGAAAGAACTTTTAGGTCATGTTTTGAAATTTGTTTTTGCCATAAGAAATCGTCTAATCGTAACGAAAAAACGCGGGTTTTTCCTTTGTTTGTGGGGCTTACAAACGTTTGGTTATGACGATTAATAGTATTTTCGTTATAGATTCTAACATAAGGCGAGACAAAAACAATTCCAGGCCTGCAGTTGAAAATATGTTCTGCATTTTGAAACAATTCAACAACAGATGTACGTTTGTAAGTAGAAAAAGAGACAAGTTCATAATGTAAACAAAAATACCTTCGCAAACAAGCAGAATACCACAATCAAATAAAATTCCGTTTGGCTTATTATGAAGTAAAACGAAAAGCAATATTACTGTGTCTCATCATGTTGCACAGAAACTCACCGTCTCAAAGCAATTTAAAACGGAACTTCAGAATTTCTCCATCGAGCAAGATTAACTGCGGCAAAAGCATCCTACACGTGAACAGTTCTACAAAAGCCGTGATAATGAGAAATATGTGTGCCAGTTTCTTCTGAGCCCCGTCTGCATCTAACACAATACTCTCTAAATAGATTACGATCTGACTTCAAAACGATGTCAAAGTTAGAAGTTAGGTGGAAAGGTCATAGGTGCATTTGCTTGTGCATATATAAATTAATTATCTTTTTTTTGATAAGTGCCTTTAAGAGTTGTACTCATAGTGTCCGCATTATTTTTATATTGTGGTGATATCTACGCATACCTGAAGCTATTCCACAATATCAACTGTTCGACATGACATGTAACCTAGCCATCATTTGGTATCTGAAAAAAGTAATATTTGTGTGACCACAATGTGAGTGCAATGTTCACTTCGCTTTTCCTTGTGGTATTATCTCTTCTGCCACATATCATACAAACATATATATTTGTTCTTGATTTTAAATGCTTGTGGATTAGGCACAATCTCGACCCATATCATGAGACACCTGCGAAAATCTTATGTATAAGATATAAAACAGACTTGGCATAATATGCTGGTAGGGAAACCGATTGAAGTTGTGTGCACTGTATGACGTGTTTACACGACTCGTAAGAACTATCATAGATTATGTATGAACTTTAGTTGCACCGGAAAGCATCTTGATGATATGGCTTTATTTAAATTCCATAAGAAGGCAAAATGAGACCTAAACCCAACTTCCCAAGTAAGATAACTCTTCTCTATGGAAATCACAAAATACATGGTATGATGCACAAGTACACAGGATAAAAAGAATGAAACTAGCAAATCACAGTGTAAGCCAATCAAACACACGGCGAAAACCCTTGCACATCCAAAATGCAGAAAATAAGACGAAACCTGATCCTGAAGTATATTTACCTTTTGACTATAAACCTGTGAAAAGTATGTATTCTAAATATGTATAATATAAATGACAAGGAGGATTTTGTAAACGAAGCCTTTATTTCTCCAGCACAGGCACATTATCGCTGGTGATGTCCTGTGCGAAATAGTGTCAAAAAGAATGTTCTTCTGGCATTACAGTCGACATTAAATAAAGTACACAGATAAACAAACAAACAACAAACAAACACAGATTCACAGTGCACGCATGAAGTCATCAATCACACTCAGAACAACACTTACCGTACTCAATGTCACATCTAACACGTTGAAAATGCTTACATTATTCTCTCTGTAATTGCCAAACATGCAACTATCTTGGGCTTCATGAATGGTTCTTGATTTCAAAGCACTTGAAAGTTTTCCTTGCAACACAAAGCTCATGATATAATATGTTATGCAAGGCCGTAGAGGGCGATACGGCCGGTACGGCTATAGCCATACCACTTTTCACCCCCACCCCACCCCCGAAAAAAAATAAGATTAACAAAAATTAATAAAGTAAAATTCTGTGTGCTGAATTGTTGCACTTCGTAGCTTCCCTAAATGTACATTTAACACCTTTACTTGTCGAGACATGTCTATTACAACAATTTATTCTTTGTGAAAATGGTCTATCATAACACAGATGGAAGTTAAAATCACTAATTAAACAATTTTAGCATTATATTTAATCCAAATGTTTGCTCTGACACATTTGCATTTTGTCGTAGAGTGTAACAGGTATGGGTGGCACTGAACATCGAATAGAGACAGGTCATGTTAGTTCAGTCAATGACAATATTAATTTGCACGATTCCTGTGGGAAACACTTTTAAATAAGTTAATACTTGAAACCTACTTGTTGTTAGGAGTTTATTTTTAGGCATTTTTTATGACACCTCCTCATTGCTCATATAAATGTACAGTGTAAGCATTATTTTTTTTAAATTTTGTATCTGTTAATCCTGATGGAGAGAGAGAGAGAGAGAGAGAGAGAGAGAGAGAGAGAGAGAGAGAGAGAGAGAGAGAGAAAGGAAAATAAAATCAATAATTAGGCCTAAATGGGAAATATAACATACATAAGGGCATATATTTCCCAAATGGGAAACATTAGTTCCAAAGGTGATGTCACCATTGTGGCGATGCGACTTTTATCGCCATTGTGGCGATATCAGCTTCGCCACTCGTGACAATACAATGTTTCCACTTCACTCATAAAATATTTCCTTATATCTACTAAAAAAAACAACCTAGATTTTCTTTTTATTATATAGCTTTTAAAGGCAGAAACCTTCGATTTGCATGAATTTGTTTCTCCATTTTGTGCCAGTGCGATTACTACATCGATAAAAAAGTTCCAAAAATTTTAGTACAATTTTAGCACTGCGACTTTTTGCAAATTTAGATTGTACATATCTTATTTAAATTTGTGTATTTTGTCAAATTAATGACTGTTTTCACACCAAAATGAAGAGATTTTTATTTCAATTAACACATTTCTTGCGCGGATTGATACAGTCAAAATTGCTGGGGTGGGGGTAGCTCTAGAAACAAGACAGAACGGTCTAACAGACTTCAGCGCGTAACATCATTAAACAAGATATTTTAATGATTGTGAGTTTACTTGTAAGAATTTTGGTTTCATGTTTTTATTTCTGCATTCAGAAGTGAATTTTTGTGTGTTGGCAAGCTTGCAGTCTCTTTCGGTAACGGACGTTGCATCCCAATTTCGGTTGTCACATAATTTCGGTTTGCAATCGATACTCATCAGTGCCTGTATTTTTCATTGTTTTCAGACATGATTATAATCGCCACTTAAACAATTTTATTACTATATTCAATTAAGAGTTTTTCTTAAAAATATGTACCGTTTGTCGTTGAGTGTAACAAATATACTCCACTGTATGGGTGACGCACACTATCGAATAGCAACAGGTCATGTAAGTTCAGTCACTGAAAATTTGCACGATTCATGTGGAAAACTAATTATAAAAAGTTAATACTTGAAGCCTACATTTTGTTATTTTTGGTTCATTTTTATGCATTCTTGACATTCTCATTGATAGCATGAATGGCACCAAGAGGGTCAATAGTCTTGACACATTTTAAGATATTCATCCTGATGAGAGAGAGAGAGAGAGAAGGAAAAGAAGAAGACAAAATGAAATAGGCCAAAATATGGAAATACGGGTCTGAATAATATACATAAAGCAGATACACTTCCTAAATGGAAAAAAGTAGTTCCAAAAGTGATATCGCCACTGTGGCAATAAAAGTGGTATCGCCAATGTGACGATATAATTTTTCTCCTGCTGATATATTTCAGTCTCTTATTATGAAATATATAATAAATTCTAATATCGCATTATGAAATATATAATAAATTGATGATATCTATTTCACACTATAGACATATCTCATGCACGACCAGAATCGTGTCAAGGCTAAGAATTTCTTTGTTTGTTTCTTTCTTACTATAGAAAAGTTTACATCGTTAAAACTATTATATAAGTTCATAAACCATTTATTCGGTGAATTAGACTTTTATCGTATTATTACATTAAATAGTACCATCTCAAGGGGTGCCCCCCCCCCCCAGTAGGGACCCTTCCTGTCACCTCTCAGCATTGCATCTCAATGGCCGTACCACTTTTTATTTGCCAAAGACTGGCGTATTCTGCACTTTGCAACAAATATATCTTCAAAGCACACTTTTCACTTGGAATGTTGAACAGTACAGAAATATGTTGTTTATTATTTTAAAAACCCCAATATCTTTACAAATAAACACCACAAAGAAAAAGAAAACACCGTTTTACTTGTATGGAAAGAAACGGAAACACAAACCAATTTTTGTTGTGCAAGAATCAACTGTCTCAAAATTGTGTAGAAGATAACCACAAAATTCCTCACTATAACATGTCGACCGCGGCGATTGCATACTCCCTTGGCACAAAGTCTCGATAATAAGAAATTTGTACACCAGAACAAGCTCTTTGTTTGCCACTCCTGCGTGACTTAGATTGTCATGTCAAAGGTCAATGGGAGCGTCTAACAGGTGTATTTACATCGCATAGGTTGAGGTACATAATCTTTGTCAGTTTGTAAAGTTCGACTCATCATTTCCACCTTACTTGCACTGCGATGATATATACCGTATATACTCGCGTTAAAATAGATACCAACTGCAAACTGCATAGACCCAGATCTGCCGTCGCATAATGCGCCGGCAGATCTGAGTCTTTGCAGTTTGTAAGGACTAATCAGTAGAACAAACAACATAGACCCTGATCCGCCGTCGTATAATGAGACGGCAGATCAGGGTCTATGTTGTTTGCATTTGGACCCCAATTATACGAGAGTAAATGCGGGATCTTACCTCTACATTGTTTCACAGCTTAATAGAAAATGTTTGACGCAAAAATGCCAGGGCCATTTTCACCCGCTAGGGATCGAGAAATGGGTGCACCCATTTATCAGTCTCCAGTTGTTCTGAACGAATTGTTCAGTTAAAGTTCACAAAACCTATCATTAATCTGCATCTTCAAGGAGCTTTTATATGGGGTACATTCTCGACTCATTTCAAAAGCCAGCTACGAAAGCATTCAATAAAGTGGATCTTTTTTAAAACAAAATGTACACTCTAACAAATGTTAACTCTTTTCCCTAAAAATCACCGACATGCTTCTTATGATGCGCAAGTACTCCAGATCCAAACTATATATATCCAGCGTGCACTCCAAATCCAAACTATATGTATCCAGCGTGCATTCGAAACGACAGCCAACTGAAGACTATCAAAAAACTTCTTCGTATCGAAAATACGATTTAAAAGAAAGAAAACACCACAAATAGCCCAAAAATTTTTCTTACAGAAAAAGGTACTTGTCCTGATAGACATTTATTATAGGCATTATATTTATGACGAAGGCAAGGTTTGCAAATGGGTCTCGAAGCCTCTTTTCTCCATCAAAAAGTTGTCTCATTATTGCTGTGCAGACCGTGTGTACAATAGTGCTTAAGAATGTATGTTATCCGTACTTTACAATCAATATTATACAAAAGTAAATTTAAAAATTCATAGTATCGGTGCAATCTAGAAAATCAATATTCACACTCGGAAAAAGCTGCAAATAAATTATTCAATTTTGATCAGTTTATTTTTATTATGCACAATATCACATTTAATAGATACATTTATTCTGATATGAAATAAAAAACAAAGTTAACTGTCCTTTATCGACAAAAATAACAACTTCATTTTGCAGCACGATTTGTTCATGGGGACTAAATTTGAAATTATGAAGTTGACAAAAGATTATCTTCAAGTAAAATCATGATTGATCATCTATTTTTTTCTCCCTTTATTTGATCTTCTTATAATATGAAAAAAAGAAGAAAAAAGATTTTGATGCAGAAAAGTGTCTTTTTTGTCAGACCTAAATTTGTATCTTGTAACCTAACAAACGGTTGTATCTCGGACACTTAACTTTTCCCTTCTGTATACCATATCTTTGGCTAATTTTCTAACCGATATTTCGTAACGTTACACCTACACCTGTGGAAACACCGTGGTGTTTGTTTTCCGGATATTACAAGTGCTTGTACAAGTTTCTACCTCATTAGGCAGGAATATGCACTTAAACAGAAATAGTTATGCAATGTTAAATGATAACATATTTATGCAATGATATATGATAACATATTTAGACTGAACACAGTTAATGTTATACAATATCATATGTGGTTTGATAAATATCCCTCAGATTGCTTGAGCTCCAATATATCATGTAATAAAAATCCCCCATTGCTATATAAGGAATTTAATCTCAAATTGTGAATGCAATTTATCTGTCTCACGGTTCAAGTATATTTTAAGTGTTACATTAATTACAGGAAAGTTACCAATGGGGATTAGTAGTTTTTCTATGATGTCAAAGTTACATCATATAGGATTTGTTCTATTTACGGCTTGTTTTGAACAGACCAGACAGAATTTATTATGAAAGGCATATATTTAGTCGTTTTAATTCATTGCTCACAATGCTCCCATACAATTTTGAATGTGCATAATAGAATGCAGAATGCCTCTGTTTCCACAGTTGCCTTTCTTGGCTTGCTAGAAGACCTAACGATAAACCAAAAGCGTTCCTGGATACACGCACAAACCATGTCGCCAAAAAGCAATTTCATCATTAAATAGACGAAAAGAGGTAATTATACACTTTCTTGTAGAGATTAAAAATAAAGATCGTAAAATCTGAATAAAATTTATTTCATATATTTCCTGACTAGTTCGACCAGCGCTGTTTTCGTCCGTTAAAAGGAACATGATTTCCTTCACAATGTCACGGTCAGAAAGGAATACATATTGTTTGGTTAGACCGCCACAAGGTGCTTAGAGTTTTATGGTTTCATCACACCGGCTTTTATTCATCGATTTTAATATCTGTTCATATATGGTGTAGACAATAAATAATAGACAAATCAGTGTCGGACTGGGCCACAAATTTAGATCTGCTCTTAGATCTGGCGGCCCATAGCGGACCTCCCCTTATAATACTACCTAAAAATCCGCAACACTCGTGCAGGTTGTCAGATGGGCCAGTCCGACACTGATCTCCTTATTACAAAATGAAAAAGCATTAATTCGTTGTAGTTATTCAGGGACTACAACAATTAAAATAACAATTAACTGTAACATTATCTAGGTTATCATACAAATTAATATATGACTCTCAAGTTAAAAGTGAAATAAAAATAATCTAATTACTAGCCTAAAATTCACACAGTGGAAATAAGTCTACAAAAAAATGTCGAATCTAAAATTACATGTACAAAGTATTCAAGAATTAGGAGTCAGTAAATGCAAATTATACATTGCACATGGAAGGTGTGATTTGGTATAGTGTTTTACAGCACAGCAAACACAAGTAGGTTATATATTTCTTGTGCATAGGCAACCGGAGTAAAGTGCCTTGCCCAAGGATACACCACGGTAGTCGACCTAAGAAGATCCTGGGGTAGGATTCGACGCCACACCATTTCGGTCGCTAGTGTCCAACGCCAACCAATAAGCCACCTCGGGGTCTACTTACAGAGGAAAACGTATAAACATAGTTATGAAGTTCACATAAATCACCCAGTTTTAAGGATAGAAGTCCATGCATGCATATAAAGTATACAACAAGGAACATATTTATAATTACGACACATACTTAAAATTGAAAAAAAAAAATGAAGTTAACTAAAAGAAAGTAAAATAAGGTCAGTGAAGAAATATGTACACTGAAGATATACACACATACGATATAAGAATTTAAAGCAACTAAGAATCTAGTCTGTAACTAAGTACAAAGTTAAAACACTAAAAATGCAGCAGAACTAAAAACAACTTATGTGCAACAAACAAATTATACGTAACTATGATTTGGTATTTGTATTGTTTTGACAATTAACATTATAATGTTGACAGTTTTGGTGGTGTTCTGATTTCGCATCGTTTCCTTGCCATCATGTATCATACCTCAGTTTCATTGTTTTAAAAAAAAATCAGCTAAGGCTTAATAGTTTGACTAAGATTTAGGAATTTAGGATTTGCAGTTAAACATTTGGTCATTTTGAAAGTTTGCAAATACGAAAGAGATATTTTTTTTTGTATTCCATGACGAGTTCTGAGGAGATAAAACTATACAAATGTAACTACAACGACTAATTTGGTGGCCAAAAGAACTATGAATATTGAGTCTTAATTTTCCTTTCGCTATTATTAGTTGTTCCAACTTTGGAGGATATACCTTTACTGGCTTAAACGCCCAATGCATAGCCTGAGTAGTTTGTCCTGTAACGCATTGATATATTTGTATGGCATAATACATTCCAAACGTATGCATGACATTAAAACTAAATCATTTTATTGGCAGAAATCTTATAGACTAACCAGCAAATGCTTCATAATAGTACAAGCCCTGCGCGGAATTTGGCATGATATATGCTCCGTTCAGGGATTCAAGGTAGTATAACTACACTGATTACGTCTTAATTGCAGACTCATAGGTCTATACGAGCAAATGTAAATTAACAAGTTAATGAACCTTATTATGGGACTTTACTCTCTCGTATATGTTCCCGATGTTATATAGATGATACCAAAACCGTTGCCTCACCCTGACTTAAGCAATGAATTAGTTTTGCCTCCACGAAGAATACATTACGATGACTATCACCGAATGAGGGGTGGGTCACTTATATTGTATTGTTTGCGCTTCATAAATTCTTGCTAACTAATATGGAATCATGCACCAAAGCAACATGACTGTCTCTAACCCAAATTATCGTTCACCCTCTTGTGATTATTTCCCTTTTCATTTAATTGAACAAAGTAAAACTTCTGATCACCAATGTTTTATTTATACTGCGGTTTTGGTCTGACTGAACTTTGAACTTTATTTATTGCCAAAACAAAGAGTAAATCTCGAGAGATTTAACTTTCCAATGCTGTACAGTATATATACTGCTCAATAATTTGTTAGGGTCTAACAGGCAGGGCAGTTTCAATCCTTACTCCTTATCCAGTCACTTTGAACTTGAATATCACAATAAATACAGAAGTTAACAACGTGATATTAAAACAGATCACGAGCGAGCGATGATGAGGGCTTCACATATTACAAGTGCTTGGGGACATTAGACCACTAAGATTTGTAAAATTAAGTCGATCTTTTGTGTTAAAAAGCATTTACAGCTAACAAATTGGGATTGAATTGATTTATTTGAGCAGTATATCCCTGGTGATTTTCTTTCCATTTTGTGAGGCAACAGTCAAACCTGCGAAGGGACTCTAATAGTAAATTTGCATTTTTATACTTGCTCGCACACCAATGAGCTTAGTGTACATGACAATAGGCAGAAACTAAAATAGTTCTGGTTTGATTTATGATATCTTCTGAACCAAAGTATTCAATATCTTTATTACACAATGTAAAATGCATTTTAATATAAAACCCCAAGAGTAACGCAGTTCAAACAAATCGTGGGTTGAAAATTCCTCTTGTTATTGAAAGCATCCAATGTTATACTGCTCGCCTGTTTGATATATGTTTTTCATGTAGCATTAAATATAACCTTTCTTCACAGTAGCAAAAATAAACTTTTCATTGATCTCAGGGTTGCATGAGCAACTTATTGCCTTTAGTCTTAGGCACTAAGAGGGGAAAAACCAAATCGTCTAGTGTCTGTGGAAAAATTGACAAACAACCACTTAAATGTCACTCCAGACATACCATGCAATATGTACTATTTCTGTTACTCAGTTTATCTAATCTTCCTTAAAATGGCGTTGTTTTATTACAATGCCACGGGAGTGGGGGTGGAGGGAGGGCTTTAAATCATTACGTGTAGTGTATATTGAACGGCAACCCAGGCCCCATGGAAACCGATAAAATTGGACTCGCAAAGAGAGGCATTTAGCTTGTTTGGTTTTTTTCTACAATACTGCAATTAAACGCCGACTGCGCGGGCCACTTTTTCCCGGAACTGACTTGCTTTTGTTTCGCGGTAGATCTGTCGCTAAACCAGGAAACGAGCAGTTCAACACAAAACGATGAAGTCAAGATTACGTTACAACTTCGATTAGTTTCCTTGGGGCGTGGCTATCTTTCTGACCAATGCTGTCTGTTTCGACCAAGAATTTGGTAGAAAATGGTAGAATAGGAACAAATTTAGAGATGGCGACATACTGTCTCTCGATCTTGCATTATTTCATAAACTAAAATTGTTGCCGTTCTCTGTGTCCGCTATCCTGCTTCTGTCAAACCGAGGGCAAACCTCGCTTACACTTCCGTTGCAACAATGTTGATACAAAACCATAACCAAGATCGCCAAAACGCTGGAATAATGTCTAAAGGAAGCGTTGTTCCTTGTTGAAAAACAGCCAAAACATAACCCTTATTGTTACCCTACTAAATAAATCATAACTCATATCACATATGTAGAACAATTAAAGACAAAAATGAAAGGAAAAATCAAGGATCGCAAATCGTTGGAACAGTGTCTACAGTGAAAAGTGTTCATTTTCAACGCAGTGCAACCCCCCCCCCCCCCCAAAAAAAAAAAAAAAAAAAAAAAAACACCACTCGTTACTACTACTCCACTAAATAAGTTATAACTTATATAACGTGTGTAGAACAATAAAAAATTTATATTTGGCTGGACAAATGGCAAAGACATGGACGCAGATTTCAAGACACAGACATTAAAGCTTTATTTTTAGCCGATGTATAGTCTGAAAAAAGACTGAATTATTGTTAAAGATGTTGTAATCAACATGGATACGATGAGAGAAAACAAAGCAAAACTGCGTCAAAAGTAAATAAATAGACAAAATACAAGATGTATATTATGGCTAACACACAATTTACGGTGCAGTCGTGCTGCTGTCTTGAGACAGATAAGGATATATATATATATATATATATATATATATATATATATATATATATATATATCTACTCTATCTCTCAGCAGTCTACATTAGTCATAATGCCAACATTTGCAGACAAATGTTAGGCGTTATTATGAGAATGACGGTATAAGGGTTTCAGACATCATTCATCGTTAAAGTAAATATACTTAAATAGAAAGACAGATAGATGTTAAATGTCAAAACTAATAAATATAAAACACAAAATTTCAAACATAAAATCTGTTAAATTCATTCATGAATAATTGCAAAAATGAAAAACTTATATAATGTGTCATTTATTCAGTTTCAATGAAATTAGGTGACGTCAGTTTAAACCCTTGGTAAAAGCTTATGTCTCTCGACCGTAAATTTAATACACGTCATGACTTTATGTGATTCTTTTGATTCTAGATTTCCTTATAAGTAAAACAATTTTCTTTGCTCTAATGCAACAAGACAAACAAGATGGACTCTGTCATGCAGACAAGTTTACAAGCAATGCCGTTAGTAACAGCAAGGGTGCAAAAAAGAATCCTCAAGGCACAAGTTGGTTGAACATATCAAAGTTCGTATCAGTGAATATGATAAATGAAAAAAGATGATGTGTCAAACCATATATATATATATATATATATATATATATATATATATATATATATATATATATATATATATATATATATATATATATATATTTGATTCAAAGCATTCTTATTCTTGAACGAGCAAGACCGTGTATCCACGGAGTGATTTTGAAATGGCGATGTCACGCCCACTTGCTGACCTACATATGAGATTGAAGTGAACGTCATCTATCAAACAAACAACAACAAGAAATGAAGAGATAAAGTTGCCACTTAAATCTTGGCTGAGAAACTTGAGTTGGATACAAGTCGTAAGTCAGCCTCTTTGTCAAAAGTCTTGCAGAGTGAAAATAAACTAGCTATTGTCGCTTTTGACTGCGATAAGGTTCCAGTTTATATTCATGTCCTAAATTCTAGCTCCAAGTAATCTTGAGCAAGGTTTAATTTCTCCCCACAGAGATTTCATCCTGACTAAATTTTCCAGTGGAAATCTCGGAGGGTGTAATTGACGTTAAAATTCAACCATGGTGGTTCTTCGCGAAAGAAAACTTTTGACTTGTTGTATGTGAGCTAGACAATGCATTTCTTCAAAGATCAGAGTTGAAACGCTCAAGATTACCTTTTGATTGTCATCCATACATTATTCCTGTACATGACTAGAATATATTCTTTCAGAATGTAAATGGCAAAACATGATGCTGGTGTCTACTAAAACATGTTTGATGGCACAGGAAATTTTGAGAGAATTACTTCAAAAGGCACACATCAATCATTAAAAAAATTAACAACATGAGTTTATTGATTTAAATATTTGAATGAATTTGGTTGAGGACGTTTGATACATCCACAACTCTTTGTTGTCATAGCTCTAACGATGATCAATCGACAGGAATTCACAAACAGGAGATCCACGTAATTTAAAGATCATGACAATGACTTGAAGAAAAAAGAATTTTTCGAGGTTAAGAAACTTCACCATCGAACAAGTGAAAGAAACAAACAGAATTTATGAGGATATATTATATATATATATATATATATATATATATATATATATATATATATATATATATATATATATATATATATATTGATGGGCGCTTATGCCATTGATGGAAGAGGGTCTTCACAGATGGGTCATTGTTCGATGGGTCTTTAAATTCGTGGTTTGAAGGAAGTAACCTCGAACCCACGACAATTGGAACCCACAAATAAAAGTATATTTACATTATTACCAGATGTAAAAGTAATAAAACCCAAAATTCTAGCAACGTGATAGATTGCAACTGACTCTCATAACAGTGATTTAAAAACAGAAAAGCTTTCTGCGAAAATCTGCTTCAACAAAAAGTGTTTTCGAAAAACCTCATCAATTATTGTCTTAAAGATATTACTATATGCATATGTTTTGAATTGCAAAAATAATTAAAATGTAATAGCGGAAATAATATATATGTCAATAATCAGCTAAGAAGCAACTAATTACATTTTCGAGAATAATATCAGAAATATTGATATATCAATAATTAATGTTATTTTTTTCTTGTCTTCAAAACCCCATCTTAACTTACTTGGGCCTCATCTATTATGGCGTCAGATAAAGCTGACGTGAAGTTCAATCCTACGCTGCATCATTAATATTTTAAGGATTCTATCTGTTCGGCTCTGTTATTTATTGTCATCCAATCAATTTACTTCCTATTGAAAATTCAAATGCATGACCTGGGAGGGTGCTCTAATCATTTTATTGACGTAGATAGGTCGATCTTAGTTAAGCTCCATTTTTTGTGCTCGAAAATCAAATGTATCACCTGGGATGGTGGTCTAATTATTTTAATGACGTAAATGAGACGATCTTAGTTAAGCTTTAACCTTAGGACCAAGAGTCAATCCAAGGAACTCTCGTTTATGTCCAACCCTAACAACCTGATCTGGTTACTTAACATCCGCTTAATTCCTGAATATAGGTAAAGCAAAATAATATATATATATATATACTGTAGCGTACTAACCTGGGGGGGGGGGGGGGCGGACGGGAGGGCACCAGAGGTCTTGGGGCTCCAAAACAGCTGATAAAATTCGGGGATGGTATTCTGGCCCTTTGGGCCATCATCGTCGCCCCTGACGCCATTTACCCTTAGTTCGCCACTGTATATATGTTCAATTGTCTTTGGATTGACTTAAGTATCCTTAAGCATTCCTTTCATACTAGCTTAACACTTTAAAATCTTGATGTTTGACGTCACATTTCTATAATCTTCACTTTGGATTTGTCTTGGTTCTTGCGGTGAATTTGGCTGGTGTACACATGAATTCCGAACCAGTTTTATTTTACAGTCATTCTAAATGGATCTCGTTAATTCTTGTACTATATCCATTTACTGTTTAAACATAAGAATTATTAGGTCGAAAAAGTCATTCACTAGAACCATTGCAGATAACTATCAACTTTCTTTGCTTCAAATTAGCTGATTTTGGTGATAATGTTTTGAGATAATTGATTAGTCTTTACTGGTTTAATAGACCTTATCCATGCAATAGAAAAAACAACAGTGGAAAAATTGCAGTAATTGGAAACATAATCTTGTCAATCACATCTTAAAATGAACAATTTCGAACACATCTGGGTTAAGATCATACGAATCATGCTCAATTTTTTTTCTGTGTGTTTGTTATAGACCACCAAAATTCACCTAATTTATATTGGACATAATACAGAATTCACTTCAAAGTGCTTTCCAGTCGCACTTGTCAGCGACCCTAATGCGTGATTACAATGCTAATATACTGCTGTCTGGACCAAGATCAAATGAATATGGTATCACGAAGCCTATGGTATCACGAAGCCTAGCAAATTCACAGAAACCTCGCAAACACTTTTAGATAAGATTCGTGTATTTGATTACATAAATATCCATAGAATCAATCTACTGTATCTCCAATCATGGTGATGTTTTTCATCATCAGGTCCCATGTACACCTTACAACAAATCTTATGATAAACAATTGCGATTATATTAAACTGATACAGTTGATAATGCGCCGGCAGATCAGAGTTTATGTTGTTTGTTCTACTGATTGGTCCCAACAAACTGCGCAGACCCAGATCTGCTGGCGCATTATGCGACGGCAGATCTGGGTCTACGCAGTTTGCAATTTGGTTCGTAATGATGCAAAGACGAACTGTTGTATTGTAATGATTCATGGAATTAACTGTTTTATCGTACAGCTGTGGATGACTCAGTGACTTTGTTTACATATTGTGTCATGAAGTGTGTAACCGAGACTATTCCCTCGAAAGTTATATCGTTAAAACATGATAACCAAATATGGTTTACAGCAGACATTCGAAAAGCAATTAAATTAAAGATCGACTCTTGAAAAAGTGTATATAATAAGTAGGCAAGATATAATAATTGATATATGAGTCATTGATTCGACAGTCAAAAGGCAATATGCCATGGTCTTGTAAATCAGAAAATACTTAAAAATATGGAAAATGGTATTTCATATCAATTATGTTTATTATTCAAAAAGACTTTGGAAATGATTGCCTTTCCTTCATCATGAAAGAGGGGTAATCTTATACCTATCTTCAGAAAGGGAGATAAATATGATCCGTCTAACTATCGACCTATATTACTACTTGGTGATCTTAAAAAATATTTTAACGCATTATTTGTAAAGAATTTTTTTTTTTTTTGGCACAAAGCCAATTGGCAAATACATAATAAAAATTATAATATACATAGAATTTAATGGTTCCAATTTTTTTTCTCGAAATTATGTGAAATGCATAGATCATTACAAATCAATAGTTTCTTTATTCAACACGGAGAGGACTTTTAGTGAAACATGCAATTAGTCAACGGAATGTTTTTTTTTTAATTGTACATACCGTAAGTCATTATTTATTAAAGTTTTCACAGAGATTAACATCATTCAAAAATATATATGATTATTTGATAAATATAAAATAAATATATAATTATTTGAAATCTAATTTAAATATACAACACATCAGCTGTTTTATTGCCCAGCAATTCATCATATCTTAAGATAAATGCTATTTATATGAAATTACTCACATTTCTAATACTATAGTTTAATAATAAAATGAATTTGTACTTACTAGGTCTAACCAAAATTGATTAACTATGTATTTGATTCGAAGAAGATAATACCGTTTATACTCGCGTATAATTCATGTCCAAATGCAGACAATATAGACCATGATTTGCCGTCGCATAATGTGCCGGCAGATCAGGGTCTATGTTATTTGTTCTACTGACTTGTCTTTGCAAACTGTATAGACCCAGATCTGCCGGCGCATTATGCGACGGCACATCTGGGTTTATGCAGTTTGCAGTTGGTATCAGTTTATACGCGAGTATAGACGGTAACTTTCACAATCGATGACAAAGTGATATTCATCTACAAGGACATTATAAAATGACACAATCTATGTTCAATAGGTGTAGGATGTGGTATGTTCCATGTACCATTTTGTGTATACAAATTATGTGATGATGTTCTTAATTTTGAAATATCTTTTCGAAATTTTTGCATTGTCACCAAATTCAAATATTCTTTATATCAGAACTCCAAAGACAAATGTACATATTTAGCTAGTGTTTGTTGTGCTTCATTAAACGCACCACTCGAGGTAGAAACAATGGAAGAAAACAAGCCAATTGACTATTTATAGTCAAAAACCCTTATACACAATTTATCACAATCTGGTTATCTTCCACTCCTTCGAAAGACCATTGTTTTGCCTTGCTTGTATGTACATTAGGCGCCATTATCACAATTGTTATCAAGAGTATCTGATACCTTGTGTAAACCCACATTTGCTTCGGAAACAAAATGTTATATCATTCTGCATACAAAAGCGAGAGGCATTTCAATGTACCGTTTATACTCGCATATAGGTAGATACCAACTGCAAACTGCATAGACCCAGATCTGTCGTCGCATAATGCGCTGGCAGATCTGGGTCTATGCAGTTTGCAAGGAATAATCGGTAGAACAAACAACATAGACCCTGATCTGCCGGCGCATTATGCGACGGCAAATCAGGGTCTATGTTGTTTGGATTTGGATTGAGTTTATACGCGAGTATAGACGGTAATTAAATCTATGTACAGAACATCATTATGAAATTTCCACTTCTAGACCAGTGATAAGCATAACATATAAAAACGGTGATAAGCATTGACCTTGCCGTACACCACTCGCGTATAGTCTAATATAAACTACTTACTGCATAGACCCAGATCTGCCGTCGCATAATGCGCCGGCATATCTGGGTCTATGCAGTTAGCAAGGACTAGTCAGTAGAACAAACAACATAGACTCTGATCTGCCGGCGCATTATGCAACGGCAGAAAAGGGTCTATGTTTTTTTTGCATTTGGACTCAACTTATACGCGAGTATATACGGTAAGTTCATCAGACAAAGTATTATTGTATCTAACTCTACTTTTAACATGTTCATACATAGAATAATATTTATTTTGCCACTAATCCCTAATTTCAGTAGCTTCTACTGTAATATATCTATTAACAAAAGCTCAAAGTCTTTTGTAAAATCAATTAAAGTGCAATATTGTTTCTTATTTGAATTTAGAGAATCTGAGTAATTAAAACATTCAATATAAAAATGTTATCGAT
The DNA here is from genome assembly GCA_029931535.1 of Margaritifera margaritifera. Lineage (NCBI taxonomy): Eukaryota > Metazoa > Mollusca > Bivalvia > Unionida > Margaritiferidae > Margaritifera > Margaritifera margaritifera. Next base: position 7,253,213 of record JAQPZY010001696.1, on the reverse strand, counting down.
AGTAGATATATTTTGTCTGAACTCGGACTGAGTTTCAATATGAACCTGACTATCAGCTGCCTGTTCTATAAGTCTGTTATACAGAATATGAGTGAAATGTTTATTTAATACACTCAATAGGCTGATTCTTGTATTATTTTCAGCCTCATTAATTTTCACTTTTTATGAATAGGGACAATAATTCCGTCAGACCAACTTTCAGGGGAAAAAAAACCTGTATTAAAAATAATATTAAAACGTTTTAACAAATATAACTGCAATACATTTTTATCATGACTCAAAACGTCATATATCAGTTTATATGGCCCACTGCTCTTTCCACGTTTTTATTCTCCAGTGACTTTACTTATCTCTTCTTCTGTCATACGTTCATTCACTTCTTCAGAATAGTTTCAAGCTCACTCCTTACATATTCATTTTAAAATTACATGGTATCATCACCGACACTAAAATAAAGATGATCGGGCATATTATTACGTTGGAAAAAAGGCACAAATTCATCAACAGTTATTTTGATCGTTTGTTTATTAGCGAATCCTCTTATCATCCACCAACATACTTTCGCTTATTTTTGGGAGCCGCGCTAACTCAGTTGGTTGAGTGTCGGACTCGTAATTCAATCGTCGCGAGTTCGATACCCACCTACACCAGCCCAGGCTGGCTGCCTCGGTCTTTCCTTAGAAAAGGCATTTAGCTATGATTTCATCATCATGATATAGATACATTCAAAGTGCTGTTAAAACCAACGCACCAACCAGCCATCTATCGCTTTTTTAAAACGCGCATCTGACAATTCTTTGGTTTATCAATCAATAAATTGAGTTCAATACTGCGTAATATGCATTCTAAAGGCGTGCATGCTTCTGACATGTGTATCATATATGACTCTGCCATGTGTATCATATATGACTCTGCCATGTGTATCATATATGACTCTGCCATGTGTATCATATATAACTGTGCCTTGTGTATCATATATGACTCTGCCATGTGTATCATATATGACTCGGTCGCTTTTCTTTTGTAATAAATTCGGCACGGAGGGAATTGCTTTCTCAAGTTGAATTTCACATTCCGCATCAAACCATGGAGAATCACGGTGTGACCTATTATGACTATTTATTTGACGATTTTATTGGGTTTTTTTAAATTGCTTTTAAGGAAGACGGTAGAGGTGGTTATACATGATACTTTTTCTAAGTTTAATTCCATATACGTAGGTATACCGCAGGAATCTGTACTTGGACCGCGTCTCTTCCTGGTATATATCAATGATATTGTTTATACTCTTTGATGTCTTTGTCGTTTATTTGCTGATTATATTTTGCTAAGTTTCACTGGTCATTCTATTGCAGATAACGAGAATCAAATTTATTGTGATTTAAATCATCATAATGAATGGTTCCACAAATTGCCTGTAACAGTCATCCACATAACACTCTTAGCATTGTAACAGTCATCCACATAAAACTCATAGCATTGTAACAGTCATCCACATAAAACTTATAGTATTGTAACAGTCATCCACATAAAACTCATAGCATTGTAACAGTCATCCACATAAAACTTATAGTATTGTAACAGTCATCCACATAAAACTCATAGCATTGTAACAGTCATCCACATAAAACTTATAGTATTGTAACAGTCATCCACATAAAACTCTTAGCATTGTAACAGTCATCCACATAAAACTCATAGCATTGTAACAGTCATCCACATAAAACTTATAGTATTGTAACAGTCATCCACATAACACTCTTAGCATTGTAACAGTCATCCACATAACACTCTTAGCATTGTAACAGTCATCCACATAACACTCTTAGCATTGTAACAGTCATCCACATAACACTCTTAGCATTGTAACAGTCATCCACATAACACTCTTAGCATTGTAACAGTCATCCACATAACACTCTTAGCATTGTAACAGTCATCCACATAACACTCTTAGCATTGTAACAGTCATCCACATAACACTCTTAGCATTGTAACAGTCATCCACATAACACTCTTAGCATTGTAACAGTCATCCACATAACACTCTTAGCATTGTAACAGTCATCCACATAACACTCTTAGCATTGTAACAGTCATCCACATAACACTCTTAGCATTGTAACAGTCATCCACATAAAACTCATAGCATTGTAACAGTCATCCACATAAAACTTATAGTATTGTAACAGTCATCCACATAAAACTCATAGCATTGTAACAGTCATCCACATAAAACTTATAGTATTGTAACAGTCATCCACATAAAACTCATAGCATTGTAACAGTCATCCACATAAAACTCATAGCATTGTAACAGTCATCCACATAAAACTTATAGTATTGTAACAGTCATCCACATAAAACTCATAGCATTGTAACAGTCATCCACATAAAACTCATAGCATTGTAACAGTCATCCACATAAAACTTATAGTATTGTAACAGTCATCCACATAAAACTCATAGCATTGTAACAGTCATCCACATAAAACTTATAGTATTGTAACAGTCATCCACATAAAACTCAGAGCATGTTATTTTTTTTTCTTTGAGACAAATTGATAGACCATCTCAACTCTGTTTTAATAATATTGGCATAACCTGTTGAGCCTGACAGTCATTAGCTTTTTTCAATTCAAAATGTAAGTGGACTGATCATATTACTAGTATGGTAAAATCAGCAACCAAGCAATTAGCAGTACTTAGGAAACTTGTATATTCACAATTTACTACGGTGCGGGAGATAGAGTAACTTATATTCTCACGACCAAACTGAGGCATCAGTGTATTTCTATCAACTCATATTTTTATTGAGTCAATCTTTAAAAATAATCCAAATTGATCACATTTGTTTGGGATGGAGGAACTGATGTATACGTTAGCCATAGCATGACTTGTCCGATTTCGTCCATTGTTTCTTCCAATATCAGCTGATACTTTACTAAACTGGAAAACTTAATTGTCTCCACATGGTAATGAATATATCTTAATTCACACAGAACAAAACATTAAAGAGGTATATTTCCTTCTTAGTAGTGAAAATTATATCACTGTAACCTTTACCCCAATCTGTCTGTCTGTTTATATGACCGTCTCTGCCTCTCTCTCTCTCTCTCTCTCTCTCTCTCTCTCTCTCTCTCTCTCTCCTATCTTATTTTTGTAAATCACTGAACTGCATGCATTAAACATTAATATTATTATTATAATATTTAGAATTCATGTGGTACCTGGTACTTTGTATATATAATAATTGCAAGGGACATAACCCTAGATAATGCTATTTTCACTTATGGTCCGATCCCATTGCCATTTTATACAAGAAGCTATAAAATGTTTAAATCTGAGCCCGATCTCTTTATAATCCGTGCACAATTAGGTCTCTTGAATCTGTACACCAACAAATATGGTGTACAAAAAGCGTCAGAATTACATATACCGATTAACCGCTGTTAAATAGTGAATTAAAAAGGATTTCTTCACTGAACCGCTAAAATTAGCAATTAACCGATATTTACGAGAAATTACTGGATTTACCACAATCTCGAAGCGATTCACCGCTTTTAAATAGACTAAAGGCGGTTCACCGCTTGTAAATAGCTGTTAACAGGTATTATGGAAAGAATATAATAAAATCCAACCAATCAGATACCTCGTTACATGCATGATAATAATGAATATCAGAAATACCAGAATCAGATCGACAATTATATAGCAATGCCAAAGACTAATAAGGGAATAAATAAATAAACAAATAAACGGCTATTAGAAGAAGAAACGACAGACAGAGAAAGAAAAATAAATGTTATAAAAGGAAAGTAGGAATTTGTTCATTCATCCATCCATCCATCCATCATTCATTCATTCATTCGTTCAATCATTCCAAATCAATTACAAGAAATTGAAGAATAATTCCCGCCTAAAATGGAACAAAGTGCTTTAAGTACGTAGTCGATACATAAATAAATGAACGACTAATGCAAGAAAGAATAAAAAAGGACAGAGAAACATGTACTAAATGGCTCAATGGAAGAAATCATTCATTGACACGTTTAATCGTTCTAAATCGAATAATAATTGAAATAGAGTAATACTTGCTGAAATAAAAAAATGTTTGTTCATTCGATAAATACATATATATTAATGATAAAGTCTTTAAAGAAAAAAATAAAATCGATTTTAAAAGTCACGAAATGAGAATAGTACATTGATTTTATTAAAGTGTACTATATTTAATATGTCTTCTCATCAACAGGAGAATGGTAGAACTGATGATATTGGTCTTTGCCCTAAATACAGTACACACAAAATGTACTGACCATTTTTCAGTAGTGTCTGTGTAGTATCCACCGACGTACCCCCCCCCCCCCCCGAGTTACATGTGAAGTCAGGCTCGAGCTACACTCTACTGTTTGATAATACACTTAACTGATTACGACCCATGATGTTACTGCCTGCAGTACATCCTTCAGGGACATAGAAATAAGCAAGAATGCACCTTTGAAGTGGAGCTGAGTGAAAGTTATACATGGTCAGAGAAGTACAGCTAAAGACAAGAGTTTTCAACTGTACTCGAGTGAAATATAATCAATACACTTTCTCTCTCTCTCTCTCTCTCTCTCTCTCTCTCTCTCTCTCTCTCTCTCTCTCTCTCTCTCTCGCATAGTTTCTTATTAATATTAATCGTCCTATTTATATTTACATTGGCACATTTCTGATATGCTCCCAAGAGCTGTGTTCTGTCATCTTGAGTCTTTTTTCTGTCATAAACTAGTATGCCTAAGTACTATGGAATTTTAAACGTTTCAGTCACATTCAGATTAGATTACTTCTGCTTCTTCATCTATAGAACAAATACTTTTTTCTAAAGATTAATAGATAATGCAAGTCAAACATTTATTAGACTAACTAGTTGTGTTTCGCCTTTGTTTATTTTTTTCTGACAATACTGGCAGTGGCCGCGAATAGTAATAACAGAAAATATCAAGGTGCCGAGAACAACTTGTTGCTCTACACATCTATATTCCTTTTGTTCAAAAAGACACGAGATAACATCCATTTTGAAATGTTGTATTCAATATTTGAAAGACCATTTGTAACACTCATTACGATTGGTTGTAAGATATGGTTTCACCGGTTTTAGAATGCGATTAACCGATACCTTGGGATTCACAGGAAAATAAAAGTTAACCATTATTTAAATAGCGGTAACCGACTTTTTAATAGAGCGGAACCGATATTTTCTTTTAGCGGATAACATGTATATTTTAGAGATAAACAGATTTTGTTTGGTTGTAACCGGTATTTGGTCGGTTAAGCGCTAATTTTTATCAGTGAAACTTTCAGTTCATTTCTAAAATGATCACGTTGTCGATCGGAATGATGTTGCTAATTACTGATGTCACTATATAAATTATGTCATCTGATAATGATTCGGAATTTTCAGCAGCTCTAGCGTTTACAAAGATTTCATACGTCTTCTTGATTTGTTTCTGTTCCATTGTCTCTAATTACTTTTCAATCAAGTTTTTACCGGTTATCTCTATACATGTTCCATTTCAAAGGCCATGTTCAATTCCTGTTTGTATTCTTCCAATTCCGGGAAAATGGAGTTACTGCTATTTTATCTTCTAAAAATCCCCATTATTTTCTTTTTTTTTTACTTATTCATTTATTTACCATATAAATAAGAAAAACTAATGACTGAGGGTTGCGAGATTTTGAAATGAAAGAATGTATACAGCCTGAAGATTATGACGATACAAGACCAACACAATACCAAATAGATGCTGCAAATGTACTAGTTGTTTTGATTATGACAATACAAGACCAACAGAGTACGATCACAACAAATATAAATGTTAGCAATTATTCAGAAATTCTGGTTATATAGTAGGTGATAAATGTATAAGCAAATATGCAAGAATTGTTTAAATCTACACGAAATTCAAAAGACTGATAGGGTAATGTAGTTAATTTAAGGATTAAGCAAGATTGTGGAAACAAATTTGTATGATCTAGCACATCGAGAGAAAACCAGGAAGATCGAATTTTATGAAACAAGTAAATTCTGAATATTTAGCAAATGGGGAAACTATTCCGACTTCTACCATAACGGATGAATTTCAGGATGGATTAAACAGACTTAGAGACACAGAAAAATTCCAGAGCGCCAGACTGAGAAAAAACGTTACAGACACAACCTCAGTACCTACTAGAATCAACTGTTGAACAAAAGCAACAAGTACAAAATGCTGGCATTATGCCATTACTGGAAGAAATTTGGAATGATTCGAACTTATAAATTATTGAATTAAGACAAGGAAATGCTAAATTGAGTGAATTCATTAGCGAATTAAAAGAACTTTATAGTATTTTGTCTCCATGTAACGAATCTTGAGTTGAAGAAAATCAAATTCATCAAAGGGAATGTATCAATGAAGAAGAAGAAGAAATTCCTCGAAGGAAATGTACAACACAACAAGAAGAACTTCGTCGAAGGTTATTAACATCACAAGAAGTGAGAGAGATGAGAGGTTATGAAAAGGCTGTTAAAGTTGTCGAATCAAGAATAGAAGCTGCTAAAAATAACTAGAAGATACTGACGAACATGTAAGAAAAGTTGAAGAAGACAGTAAGAAAGAAACAAATGATCATGTAAAGAATATGTTACAAGATGAGCAAATCCAAGTTAAAATTTCAAGCTTAGTAACACCTGAAAATATCGGAAATATAGAAGATGTTTACTTAAACACTGAAAGAAGTAAAGAAATGATAAGGCGTAAGTTCCCTTTCGGAGAAAGACTGAAACTGTTATTAAAATAAAATGGTGTAACGATATCTTTTATAGACTATATAAAATATTGCTCTGCCTCTAGCAAATTTTCCAAAAGGTTCTTTAACTGGTGATGATGCGGTGGCAGTCCACGTTAACATCCTCCTGATAATCTTTTATTAACAAAACTAAAAAAGGTTTGAAAAATGTAGTCCCTTTTATTTGTTTGGTTTAGCATTTTAACAGTGTCTGATACTGTCGAACCAAACTGTGTAATAGGTATTATATTTTCTTACCTTTGTACCAAATGGGAAGATTACATATGATTCAATGAGTTTATTTACCTTGAAATACCTTCATCTCTCAGCATGCATTGTCATCGAGTAAAAATATTTTACCTTCTGGCTGCAGTTTTCGCATCTGGAAATAAACATGAAATTGACCTCTTACTTTCAATAATTCTGGTTTGTTTTTGTTTATTAAATGACAGTAGAATATCCCACAATCAAATGTTTCCATCCACGCTGCCCAGTTTAGTTGATTCTGCCAGAATCTCACGCAATACTTTGATCTGTATCTTTCCATAGAATTATTATTGTCAAAGTTTAAAGTTTAGTAATCAAAAATGTTTAATAGTTTTCATGCAAAAAATCGAGCTTCAGTATAATACATTTTGATCTTGTTAAATTCAGTTGATACGTTAACTTGTTTAAAATTAGTTAGCCAATTGAATATATTAAACTGAGTGGCAGGATAAGGCAAGATGATGTACTTGTTAGTTCTTTAAATCTGGAATCCATTTATGTACGATAAAGTGTTATCTTAGATTGGTAAAAACTGAGTATGTTAAACAATGTTCTCCTATACTTCGTGTATCAAATTTGATGTTTCTTATGCAAATACACTGAGCCTCTAGTTACTGTTTTCCACATTCATGTATAATTTATAAACAGCTACTTCATATACGGAGTCACCATCTGCTTATTTATTCGAACTTTGCTTTCCGTGAATTATATCTCTGTCTTTGCTGAATCGTTGCAGACTGACCTGCAAACTTTACGAGATCTTCGAATTGCAGTGTAAATTGAGCCTAATACAAATTTATACATTTACTCATATCAAGTACGTAATTTATTCCTTCTTCATACCGTACTGTTTTAAACATCTTGCTATGGGGATAGACGATGCTTATCTCTATGTTATCATCATTAAATGTAATCTGTACATTTTCATAATTTCTAAAATATTGTAGGATATCTTTTGTGATGCATGAATTGGAGAAACCAACAGTCGTATTTTTATGTCATTTTTGTAAACACAACTAGCTTTGATCACAAACGTTTATTCCATCCAACTTGTAAACAAATACACGTAATCTCTTGATGCTGAGGTTGTTGTTGTTATTATAGCTCGTGAAATATTTCCATCACCTCTCTGAAAACTTTTGAATCAAGCGCAAGATAGCTTTGTGCCATTATTTAGGTTTATAAAAAATTATTTGGCGCTCTACTATTTGTTCAATCAAGAGATAAGAATGTGGTTGCTGTTTCAAAGAAGTAGGATTTGTTATTCTGGAACATCCTAGTTGTGTTTAAGAAATGTACAAACTGTGCTTGTTGTTTCTATAGAACAACCTTGTACGATGATGTTTAAACCGTTTTTAAACTGACTGTTTGAAAACTCTCACATATATCCTACTTTGGTTCACCACCTTGGAGCTAAAATCCCTAAATCTGCATTATGGCAAGGTAGAAGAAAATCTACGAAAAATAGTAAGTGCACTTGTAAGGAGTTCAATATGCTTTAATATCTTGTGATATTTTTACACATCCCAAACCTACATTTTCAGGACAAGTACCCGTCAAGTCTTCACCTCAACTTGTGGGTGCAGTACCATGACCATTAATTCTACTCCACAAGAGTTCAGTGGGTCTGCCACTAAGGAAAAGGTTAGTGATTCAAACGTGTTGTAGTTTACTTTTTGGGCTCGTACAGCATTGTATTTCTCTGCACTTTCTCCCAAATCATGACCAAAACCTGCAGAACGGTACACGGAGAAAATACGGTACAATGTGCAATCTTTATGCAGCAATACACAGGATTATCGAAACTTAAGTTCAAAGAGAGCGAAGTATCCGTGTAAATGAGTATGATTACTTCTATCCAACAAACATACCAGCTGCGAGCAACGAATGTCTATTTATCGTAAGTTTACACTTCCATGCTGAGTTAGAAAGATTTATTTTTTGCAGCCATGAATTTTTAACGTTTAATATATTTCTCTTTTGACTTTTCATATTAGTTTCTTCATCATCAGTACAAGTTTTAAATTGCCTACAATTCATTCCTGAGTAATGTTCACAGCAACGGGAAAGCAGAAAGATTTCATGCTGTTCAAAGCAGTCATCTCTGAATCAAAGAATAATCCAATAACACAAGGCATTTGTGATATGTGTATATATATATATATATATATATATATATATATATATATATATATATATATATATATATATACAGTGAAACTTGCTATAGCGGACACCTTTATATAATGGACATATTGTTGTGATACATTAGGTGAATATATAGACAAGTTTCAACTTAGACAGATAGAAGGATAAAAAATAGATAGGTCGAACGTTCCGAAGATCCTCTATAAACGCCCCCTCATCCACCCCCCCAAAAAGATGTATTTATCGTTTATATCTGTATAAAAATAAAATGTATGTATTGTATGTGAACTTACTTCGCAATAATTGTATGTTCCTTGGATCCGTGTGCGCACACACATTAACGGTTTTTTTTTTTTGGTGGGGTGTGTGCAGATAGATACATACATTCATGGTTGCATACATTCATACATACATACATACATACATACATACATACATACATACATACATACATACATACATACATACATACATACATACATACATACATACATACATGCATGCATGCATGCATGCATGCATACATACATACATACATGAAAAATAAATAGTTTCACAGAAATAAAGGCAGATATTTAGATAGATATATTAGCTGTCTTGATTGTTACATTGATAAATTGAAAGGTTAATTAGAATACTGAGGGCATTCTTATAGATATAATATAATTATATATGCCTTTAATCAGATCAGCCCTTAATTAAAGGTACTTCAATTTTCTTTGTACAACTAATTTTTACCAGGTGACTGGTATTTTAAGATTTGCAGTTTATCAAGGACAAAAGTAATTTTGAAGCACATTCAGAGCGTTATCTGTGGGAAATAACACATAACACAGACTGATTTTGTGATCATTAAAAATATTCCTAATAGGCTGACAAAGAAACTCTTGAACCAGACTTAAGCTTGAAATGTTAAGGACCATCTGAAAGTTTTCTCGTACTAGACAGCCTAATATAGTAATTTCATTTAACGAAGTGTTTCATTTAGAATAAAATACCACAGCCACCAGACTCAGTTAAACAAACCAGAAACACATACTATCATGCACAGAAATGCCATCTCCACAAAAAAATCCGAATACCAAAAGCACATGTTGCAGTTTATGTTCTTCCGGCACCTAATAGCCACATTAAATATATTGCAAAGGAAGAGGAGATTACGTTCTCTCTTTATAATGATACTATCATTATTTGAGTATAACGCTCACTAAATGCGAGAAGCGTAGACCCAGATCTGGGTCATATAATAAGCTGGCAGATCAGGGGCTGCGTTGTTTACTTGAAATCATTAGTATAGTGAACAAAGTAGACGCACAATTGCTGTCGCATTATGCACCGGTAGATCTGGGTCCACGTTGTTCGCATTTGGGCGCACATTTTACATGAGTAGGAATGTTACACAGCATTCACCGTACAAATGGCTTATATAAGACGACCCAAAACGATTTCCGCGCACAACAAGGTCAGCTTGGGAAGTGGCTTTGTTAGACGGAGTTCGGGAAAAGGCCGGGGGAGTGGCATGGGAAGGGGAATTCAGAAATCAGTCAGAGCCCTTTCTCCAGTCTAGATAATACGCTTTTAAGCGAAAAACAAGGACAGATGCACATTTTTAGCCCAAATAACCTCCCCTTCTGAATCGAACCCTTAGAAAAAAAGATGAAGAAAAAGAAAGTCTGGAGCCGCCCCCATTCGCAACTTTGATGTCAATCCTACGGAGCATACCTCGGATATATGCCAATAGCTGCCACTTGCTGCCGTTCAGATCACGTCGGTTATTTACGAAACAAGGATTGACCATGAAGTTGTGAACAAATCGAACTATTCTTTCATTCGCAACTTCTCGATCAATCCTACGGTCAATCCAATCTTTCGCTGACAACAGTAGAGAACTAGCATCCTCCATCTTAGTGGAAGTACTGAATCTCTGTACCTTTTTTCCCATGATGCACCGCGTCCATTAGTCTGGTTGCCTGAGTCGTATGTTCTCTGCTACTTTCTCCTTTACAAGAGAACTATTTGAGAAACACATGTTTTACTAGTTACCGGCCTATGATATCGGCTAGGCCGGGTACCAGCGAAATCCAATCGTAGAAATAGCCGAGGTGGTCCAAATAGATTGCGATTTCTATTTTGGAAAGAAATTTCTGGCGAACAAAATGTATGGTTTCTCTGTAAATTACCGCGCCGACATACATCGGAGGCATACTTTCGTCCGAACGGAGCCTCTTCTTGTTGGGTGAGTGTACACTCCTTCGCATTAATCTAGACAAGCCAGCCCTTACACGAACTATGTATACTGGTATCGAGGTCCACTTCTTTGTAAAACGAATACCACCTAAACGTAATCTGTAACTTTGTTTGCATGTATGTAGTTGTGTTTTACGGCACCTCAAAACAAAAGTGGCTATGTAGTGACAAATAAAGGTGAAGTTCCAACAAATTACCTGTAACTTAGATCATATTGCTAACCACAATAATGAGTGCAATTTTGCTTTCATGCCTAACAAGTTTTTGTATTTTTTATGTTTATTTTATCTTTGACACATGAAAGGAATGAAGCCATACATGTTCTGAATGATGACAATAAGAAAAAGTAATCTTTATTTGGAAATTTACAAACTTCTAGATACAATACAGAGTATTTCATATCAACTGTAACTTAGCTTTCTTCTGGTAGTCGAATAGTGTCAATACACACACACACACACACACACACACACACACACACACACATATATATATATATATATATATATATATATATATATATATATATATATATATATATTCCACAAAGATTACACAAACCTACACAACTTTCTTCATGATATTTCCCCAGCCTTTAGTATGAGGTGCTTTTACAATCATATTGTGAAAATATTTCGAATCAATGCATAAAATGCCTTGACATAAGGGTTCAGGAAAACCACTCGTCCACTCGTCCTGACCGGGTAAAAATTGGCTGGGCCTAGTACAACTTTACTATGTACACGTCCCTGGGCCGAGTAAATGCAGATTCGTACCTTGAGAATAAATATGACTTCATTTTCTACCGTTAAAAGTCTCGAAATTCAACATCGCTTAACATTTGGCGTGCATCACTTATAAAAAAATTACCTAATTTGTCTACTTGTTGCCAGTCTAGAACACGTTGCAATTTAAACAACTTCATTTTTTTTATACAGGTACGTGATGTAAGCTTGATACCAAAATGGGTAAATATTATGAGCATATTATGTTGCAGTTTCACACCTAGCCCTGGATTTCTTAATGGTGTTTGCATTTACAGTGACACTTTTTGTTAATTTCGGCGTCATTTTGATGTGGAGAAAGACTCCCTTTCGATGAGCTATCACATGTCTTTATGAGTCAGACCTCTACGAAGTTAAGAGACAGAGAATGTCAAAATTCGTGTGATTTTTCACATGGTCAGGCATGTTACCGACCGTTGTCGCAGGTCACCGGGATTTTCAAGAATTTTTATTGATACATTATCATGCCTACGGGAAGATGCCAGCAGATATTTATCAAAACATGTATTTATTTTTCACAAGAAAAATGTTGCCAATTTACATTCGAAATTAGCATTTTTAGGGTCTCAACCAATTCCCACTAAATTTCACACAATGCACGCTGTTGTAATCTATTTATAAAGCAGATAATGTTGCGACAACAGCCGATAGATCGAAATCTAGTTGTGGTCATGATCTAGAAATGTTCCAGTTCTTTTGGCCAATCAGCAATCTTCCGTCTGTTTGCGTCTGTCTGTAGCTCTCTAGAATGGATATTTTACCAAAATGGATCATTTACTACGAAAGTTGGTGGAAGTTCGGACTTTTGGAATTCTTCTTTCGAATGCACGTTACTGACATTTTTCTTGTGTAAAATTTATTACATACATACTTATATAAATATCTCCTGGCGTCTTTACTTTGGCGTGACAATGTATTAATAAAGCTGCAAAGTCTTGAAAATACTGGTGATCTGGGGAAAGCGTAACAATGTCTGACCATACGAAAATCATAAAAATTTGACATTCTCTGTCTCTTAACTTCTGCCATATCTAACTCATGAAGATGTGTGATAGCTCATTCAAAGGGAAACTTATGACATCTATATTACTCAAAGGTTTCACTGTAAACGTCACTACGAAACCAAGGGCTATAAGTGCAACTGCAATTTCTTGAGTTACAAACCTTGTCTCTTACTATATGTTTATCTAAGGAGTCATGCATTAGAACATACTGTTTTCATTGTTTTGACTCATTTTAGTATCAAGCTTGCATCAGGTACCTATGGTTCTCTAGTAACAGCGTAATCAGTGTAGTGAAGAAGTGTACTGTGTTGAGTACAATGAGGACAGGGACGAGTAACTATTGCAACTCACTCGTCCTAGAGACGAGTGCTTGGTTCCCGAGTCCTGCTTGACAGCTTCCTATTTCTCCTGCAGTATCATATTTACCTATGACTATACTGTGTCGGCTGAATGGAATGTACTTACGGCCTCTAAATATATTACTAGACCATATAAGGCTCGTTTGCTTTATCACAATAAAAGATTAGAGACTATGAGGCTCCATTAGAAAATGGGTTGGATAAAATAGAATCAGCATTATTAATTACTTCCCATACGTGGAGAAACACTCTTCACTTAAGAAATCAAAAGGATACAGCTGTATGATGCAGAAGCATACTGGATCCAGAACAACAGCTGGCATACGGGATACTCAGAAGTACAAGACAGTAAGCAACAAGTGAAAATCCCTAATTCTATAAAGCAATTTGAAACCAACAACCAAAAATGAAGAAAAAGATAAAATAAACCACAGAAAATAATAATAATAATAAAAAAATAACCTACATTTGTTGATGTGCCCTAAAACACCCAACCAAAACAGACCAAAGCAAACAAATTAAAGATACATGTGTACTGTCCCGTAGAGAAGAAATCAATGAGAAGTACATATTCACAATCTTGATGATATTCATGACGAAATAGAACATTCCAAAACAATACTGAAGTCTATTATCTCTAAAATAAGCCCTTCTCCTAATATCCTTGCAGATGTTTTTAAAATATAAAGAGTGTATTGCAATATATGTTTAACTTGGATTATAGCCTACATTGGAAAACAAGATCACACATTTTGTGCACTAAAGAGAATTTCAACTGCACTCAACAAAACTGCAAATAATCAAATATGATTTATTTTATTTGTCGACTACAATATGATACCGAAAAGATACATTGGCTTTCAAATACTAGTGTAAAAGTTTAAATATTATGACAAGAATTAAGTTTCCAAGTTCGTTTTTTTTTTTTTTAAAGAAACTAAACCACAATACTTCAGCTTGGTCACAGTTTGTTCCAAATAAAAGCATTTTCAGTCCTATGTTGGTTAACTTCTTTCAGACTTCTATTATTTAGGATCGATTCGGATTGACAAGGAGAAATGATTCACAGTGACATTCCTTTCTGAAGCACCGAAGCAAAACAAATCTTCTTACAGCAGAGACAAAATGAGGTTTTAAATATATACCGTCAATACTCGCGTATAACTCGGGTCCAAATGCAAACAACATAGACCCTGATCTGCCGTCGCATAATGCGCCGGTAGAACAGGGTCTATGTTTTTTGTTTTACTGATTAGTCCTTACAAACTGTATAGACCCATATCTGTCGGCTTATTATGCGACGGCAGATCTGGGTCTATGCAGTTTGCAGTTGGTAGTGGGTTATATGCGAGTATAGACGGTGGCTTGTTTCCAAAACATGCTAAAATGAATAAACTGCATTCAAACTCGTCTTTTAGATCGCTGGTACGGCTTGTGTGATGTTCGTATTCATTTCGGTCAAAATCGCGCTACGAAGCAGAGTACGTTCCTAGATAAAGGCGATTTAGCGGCAAGAGTCAGTCTATGTACCCTCAGATTCCTCAGTTTCAGGTAACACAGGCATATTTAGAGTTGTGAACAGTCGTGGACTTTGTGAATCCTTCTTGTAACACAGGCATATTTAGAGTTGTGAACAGTCGTGGACTTTGATAATCCTTCTTGTAACACAGGCATATTTAGAGTTGTGAACAGTCGTGGACTTTGATAATCCTTCTTGTAACACAGACACAGTCGTGGACTTTGATAATCCTTCTTGTAACACAGGCATATTTAGAGTTGTGAACAGTCGTGGACTTTGATAATCCTTCTTGTAACACAGGCATATTTAGAGTTGTGAACAGTCGTGGACTTTGATAATCCTTCTTGTAACACAGGCATATTTAGAGTTGTGAACAGTCGTGGACTTTGATAATCCTTCTTGTAACACAGGCATATTTAGAGTTGTTAACAGTCGTGGGCTTTGATAATCCTTCTTGTAACACAGGCATATTTAGAGTTGTGAACAGTCGTGGGCTTTGATAATCCTTCTTGTAACACAGGCATATTTAGAGTTGTGAACAGTCGTGGGCTTTGATAATCCTTCTTGTAACACAGGTATATTTAGAGTTGTGAACAGTCGTGGACTTTGATAATCCTTATTGTAACACAGGCATATTTAGAGTTGTGAACAGTCGTGGGCTTTGATAATCCTTCTTGTAACACAGGCAAATTTAGAGTTGTGAACAGTGGTGGACTTTGATAATCTTTCTATGTCTGAAATTCGATGTCTGAGGCAGGATGGCGACGAAAGTAACTGACAGTTTGTACATTTCATGTTTGACAAAAATAACTAGTGTTATACTCAGTTTGATTTGATAGCAAAGAAAACAACATTTAAACCGTTGTTTTCTTTAGAACAAAACAGTGAACCTCTCAAGGTTCAACGTCCCTTGCGAACAAAATATATTGCTGAAAAGAGGCTAGGGTCCATAGCGACCAGTTTAACCTCACCTGTGTCATTAATCCCACCGCCCAAGATTTATATATCACAATAGATACAATATATAATGACGTCATGTTAAACAGTCCACGCTTGATTTTGTGAAACTTGGATATTGCAAGTGTTAAGAACATCTGACTGATGGCATAAATAGCGTATCGGTCTGTTATGTTAGCGATCATTTTAAGCTAAACTATTGGAACTTATCTTTTTGTATAGTGTATCTCTAATTAATCGTATTACCGACCATCTCGAGACCTAAAAGCAAAAACTGTGAAACAACTATGATTTTCAATTTGTACAATTGCACGCGGTTTGACAAGAATCAACCTCATTGTAGATGACAACAAGCAAAATAAAACTAGTTCTGTAATGATGTTTGATTTCATCTTTTGAATAAAAACATTGAATTTCATGGTTACACGATATGAAATGCCCCTTTGTTACTGAACATATTCCAAGTTAATCTGTTCAATTGTTATCTGTCTCGTGTTTGATATATATTTTTGTGTCGTATGAAATGTATTTTTGAACCAGGGGCAAAAAAGGATTCTCTTTAACCTCAGGGTTGCATGAGGGGTTAATTTACTTCCTCATTTGGCGCTGAGAGTGGTTAATAAACACGATTATCTGTGAAGAAAATCGACAAAGAGTCATGTTCACGCAAATTTAAAATGTTCTTCCAGACATATTGTAGCTGCAGTTTATGTAACCTTTCTTTATGACGGAGAGAGAGAGAGAGAGATGGGGGGGGGGGGGGAGCGAT
Source organism: Margaritifera margaritifera (assembly GCA_029931535.1). Classification (NCBI taxonomy): domain Eukaryota; kingdom Metazoa; phylum Mollusca; class Bivalvia; order Unionida; family Margaritiferidae; genus Margaritifera; species Margaritifera margaritifera. Next base: position 7,236,345 of record JAQPZY010001696.1, on the reverse strand, counting down.
GTGCTTCAAATCATAACATGCTCGTTCTACTTTCGGTCTATATTATATTGAACGGCCACGTATGTGAACATCCAAATTTTACTCGTAAGACATGTACTTAGCTAGTCTGATTTACTTGTATTTCCCAGTACAACCATTAATTGCCATATGAATATGATGTACGAGGTCACTTTTCCCCAAAGTGCCTTGTTTTGCTTGCAAGAATATCTATCAGTCAATTAGAAAAACCTAAGTTCCAATTGAGGAAATAATCTTGAATGACTGTTCAACGCCATGTAGCGAAGATTAAGCTAACTTTTCGATTCATTTATCTTGGTTAAGTTTCGGAGCTCTAATCAAAGTGTCTATTCCTATCAAGATTAGTGAACCAGAAACACAGTAGCGGCGCGAGGGTTCAAGGCGCCCGGGGCAATGTTCTTTAGTGACGCCCCTACCGAGGCGCCCGTGGGCAAAGTTTCTTTAGTGACGCCCCTGTTTTGCCACAGAGAACAGTTTTTATGTAATTTCACAACCTCCATCCCCACCCCCGCCCCCACACCCGGCCCCATCTACGCCCCGGTTATTACAGCTGCAAACAACAACAAAAAAGCTCCCGATGGCGCCTCGAACCCTCGCACTGCCGCTGCAGAAACATTTTCTTGCTTACGAGCAAAAACTGCAGAGTAGGAACAAAGATTGCGCTGCCCTGTCCAACATCCTATTTCAGTTCATATGCTATCTAATATTACAGAAACTATTTAGTTAACTTAGGAGTTAAATATGCCTTTATTTCATGCTACGTGCTTGATTACCACTCAGTCTTCTCAATTTGAGATGCCCTTATGTACACATTTCAACCTGTGGGTGTAGAAAACTGGAATCCAGCAAAGTACATACCCTGTATGGATCTATACTAAAGAGTAAACAATGAAAAGATCTATTAATATAACGGATAACAGTTTTGTATTTGAAGATCTGAGACGCATTGTCGGTAAATCAATATTTGTGACTGTAAAGCCACCATTTAATTCGTTAAAATCCCCAAAACACAGGACTGAAACCGTCTATACTCGCGTATAAGTCGAGCCCAACTGCAAACAATATAGACCCTGATCTGCCGGAAGATAATACGACGGCAGATCAGGGTCTATGTTGTTTGAAGTTTGACTCAAATTGTAAGTGAATACATGCGGTATTTCCAGTCTTACATAGTTTGGAAAACTTTTGTCGAAAAATTACGGAAAATGTGATTCTCCAAGGCACTACCTTAGATGGAAAGTCATGACGGCACGATGAAATCAAGTTTCAGGCGGTTTATCGTATATGTCATAAATGATATATGTCTTCCTTCATCGTAAACAACATTCACCGCAAGAAAAACAAAGATTTCATGCTGTCGAAATCAGTCGTCTACCATTGAAGACCAAGGTGGTATCTTAGAAACTATGTGAAGTGTGAATACGGCCAACATAAATATTACTGACATACTCTCTTTGCATGAGTTTATCAATGACTGCTACGGATTTTAAGAAGTTTCTTGACGGTAATATCGAATAAAGTTTCTTCAACATTGAAAGAAAAAAACCCCACTAAAGGTCTGATGGAAATTGTTTATTGGAGAAGTAATGAAAAAAGAAAATGTTTTGCACCGAAACAATGTTCAAGCTAACATATGCTCGTCGAGAAAAACGTCTGTCGACTGTAATATTCCTCTTGTAGGCTGTAATATTCCTCTTGCAGACTGGTTGTGCTTACTTATTTAAAAGCTATGCAACGTTTATGGTTGAAGAAAGAATAAATTGTGAAAAAGAAACCCGAACTAATTAGTTCCGTAAATTAAAAACATTCCGTAAAATATAGTGTACCCAATTGATGTCACTGCTGATAGCGAGGAAAATATACTACTTCAGCTACAGATCAGACACTACAATTTAAAATTTCCTGCGAAGAACCTGAACACAGTGGTGTGTAACGACGTCCTGAACATTGATGCAATTGTACAAGCCATTTATGACATACAGATGGACAAACACATCCATCCATCCATACGCACACACACATACATATATATATATATATATATATATATATATAGAGAGAGAGAGAGAGAGAGAGAGAGAGAGAGAGAGAGAGAGAGAGAGAGAGAGAACAATATAGATATCTGCAGAAGACGGAAGGACAACTTGATATTATAGATAAACTTAAACAAGTCAACGAGAAAACAGTATTGCTTATCATTATATTTGCGTCAATACTTAAATCCAGATTCTTTTCATTTTCCTTGTCAAACTAAAATTTACCAGGTCATGGGTAGATCATGAAGATGTGCAAAATAATTCTATAGAGGTAAAATAAAACTTTATTTCGAAGTTCGGCCAGGATTTTTCTTTTACCGCTTAAAATGAAAAGACAGATACCATGAACCAATTTGTTTTGTCAAAATATTTTTAAAATGGCCGACAACGAAGCACCTGAACATGACCAATGTCTGAATTTTAATAGACGACGCAAGAATTGTCTCGCAAAAGACTGCCAGGTAATTACTGAAAGCTCGTTATTTAGCAAGAAATCAAATGAAAAACAAAATAAAACACAATCCGCGAACAACAGATTTTGTTCTTCCTGCACTCAGTAACCCCACTAGATATATTGCAAAGAAAACGGAGAGAAAATATTACTTTATTTCTTTTTGATGCGACCATTTTTCTCCACGTATATGACGCGTATCCAGTTACGAGCAGAGTAGATAGAATCTACCATTGCATAATACACCGGCAGATCACGGTCAGCACCGATCGCTTTAATTTATAAGAAGAATAAACAGCGGATACCCAGATATGCCGGCACATTATGGCAAGGCAGGTCTAGGTCTAAACTGTCCACAGATGGGCGCGTTTTACACGAGCAAAAATGTTACACAAAATTCAGCGCACATATATGTTATATAACATGACTACAAGATTCCACCGCTCATCAAGGTCAACTGGGGTGAGAGCATATTCCCTTGCATGACCACAAGATTCCTCCGCTCATCAAGGTCAACTGGGGTGAGAGCATATTCCCTTGCATGATCACAAGATTCCTCCGCTCATCAAGGTCAACTGGAGTGAGAGCATATTCCCTTGCATGACCACACGATTCCTCCGCTCATCAAGGTCAACTGGGATGAGCTCGTATTCCCTTGCAACGTTATAGAAATGCCAGCCTTTAGCTACATCTAAAAATAGAATTAAAAATTCAACAAGGATTGAGATTATTTGTCCTTAACCATTAAAACCAGGATGTAAATCACTAACTGGTCATATAACTAAGCTCATTAACTAAAGTTTGACCAAAACACCTTCCCCACCAAGCACAATGAAGATCAGGTTGTTTCTATCTTTAAGAAAAACTACCCACTTGATAAATAAAATCACCAACTGGTTATTTCTTCAACCAAATAAATTAAAACTCTTTGAAAGAGTCACAAACTCCTTTCACAATATTCTCAATCCATACGTTTCCGCTTTTCACAAGGGATTCATCTGTCAAACCACTCAACTTACGCAAGGGATTCATCTGTCAAACCACTCTACTTACACAAGGGATTCATGTCAAACCACTCTACTTACACAACTGGAAGATTAGCGATTAGCCCTAAGTAAACATATATGACGCTGCTTTTGTAGGCTATTCAATTTTTATATATATTTTTTTTCTTTGTTTAAATTCCCAATTCTTAAAATTCTATGTATGTTGGTCACTTTGGATTTTAAGAAATCTTTGCATGTCTTGCAATGTTAATCTTCTCAGTTTTAATTGAATGATATGTACGCTTTTTCTTTCTTGAAGCATGTGAATGTTCATAGTATATTTAAGTTATTATTAATTGATTTCAGCATGTAATTTTAGATTCGACATTGTAGATTAGAAATAAGTTTCCTTTTATGTCACTTGTACTAAAATTACAACAGAATATAATATACTATTTATAATGTCTTATAATATATTGCTACAGTTAATTTTTGTTTATTTTTAATAGTTGGTAAAACAACTCTGCTGAGTTACCGTATGTACGGTCTTATAAGTCAAGTCCAACTGGAATCTATGTAGACCCTGATCTGCCGTCGCATTATGCGCCGGCAGATCAGAGTCGATTTTGTCTGTTTTACTGATTACTCCTAACAAACTGCATGTACCCAGATCTGCCGGCGCATTATGCAACGGCTGATCTGGATCTGTGCAGTTTGCAGTTGGACTTGACTTATTAGCAAGTTTATATTGTATATAGGAATAGTCTTGTTGACTACGATCATCGATGCATACGTAGTGATTCAAACTACTTCAAAACGATCGCGTTGCTCTTTTCAGCACTAGACGATGAAAGTGCTATGAAATTTGTGAACTCTGGGATACAGATACAATTGACGATTGGTGCAAAATAATGGAGATCTTATGCAATTTATATGGGGAAAAAAATTACCTGGAGATATTACATTGCACTAGAAATTTCAATACCTTCATAAAAAATTTGGCAATGTAACAGTATGAATATTATCATTGGAAACCGTGTAAGAAATCAATGCGAATGAATCAGCGTTGATGTATACAAATATCATGATTTTGGTTCCTGTTTGAATAAAAATCCTGACTCCAACAAAGAAACGCGTTCTTGGTGTGCCAAAAACTCGTTTATCCATGAGGCAAAAATAGCTCGAAAACTTACTAAACCACATGACGCGGTCGGATCATTTGTTTTCACCTCATTTCCAATGGGTAATGCAAATAAGTTCAAAACAATCTTTAAGTACAATATATATATATATATATATATATATATATATATATATATATATATATATATATATATATATATATAAATTTATAGTATGGAATTTACAAGACAAATTATTGTTTGTCAGATATATGACTTTGATTTCCTTTTACAGTCGAATAGAGGTAGCCTATGAAAACCCCATCAGCAAATATAACAAAAACGTACAATGTTCCTGCATTCATTCAAGAATCTTCCATGGGTATACTTTTCCCGAACCATCGCGCAAACCAGGTGCAAAATATATCGAAATTTAAAAAAAAAAAAATAAAAAAAAATAAATAAAAGCTTTGATGGATAATAGATCAAACTCTTCTAACTATCTGACTATTTTGTGGACTGGTTGTAACAACTTTTATAGTAAATATTTACGTCGTTAGTTGCGGCACAAAAGCTTAGAGGTTATGTGGCTATAATTAATATGAATTGGTATGGTCAAATCAGCTTAAATAGCCATTTACCATGCAAGTATGAATTAGTATGGTCAAATCAGCTTAAATAGCCATTTACCATGCAAGTATGAATTGGTATGGTCAAATCAGCTTAAATAGCCATTTACCATGCAAGTATGAATTGGTATGGTCAAATCAGCTTAAATAGCCATTTACCATGCAAGTATGAATACTTTTCTTTCTGGAAATCAAAAACATACCTCAATATGGTGCCTAAGCATTCGGGATAAAGAACAATACATGACATATAGTATGCTCGGAAGGGCATTCTGATTCGTCATAAGTGAAAATCCCTGAAATGTCTATAAAACAATTAAAAACAAATAAAAAATATCCTAAGTACGAAAATGATAGTGTTTATCCGTAGAAAAGAAACCAGTATGAAGGGGGATATTCCAAATATGGATGATATTTATATAAAAATTTAAAAATAGTCCTGAAGTTTATTATCTCTATAATAAAGCTGACTTCTAACTGTCCTAGCCTCTGTATAACTAAAATCTTGGCATGGCTCTTAAATATGAATTATAGTCAAGAATGGGGGGGGGGGGGATTCACACATTTGGTGCACTCTAGAGAATTTCAATCAAACTCGAAAAATCTGGAATTAAAGAAATCAATTTTGTGTCTCTTGTCGTCGCCAATATCAAATGTAAGAAACACATTCACAATGCAGTGTAAAACGTCAACAATTCTCTCCCATGCTGACAATAAAACGAAAGTTCCTAGTGCTTCATAAAATTAGGTTTTGGAATTGATCTGCGATAATTCAGCGAGACAATAGATCGTCTCCAACACAAAGCACGGTTTATCCTCTAATAATTATCTCTCCTTTTTTTCTTCTAATTTCGATCGAGTCGATTTGACAAAGAATAAACTATTGAACGCAACATTTCCTTCTGCCGCGCAAAGGAGAATAAAAAATCTTTCTTACAGCAAGGAATTATCTGAATTAACAATATATATTCGCCTGTTTAAGTAATAGACGATAGCTTTAATTGTGTAAAGCTATAGTCTATTCATTAAACACAATATATCCTGAGAAAGTGGCATATATATATATATATATATATATATATATATATATATATATATATATATATATATATATATATATATATATATCTTGGATATATAATCGCCTCACGTTTCGCATGGACGGTCTATGAGCTGTTCCTGCTCATTTATTTCTGTCATAATAATTCGGTAAAGTACACAGTATGTCTTGAAAGAGCAGCAATTCAGCAGCAAAAGGCTGTCTTTATAAATTCTCATTCTTTGGATTTGTTTTTAAACACCAGCCTGTCACTTATCTAGAGTTGTAATCAGTCGTGGGCTTTGATAATCCATCTCTATCTCAAACTCGCTACTGTTGCCAGCTTGGTGACGAATGTAAATGGCAGTTGGACATTATCGTTTTGACGAGGGCGCTGATAAGCTTTTTCAGTGTCGATAATTTTAGAAAATGACATTTTCTACCTTTTCTGACCGTTATTTTTGTACACTTTTAAAGAATCTTCTTTCTTTTTTGTTTACCATATAGGAATACATCTTGACATTGCATCGTTTACCATATAGGAATTCATCTTGACTTTGTATCGTTTACCATAGGAATACATCTTGATATTTTATCGTTTACCATATAGGAATACATCTTGACATTTTATCGTTTACCATAGAAATACATCTTGACTTTGTATCGTTTACCATAGGAATACATCTTGACTTTGTATCGTTTACCATAGGAATACATCTTGACATTGTATCGTTTCCATAGGAATACATCTTGACATTTTATCGTTTCCATAGGAATACATCTTGACATTTTATCGTTTACCATAGGAATACATCTTGACTTTGTATCGTTTACCATAGGAATACATCTTGACTTTGTATCGTTTACCATAGGAATACATCTTGACATTGTATCGTTTCCATAGGAATACATCTTGACTTTGTATCGTTTACCATATAGGAATACATCTTGACATTTTATTGTTTACATATAAGAATACATCTTGACTTTGCATCGTTTACCATATAGGACTGCATCTTGACATTGTATCGTTTACCATAGGCATACATCTTGAAATTCTATTGTTTATCATATAGGAATACATCTTGACATTGTATCGTTTACCATAGGAATACATCTTGACTTTGTATCATTTACCGTAGGAATACATCTTGACTTTGTATCGTTTACCATAGGAATACATCTTGACTTTGTATCGTTTACCATATAGGCATACATCTTGACATTGTATCGTTTTCATAGGAATACATCTTGACATTCTATTGTGTACCATAGGAATACATCTTGACTTTGTATCGTTTACCATATAGGAATACATCTTGATATTGTATCGTTTACCATAGGAATACATCTTGATATTGTATCGTTTACCATATAGGAATACATCTTGATATTGTATCGTTTACCGTATAGGAATACATCTTGATATTGTATCGTTTACCATATAGGAATACATCTTGATATTGTATCGTTTACCATATAGGAATACATCTTGATATTGTATCGTTTACCATATAGGAATACATCTTGATATTGTATCGTTTACCATAGGAATGCATCTTGATATTGTATCGTTTACCATATAGGAATACATCTTGATATTGTATCGTTTACCATATAGGAATACATCTTGATATTGTATCGTTTACCATATAGGAATACATCTTGATATTGAATCGTTTACCATATAGGAATACATCTTGATATTGTATCGTTTACCATATAGGAATACATCTTGATATTATATCGTTTACCATATAGGAATACATCTTGATATTGTATCGTTTACCATATAGGAATACATCTTGATATTGTATCGTTTACCATATAGGAATACATCTTGATATTGTATCGTTTACCATATAGGAATACATCTTGATATTGTATCGTTTACCATATAGGAATACATCTTGATATTGTATCGTTTACCATATAGGAATACATCTTGATATTGTATCGTTTACCATATAGGAATACATCTTGATATTGTATCGTTTACCATATGAATAGATCTTTATTTTTATTCAGAATGGTTTATCATTCTAAAGATTGTTTTCATTTTGTTTTTTACTTTTACCGTTGTTACTACATACCATTTTCTCGGCAGTATATCGCTTGGATTGTACTGATGTTTCTTCGAACCCAGTACTACATATATACATTTTTATAGTTTTTTTCTGGATTTGGTTAATTCCGAAGTAAATAGTAAACTTCGCAAGATATTTAAAGGGCAAATCACACATATTCAGATCTACAGTTGCAACTTTGTAAGTTGATGTGAGTTGATGTGAGTTGCTGAAGTAAAAGTCGTGAAAAAAATTAGTATGTAACCCATCTCTTTTTTGAGATACGGTGGTGCCATCTATGATAGGTGGATAGACTATTTGATAGAGCTAGAGATTAATAAATGATGTAAAATCATATATAAATATGCATGCTTTCTGACAGACTTTGTTTTCATCCTATAAAGTGAATGCTTCTGATTTTTTTAAATGACGATTGTGATAAGTATGATCATTTAAATTTTAAAAGTATCCAAATTATCTCCCTCCTGCAGATTTTGGATTTTGAGAGGGACGCTTATTATAAAACGCGATGTTTCAAAATCTAAAATAGGAATTTTTCCAAAACACTTGATTTAATCAGCTAATGATAAGTTTAATAAATTAACTGAGAAAACTGGTATGTCACTAGTCTTCCAGAGGTACATATTTCGAAGCATAAAATCTAAACGATGAAGTTTACACTCAACTTTATATCTAACATTTGGTAAAAAATTATATTTATTGATTACTAATTGTGTACAGTGCTAAATATATCTCCGACAAACCAATTATGCGAAAAGTAATACTTATTTAGAAGCATAAAAAGTCGCATTTGTTTGTTAATTCATATTATTCCTGCTTAGATCCTAATTGCGTAAGTTTGCAGATTGTATGTATTTCCGATTTACTCAGTCAAGTAATTGTGATTGTTTCATATTCATACGGATGTTGTTTCTTCTAAACTATGCTAATCACTGACTGACGAATATTCTTCTGAACTATGCTAACCACTGACTGACGGGTTTTCTTCTAAACTATGCTAATCACTGAATAAGGGGTTTTCTTCTAAACTATGCTAACCACTGACTGACGGGTTTTCTTCTGAACTATGCTAATCACCGACTGACTGGTTTTCTTCTAAACTATGATAACCACTGACTGACGGGTTTCCTCTAAACTATGTTAATCACTGACCGACGGGTTTTAGCAAATAATGAATCAAGTACTAACAATCAATTAAATTCATAAGCACTTGCTGAAAATTGTATTTATTCATTATACGCTGTATTGCCGAGCTTATGTGAGAAGTCTTTTATTACTAAACTGTATTCCGTACAGCAAGTGAGTGAAATGGCATTTTGTTTTTAACATTTTTAAAATTCCATTTATACAGTAGCGTGGCTTTAAAAATGTATTCAGCCCGTAAAATACTTGAAATGTGTAGACACGATAATTTTAATTTTTTATAAACATTTTGACATATTATTATCATTATTATGCTGATGGATTTCTCGTTCAACCGGGTTCTGGCGAAGATCTCGCTGAACCACTGATTGAACGAAACTATACATTATAGACTGCTCATAAAAGGAAAACGCACGTTGAACAATTCAGACCTTCTCGTGTCCGTTCTTCTCTCGTCTATAATCTGAATATTATAATATATAGACAGAAATTAAAATAATATTAGAACAGACTATGATCAGTAATGTGATTCTTGGATAGTGTAAGTGTTTGGGTGTATCTGACAACTGACTACTGTCTTACGTGCAATTATATCGATCTGTTTTGTATGCAACATTTACACCGAGACAGTAAACGAACTTTTTCGAGTAGTATATCGTCTGTTTTCTAACTGATCAATTCTTGACCCAACATCTAAACCTGCAAAAAATAGCATAATGTTTAATTGAATTATACGTGCTTGCACAAAAATCTGCCTCACTGCGCACGAATCCTGGCACAAAGAAAAAATAATTTTGCAATAATTAATAATCTTATCTCTTGTATGAAAATATGACACGTAATGGTGGTACGATTACAAATAAGGTTTGATATATAACCTCAACAGTGACGTAGTTCAAAGTGAAAATGTTTTTCATTTATTAAAAAGGAAAATCCCCATTAAGCAGTTCGCCAGCTATCTACCTTATGGTTGAGATATGTTGTTAGTGTCGCATAAAACCAGGACAGAAATACATTTTCGTTGTTTTCAAGGTTGCGTGAGAGATATTTTCCTTTCTTCTTTAGCACTGAGAAAAACTGAATCACATGTGGAAAAATTCGAGAATCATATATACGAATTTTTAAAAATGTCATTCTAGACAATAATTGCCTGCAATCTGTGATAATTTTTTTTTCATATTTCATCTTACTGTTTTTACTTGACATTGATTCATAGAGATATGACTGAGGTATGTTGCATAAAACATCGTGTTCTTTCGATTTCTTCTTTTCAACACCCATTCATGGAACATGGCTAAAATGTTCAGATGGGCACTAATTTAGTCTAATTGGACCAAATTTATTTTTCGGATGTTACAGTAAACTTTTGAATGTGGGACATAATTATAAGGCATCTTTTCTAACCAACAGCTCCCCCTCAACACCTACCCCGCTAAGCAGAAATTCCCATAATTGTGAGTAGAAAGTCGTTAGAGCAATACAGTTTTTTTTTTCCTTTCGCGATTGAAGGTTTGCTTCCGTTTATCAGATGAGAATTTTTCAACTTTTGTTTCCGACAGCCTTGTTGTTCTTATATGGTATAACGGTACTGTATGTACGCATATTTTACTCCTAGCACATGTCTGAATGAAAAAAATGCAAATGATAATTTATTACTTATTCAATCCTTAGCGTAAAATTTGCTTGACATAACATATTCCGTCAAGGGCAAGCAAATTATCATAACTGCATTGATCATTTCACATAGTAACATAATGATGTTCATTATTTACAAATGGTTTTGAATACAGACTGGTACTACATAATGATGTTCATTATTTACAAATGGTCTTGAATACAGACTGGTACTAAACGACCAAGATGCACGAGTTTTAATATCTCCTATGTTATTGCATAGCCACTAGTCATTCAAAGCCACTAAAGGAATTACAGTTAGACTTCTTAAATCCATTTATCTGGCGTGGAGACCATAAAACTAAGCTTAACTTTGCCTTTCCTCTATAGGCAAATCAGACTTGACTTTTTAAAAGTAAGTTCTTTGTGACTGGTCGAAACAAAATCTCAGACTTGACTTTTAAAAAGTAAGTCCTTTGTGATTGTTCGAAACAAAATATCAGACTCAAGCTCAAATTCAAACTTTTTTTATTTTTATTTCCAGATCTGTTAATTTTTATTTTTTAAAATTTTTTTTTGGAAGTTGACCACAGTAACATAGGAGATATTTACATTCTTGTATCTAGCGCAGATTTTAGGTGAAGCGTTTTATATACCGAGATTACAAGATCAGACCAAGAGCTTGAGCTTGAATTTTGAGAATGGCAAACAACGCTCAAACGTAATGGCAAAAAACACTGTTATTGTCTCGGCGCTCAAATGTGAATCATCGTTTTTAGGTAACTGGTAAAAAATTCATTCATAGTATTACTTACAATGTAGGAATAACGATCGACCTGGCTAAATAAATCTACAGTGAGACCTCTTAAATCCTTTTATCCGGAGTGGAGACCATACAATTGAGCCTGGGTTTGCGTTTCCACAATAAGCAGATCAGAACTGACTTCTAAAAAGTAAGTCATTTGTGACTGGTCGAGACAGAATGTCGGGCTTGGCTTGTTAGGGGGAAGACATGGAATTCTCGGCTTTCGGGCTCACACTTCTCTTGTGCTCTTGCAAACCTTTGCACGTAACAACCGTGTAGGATCCATTTGATCATGACTGTCGTATGATAATGGACAGAACTAAAAGTTTTAGATAAGTGAGGAAGGCTCTTTCGTATTTCCTAAAAGTGTTGAATAGAACTAATTATGCGCAAAGTTAACGACCGTTTCCAAAGAATAAATAATTTGTAATGACTTAAACCTGCATCGAAAATAGCAAATTGAAAAACAAATTGTAAAAAAATTGCAAATAAAGTGCATTACTGTCTGTATCGATATAATTATGGAAATATTTTCCATTGCACAGGATTTGTTTTACTTTGATATTGACCTTGTGAAATATTATACTAACAAGTCATGGAAATTATCTTTTTCACTGCATGCGCAATATTCATCACGAGCGCAAATATGTTTTTAATAGCTTTTTTATTTGGATCGCAAATTGCATTTTACTGAATTAATGGCAATGTTTTATGATTTATTTTTTATTTTGGGAATTAATAAGCAATTTATTTGCATGGAGACGACATAAAAATGATCTGCGTATTAAAGATACAGAAAAATTGTGGGCCATAATCTGTATCTGATATAAACCTTTTTTTAAAGATTGTTAGGCTTTGTTCGCCTCTTTGTAGAGCTATTCCAAGACTCAGAATACGTACAGGTTAAAGCAAGACCAAATCGTAACTACCGTAATTTCAATATACTTTTGCTGCCGATGAGTTGTATGTACATCTAGAATTAGAAAGACTCAAGCCTACATGAGCATACACTTTATTACATTAAACAAATATCACTTCTAGGAATCGCACAGAGCTTTTAAAATTCTTGTATCTTGTTTCGCAAGCGAGTTAGCGTACCGTTTGCGTTACGTATCGTTTCCATTCCGTTTGGTACAGTTGCGCTTTCTATTACTACCATTGAGTTTCCGTGCGTCTCTTATCGATTTCGGAAAGTCCTTTCATCTGCGTACCGTTTCATAGCGTTCTTTACCATTCAATAGCTCCAGTTTTTCGCACCGTTTCGCATCGCTTTTGTACCGTTCCTGATGATTTGATCATCACACCGTTTTGTCATCACACCGTTTTGTCATCACACTGTTTTGTCATCACAACGTTTTGTCATCACACCGTTTCTAAGTTTCGTATCATACGGTACTTGTACCTTTTCGTGTTCGTGCCGTTTCCCATATTGCAAACAATGTCTTAAGTACCGTATAATAACCACCGTATGAACTGACATTATTAATAGTGCTTTAGCAGGACTGTGTGCAGTTTCTTTTTCTGAAAGAGAGTTGAGAATTTCTGAAAATGAAACCGAGGAAGTAATAAATGGTATTCGTGGATGATTAGTAACTGAATTCAACATAAATGGGAATACACGTGAACATTTGCCTTATAAATACAGCTTATGACCCATACAAACTGATAATTATTGTAATGTTCACCATGAATGATGTGAGAAACCGATTATGACACATTGCCATTCAAGGTAGAAGACTAATTAACTCATGTACATCCAGAAATCTTTTAACTTGAAGTAAAGTTTGAGATTAGACCCTAGTAAGTATGACAGAGTAAGAAAAGAAAAAAAGATGAAAAAGGGGGGGGGGGGGCACTGCATTAATTTCTTTCCACTGTGTGCACCATTGTGGTATTACATTCTCAGTGAGAGTTTACCAAGGATGAGAAGTCTTTACAACATTTTATCCGGATTCTTGAAATGTTTTCCTGAGTTTTTTTTAAAAACAATAACAGCTTTTGAGAAGAAGAAAAAAACAACTTATAGGTCATCGTGCTTGAAATAAACCTGCAGAAATGTGTCTTTTATTCTGAACCATGAATAAAAGCATAAAGAACAGAGACGCCAAGATGCAGATCGCAATATTTTCTTAATTTCGCCAGGTATACATGATTAAATGAGCCATTATATTTTTTTAAGTTAATATATTCAGTAAACAAATGTACAAATTGCGTTACTCTAATCGATTAGCGATATATTTGTATCACCCTACCGAAGGTGTGAGGGATAGCTGGATAACGATGTTCGTCTGTCCGTGCGTCTTCCATAGACAAGGTGGTTCTGCAAGATAATATTAGTTTGCTGTGGTCTTTTCTTTCAAACGTGAAGCGTTAAGACCAATGGAACCAATATTAGTTTGGTTGTTTGGTTGTTTTTAGTTTCGCTCGATAAGTGTAGCTTCCTGAAACTTCATAGGTAGACTACACTTATTGATTTTCGGACCTTGAGGTCAAAAGTCAAGGTCACTAGAGCCAAATTTGTCATTTTCGGTTCCACAAGATAAGTCCATTTTTCATCAATTTTCCAGCACCCAATTTTCATGACCTTCGTTGCATTGCGCTTGAGAAACGGTACTTTCCCCACTGAGTCTGCGATTGATCGATCAAAGGTTGTGGTCACTGAATGTAAAATTGTATGTTTTGTTTCTGTATAAAAACTCAACTTACGTAAACAAAATTTTTCATGCAACATCTTAAGTATACTACATTTGGAATCCCACTCCCCCCCCCCCCCCCCCTTCTGTGGCAGGGTCGGCGTCCGTAGAGATAAAATTATACACATATGTACAACCTCACTGAATCTCAAACCATTCTTTCTTCATAGGTCCTAGGCAACATTTTGGAGTGGGTTTCATACCATCTCCCCCTGGGAAGATGACTGAGGGGTGTAACTTTGTACATATATGTACATTAATTGTACATTATTGGTTAAAAAATTTTGCGTTATCTCAGGTTCTTTGCACACTGTATAAAGCCTGTTATACCTTGAACCATGAAACTCGGTGAATGGATGCACCTTAACGAGTACTACGCCATCAGCACAATAATATGTCACTGTGGACTCAATTTCACGTTTCACACATTTTGGTTTAATTTTGTTTTAAGTTTATTTCTCAAGTCATGTTCCCGCTAGAATCATCAAACTAGATGATTGTACGGATTTCTATTAGTACCACATCTTTATAGCAAAAGAAGGTCGCTATGACCTACATTTGACATTTTATTGGTTTAGGTTAAGCCTTTACGTTTAGCTCTTTACCAGATAGGTTTTTTGCACCCCGTATTATATTGTTATATCTAGCATAATGAAACTTGGTGATGGGGTTCAGATTAATGAGATCTACACCCTAATCATAAAAGTAGGTCACTTTGATCAATATTTCATGATTTACTGACTTGGGTTCAATCCCAAGCACTGTTCAAGCCATAATCATCGAATTATGTGATTGTATGCATCTCTATTGGTACCACGCCATTACAACAAAAGAAGGTCACTGTGACGTACATTTTATATTTTACTGGCTTATGTTAAAATTTTCCGTTTAGCTCATGACTGCGTAGTTATTACCTCCTGTATAACTCTGGTATACCTGGAATCATGAAACTTGACGAGAGGGATCATCCTAATGATTACAACACCCGCATTATAAAACTGGGTCACTGTAACCCATATTTAAAGTATCACTGACTTTGGTTACATTTTGTGCTTTTATTGTTCACGCTCCAGTTATTAAACTAGATGACTGTATACATCTCTCTTAATAACACACCGATACGAAAAGGTCACTGTGACCTAAATTTCCCATTGTAATTGCTTAGGTTAAGCTTTTGCATTTAGCTTATGACCACTTAAGATTTTTGTATGCTATGTATATTTCATTGTATCTAGAATTATTACACTTGCTGAGACGATGCATCATGATGAGCACCGCTCCTTCATTTTAGTAATATGTCATTATGTCCCATATATTACGTTTCAATGATCTGGGTTAACTTTTCTGTTTGATGTTCATTTCTAAGGTACTGTCCACAATATAATTTATATTGATGGCGATATACATCTCTGCTACTACCACAACCTTACAACCAAATGAGATCATCTTGGTCTATATTTTTCATCGTTTATTGGCTTTGGTTACGTTTTTGCGTTTAACTCATGACTACATGAGTTTTTTGGCATGCTGTATGCATACCTCTCCTACCTAGAATCATAAAACTTGGTGAGTGGATGCATCTTGATGAGTTTTAAAACCTTATTGCAAAAAGAGGTATATGTGACCTATAGTTCATGTTCCAGTCACTTTGCTGATTTTTTGTGTGTTTAAAGTTCAATTATTTTTGTTAATTTAATTTCTTTATACTTTGTCAGAGTGGGTAGGTAGGCAGGTAGCTAAGTAGGAAAGTAGGTAGGTGAGAAGGTAGATGGGTAGGCAGGTAGGTGGGTAGTTGTTTAACGGTACGCCACAAGTTATTTTTCATGTTAATATGATTAAAAATTAAAATGTAAAGAGAAAACAAAAAAAGAAACAAACAAACTCAAACCAGAAAAGGGGCCACCATTTCATTGTTAAGATCACTTTAGTCTGAACTTATTTTCTGCATGATACCTAATGTTTACAGTGGCTACTGGAGACTACCGAAAGCTTCGTAGAAGTGAGTTATGTAATCGGTCATTACACTCTAGTTGTTGTACACACACACACAGACACACACACACACACACACACACACACACACACCTCTATCTGAATTGGTTAATACAACAAGACTGTGCTGCAGACGATTTATTTGAAATTAAGATCAGAAAACGCGGGAAATACATGTTTTAATGCATTTCAGAACACAATATGTTCAAAGGCAAATAAATACCAGCGATGTTTATTGAAATGAGATAGTATCATTTTCTAACTGGCTTGTTCCAGTGATGAATTCTATGATAAAATTACGGACATCTCTCCAGTTTGTTGAGCATATTTAGATCTATCCATTCAAAAGCCGTTATTTCCCCCTGGACCAAAGCAATTTTTTTTATGACTTGATTGAAAGTATAAAAAAACATGATAAGGATCAAAATGTGATATCAAAATCAATTAATCCAATCAATCAATCTGTCAATCAAGCAACCAATTCAAAATGGGCATATCATCAGGAGAAGAGTTACAATTCAAAATGGGCATATCATCAGGAGAAGAGTTACAATTCAAAATGGGCATATCATCAGGAGAAGAGTTATAATTCAAAATGCGCATATCATCAGGAGAAGAGTTACAATTCAAAATGCGTATATCATCAGGAGAAGAGTTACAGGGACAGATTAATTGAGGGATGGGGTCTCTTCCAGTTGTTTGTGTTAGGTACATGCAGAAGGTAACCTTGAAAGTGCTTACCGAAACCTTCTTGATATCACACAAAAGTATCCTCAGATGGTCATGTTTACTTAGAAAGAACATTTACGTAGCAAGCGTAGTACTTCCTAGATTTTTATATTCCTTGAAAATCGTGGCAAAAAACGCAGGATATTTTCAACCGTGCATAAAATCATGATGCTGTATCGAGATGACGTGTAAGATACTATAACTATACTCCTCAAATGAAGTTAAGCCTCATTTGGAACAGAAAAGACCCACATGTACTTGAAATTTCAACATCACGATAGATGTTGAAGATAAAAACATGGTATGGAACCATTCATGAGCGATGATAAGGGCCTTGGGTATATCAAGTGTTTAGGATTATCTGACCGCTCGAATAGGTGAAAATACATATTTTGTGTGTTAGCCAACATGGGCGATCAAATAAACACGTAGGCCCTAAATAGTTATGCCGTACGTGAGTGCCTACAAAAGAGACTGAAGACAAATAAGTTTAGAATTTCATCACTTCATCAGATAAGTCTCGAAAAGCTGAAAACTTTTCCTATTTCTGAAAATTTCTCCTACCAACAATCAATTTATCTTATAGAGACAATTCAATATTCACTATATTCAAAGATTATTTGTTGTCTAATGTGTAATATGTAATTGTCGATGGCATTTAACTCCTTTAGTTATTAACATTTCATCATCGTTGCCATTGTTGTTGACATCCTCCTTCTCCTTTTTCACCTCATCCCCTCCTCATTTTTTCGTCTTCTTATTCTGCGTCGTCTTTGTCCTCGTTTTTGTTATTCATGAAATTTCACGACAGTAATATTAACAGAATATTTGGATGGTACTTGTAGCAATGTAACCGTCGTCAGGTCTGTTATATGCATGAATAATATTCACCAGAGGACTCATGATAAGTTGTAAAAATTCGTGATGCAATCCCATTGTTGCTGTATGTTTAATTAAAGGCAATAACATTTGTCAAAATTAATAAAAAAAGTCCAATAAAACTCAAACATTTTAACATAATTTCTAAACAATTAATGATTTAAAATGCTAGTTTTGCTCTGTGACACAGGAAGTCAGCAAATAAAAAATGACAGACATTAATCACAAGAGCATATTCAGTCGTACTTGATTCTATTTTCTCTGATGTCGGCTATGAAATATTTGGCGCACAAGTCATCGAAATTTATTTTCTCTGGAGGCGCAATATTTGTCACGAGCTGGAATGTATAGGAAAAGTGCATTCTAAAGTCATCAAATTTGGATCAAAATTACCCTGTGCTGAATTAATAGCTGCGTTACTCGTTTTATATGATATTAAATGGTAAATTATATGCAAGCAGACGACATAAAATGAGCCGTGAATCAACAATAGAAGAAATTTTAGCTCGTTAAATGTTGCTACAGGAAATATTCGTCCTTAGATAACATTTCATATGAATATTATAAGCAATATAAATAGCATTTATTTTATATGTCTTAATAAAAAAAAATAACAGAGTCCAAACTCTATCATTATTGACACAGTTAAAAAGAAAATGTCGTAATAATTGACGTTTGTGGAATTTTGGTGCTTGGAATACAATCTCAAAAATGTAATGCACTGATAAGTTTTGTATAGTTTCCATTTTACATCTTAAGAGTCTGAATTATCTACTATAGAATTAGATACAAATCTGGACACGATTTGCAAATATTTTCTTCCCAAAACTTTAGTTGTAGTGCAAATTGCCGTATGAAGCCATCACAAATTTGATAACATGATAATAATAATAATAATCATACGGAGTAAATCGGGTAAATTGTAACTAATAAGGCTGCTTTGATTCATTTTCATCATTGTGACTTAGTCACGCATGTATTGAAACTGCTTGTTTTAGCTTCATACTAATTTGCCTTCACAAATTATTTTACAATCTTTCCAAAGTCGTTGTTAATGCGACTTTTCAAAGCCATTGACTCTAATATCTGTTGTTGACAAATATCTCAACCCTTCCCACCATCACAACCCCCTCCCCCCCAAAAAAAGACCCAATAAAACAATAAGTTTATATGCTGTAGTTCTCATTCAGTGAAATTTTAGTATTCTTTTAAATCTTTACATTGAACGACTCATGATTGTTTTGAAAAGAATATATTCTCACGATGCAGTTTTGTATCTCCTGAGTAGAAGGTTGACAAATGGGGAACACTTTGTCCATCATCTTGCGTCATTCGTCTGTATCGTTGGCTTCTTCGTAAAGAATCGCACATTAACAAAAACTGGTTAACATTGTACTCATTACAAAAATGGTTACATTGTACTCTAGCTCAGCATGCCTTTACAGAGTTTGTTCAAGCATCAACGCTTGAACACAGGGTAGACGGGGTAGACGATATCAACGCTTGAACACAGTGTAGATGATATCAGCCTTGAACAATCCATCTTTGGTCTCGGGACGGTCCTTTGTGGGGATGGATGTTTTAGATATTTATGTTCATGAATAGGTAATCAAAAATGTTTATTATTTCAAATAGTTCCATTATCAATGAAAACATAGATTAAATTACGACAAGTGGTAACTACGAACTAAATTTAACTACCCATAAAAACCGTTGCAACCATGTTATCTTCCTAGTATTCGTTAAATATTTGAGATATTTATTATTTTTTTTGCTTTGTATAGATAATAACAGTAGGATATATTTTCTTCCTGCTGAGGCTCTTCGTCTGGTAATAATCACACGGAAAATGGTTTTTGTCTCTTGGTTGGAAATAAACCATTTTGCCGAAGTATTTCTCCATCACAAAAAATGAAGCTGTTCTTCACTAATCTAATAAACATTAGAGGGCTTGCACTGTTACAAATTCCAACCATGCCTTTTATATGCAGTGCAACATTCCTGTCGTGCAACTTACAAAAATGGTCGAACGTGACAGCAAGGGAACAGAATCCAAGATATGCAGAAATTCTTATATATAAATGCATGACACGCGTTCTTAGATTACGTGTAAAATGTATATCTGACGATATTTTGTAAAATTAGTATTGGAATACGTTTGTTCTTGATGACCATATTTTTTTTTACACTTAACATAACTCCATCTCGCTTCCGCGATAATGGTTTTTATTTTATTTTATTTTATTTTATTTTTTTTAAATTATTTTTTTAATGATTTCCTTATTAATTTATTCCAGCAAGATTTACTCCCCTTGGGGATTCGTCTAAAAGAAGAAAAAAAAAAAAGAATATCATTACTATTTAAAAACAACAGATTGATGTCAAAATGTTTGTTTTCTTGCTGTGAAAGGATTTTTTAAAATTCTTATTTTATTGAACTTTGAATATAGTGATTTAATATGTGTGCTTTAAAATAAATTTAAAATGTCCACTGTTGCTATGGTGTTTTCTGTTGCTAGGCTGTCCCAAGTCACTTCAACGCATGGTTTATGACGTATGGGCAAACATTATCCCTTACAAATGGAAACGTTTTGAATGCATCCTCTCAGAGCAAAGTTTATATAAATGCATGAAAGACGTCCTGGGTCTGCTCATTTGTACGTATACATGCTAGTCTGCCCATTTGTACGTATACATACTAGTATGTCTATTTGTACGTATACATGCTAGTCTGCTCATTTGTACGTATACATGCTAGTCTGCTCATTTGTACGTATACATACTAGTCTGCCCATTCGTACGTATACATACTAGTATGTCTATTGGTACGTATACAGACTAGTCTGCTCATTTGTACGTATACATACTAGTCTGCCCATTTGTACGTATACATACTAGTCTGCCCATTCGTACGTATACATACTAGTATGTCTATTTGTACGTATACAGACTAGTCTGCTCATTTGTACGTATACATACTAGTCTGCCCATTTGTACGTATACATACTAGTATGTCTATTTGTACGTATACAGACTAGTCTGTCCATTCGTACGTATACAGACTAGTCTGCTCATTTGTACGTATACATACTAGTCTGCCCATTTGTATGTATACATACTAGTATGTCTATTTGTACGTATGCAGACTAGTCTGTCCATTTGTACGTATACAGACTACTCTGTCCATTTGTACGTATACATACTAGTCTGTCCATTTGTACGTATACAGACTAGTCTGTCCATTTGAATGTATACAAGCTAATCTGCCCATGTGTATGTATACAGACTACTCTTCCCATTTGTACGTATACAGACTAGTCTTTCCATTTTAATGTATACAGGCTAGTCTGCCCATTTGAACGTACACAGGCTACTCTGCCCATTTGTACGTATACAGACTAGTCTTTCAATTTGAATGTATACAGGCTACTCTGCCCATTTGTACGTACACAGACTACTCTGTCCATTTGTACGTATACAGACTAGTCTTTCCATTTGAATGTATACAGGCTAGTCTGCCCATTTGAACGTACACAGGCTACTCTGCCCATTTATACGTATACAGACTAGTCTTTCCATTTGAATGTATACAGGCTAGTCTGCCCATTTGAACATACACAGGCTACTCTGCCCATTTGTACGTATTCAGACTAGTCTTTCCATTTGAATGTATACAGACTAGTCTGCCCATTTGTACGAATACAGACTACTCTGCCCATTTGTACGTATACAGGCTACTCTGCCCATTTGTATGTATACATGCTACTCTGTCCATTTGTACGTGTACAGGCTACTCTGCCAATTTGTATGTATACATGCTACTCTGTCCATTTGTATGTATACAGACTACTCTGCCCATTTGTACGTATACAGGCTACTCTGCCCATTTGTATGTATACATGCTACTCTGTCCATTTGTATGTATACAGACTACTCTGCCCATTTGTACGTATACAGGCTACTCTGCCCATTTGTACGTATAGATGCTACTCTGTCCATTTGTATGTATACAGACTACTCTGTCCATTTGTATGTATACAGGCTACTATGCCCATTTGTATGTATACAGACTACTCTGCCCATTTGTATGTATACAGACTACTCTGCCCATTTGTACGTATACATGCTACTCTGTCCATTTGTATGTATACAGACTACTCTGTCCATTTGTACGTATACAGATTACACTGCCCATTTGTACGTATACAGACTACTCTGCCCATTTGTACGTATACAGACTACTCTGCCCATTCGTATGTATACAGACTACTCTGCCCATTTGTACGTATACAGACTACTCTGTCCATTTGTATGTATACATGCTACTCTGCCCATTCGTATGTATACAGACTACTCTGCCCATTTGTACGTATACAGACTACTCTGCCCATTTGTACGTATACAGACTACTCTGCCCATTCGTATGTATACAGACTACTCTGCCCATTTGTACGTATACAGACTACTCTGTCCATTTGTATGTATACATGCTACTCTGCCCATTCGTATGTATACAGACTACTCTGCCCATTTGTACGTATACAGACTACTCTGCCCATTTGTACGTATACAGACTACTCTGCCCATTCGTATGTATACAGACTACTCTGCCCATTTGTACGTATACAGACTACTCTGCCCATTTGTACGTATACAGACTACTCTCCCCATTTATACGTATACAGAATAGTATTTTTGGTAATAAATATGCGTAAACTGTTTTCTGCCAAATCGCAAGAGTAAATACTTCCGAATTCGGCATGATTTATGCAGTGGCATAAGTTCTGCACTCATTTTACGTCGTCCAGTCCATCCGAATGCAAATTTTCAACACTCAATTTTGAATTTAGAGAAAACAAACAAGCAAGCAAACATATCTACCTACGTAAAGCATACATATCTGCATATTAGAAATTCAAGGGCCAACCAATCAGTCATTTTACTGAAGCCGTGTAAGCGATTTTTTTTGCTTCATTTAAATTTTTTCGAGTTGGAACCTTTTTTCAGTATCTGTTATAAATATTGCCTGGTATTGATTCACAAACATACTAAGGCCTACACATTTGATTTTGCGGCTAGAAGTAACATATGATTATGACGGGGTCCTAGTTACATGTACGCCTTATCTGTTCAACTACGTCATCCAGGAAATAAACCAATCAGAGTTTGATATTTTCAAACTTCGAGAAGTGATTTACACCGTATCGCTTAGGTTTCTCTAAATTTAATGAAATATATCGTTTGTTTTTCGGATAAATTGTTCTTCTCTTTTATTAGAAAGTTAGCAATAACCGAAAGTAAAACGTTCAGAGCGACTGATAATTTAATTCTTCAGGAGGGGTCAGGAGTATAGCTGAAGTGATAAGATGTGCATGCACACATATATAACCTATATAAAGGGTGGGTAGGAGAGAGTTCTTGTTTAGGTTTTCTTCCCTCGATATGCATCATAAAGGCAGGTACGCTGTGGTTCTCTTTAGAACCAAATTACTGTATTGTTCATTGATCAAAGCCAGCAAGGTTGAAAGTCAGAAGGAGCAAAACAGAGCAAATTACATTTTAGCAGGAAACACAAATATGTGGGGTTTAATCATTGAAAAAAAAATAGTTCAAACAAGTGTAAACACATTTCCCGCAAATAGGATCCAGTAAAATAAAACGTCCGTCGCTAATCCAGACAAAGTTACAAATATTCCGTCTTTGAAACAGCAGGCGTCATTGAAGTATAGACAATCCCGTGCGATGAGACAAACAAAAATGAATATCAGCACATGGAAGAGTTTGTTGCGTGTTTCCCATCATGATCACTGGATAAGTCACATTACAACATTCCGGATAACTTCTTTAGTTTTGGTTTGTATATTTAGTATCAGTGTTTTTTTTTGTGTGTTTTTTTTTTGTGTGTGTTCTTTTTGTTTGTGTTTAGATGCAGAATTTTCTCAAATGAAAATCAGTGCTAACAGAAAGACGAGTCAAACCTAACTTGCTTTAATGCTTAATCATAAACAGATGCACTTAAAAATCAGAATATGTGTTGGACATAGTGATATATGTCAAAATGATAGATAACACGACGTGTATAACTATGAAGAAGGTAACATTTTGCAATTGTTCAGCACTCGTGTTTTTATTACAATACTTGCTTCCTTAAGGCTCAAAATATGTTGATCAAATGAATGAATGGACGAAATTTGTTGCTATTTTTCTCAGATTGCCATTGTTAGATTTTTACTATATTTTCCCTCATTAGTGGTGCGTAACTCAGTAATCTTAGAACTATTACGAGACTAGAGTTTCTTTAGAAACATTACATCTGAGAAGTAATCAACGGTTTCTGTTTAAGTGCATTACACGGAAAATCTAGTTATTATGACAATTTTAACATCAAATGTAGGCTCATTCCCATTTCCAAATGACTATCTGTAAAATAAATGTTATTGTGTAGTGTTTGCCTTTTCCGCACTAGCCAGTATTCAGATATCGATAAACTCTCTTATGCAAATATACTTTTTGAGCTAGTATGCGCAATAAATCGCATAATCGTCATAGTATGATTTGTTATGTAATAAATAATAAGTAACTTAGACCAACATGGGTATTAATGAACTTAAAGAAAGTTATCCTGATCTTGTTTTTAATCCATCAAGGCAAAAAATAAAAATGAAACATGATACAAATTACTATATTTAGGCCTAGACAAACAAGCCCTAGATGTGAAAAAACTAAAAGAAAAAAAAAATCGCAAACTTTGATTTCCCTAAAGGCATAAATGCCTTTTTTTTTTATTAACTTTTAATCTTTTTCTGTCATAGTAGGAATGTAAATTTAAAAAAAAAATCAGATTCAAAAGCATATCTATACCGACAACATTGTTTGGCAGATAGATGAAATATAAGATATTGACTTCATGTAAACTGCGTTTAAGGGTTTTCAAAAATGTCGATTTCAAAAGATAAGAGAAATGAAACGTCTGTGTATGGGTTTTCCAGAAAATGAATAGTAAAATGTGTAGGTCAAAGAAAAAAAAATGGATACAATTATCATTCATAGTTATCTTTCTTATCAGCGTTTTGGAATGTAGTTTATAAGAAACGGTTAAAACTATCCGGCTCCATAAATTGATCTAAATATTTTAAAATCTAAAATTTATACCTGGCTTGCTTCTATGGCTAATGCTAGATATAATATCTACTTTTTATAAACGGTATTCTCTCTTATAAATCCTGCTTGGAATATCGAATTCGAATTTATTCATATGTAGTGAATACTGCACTCACTACAATGATGGAGATATAGCTCACGAGGAAAATTGTAACATGAAACGAATTGTCTGGAAAATATCATATGAGATATTATTTCCCGGGGACAAAGCAGTATATGATTGATTCGGTCTAGACACCAGAGGTATCTACGCAAAAGAACAAACATCCATAGATGGCTTCTTCCTGGGAGGTGATCGTTTCGCGATGATTTACATCTGTTAAAAGCACCTTAATATAATATTCAAACTCGTAAACTTTTATTTTTCATTGGTTATTGCACAATAGTCTGGTAATATCTAATACTTTTAGGCTTTCCTCAATCAGCTATATCAGTATTTTATTTACAGCTGATCGTAGACTAACTAGCACATGTCCTCTGTCTGGAGAAATCTGATCGTAACGTGTTCGTTATAGCGAATCGGCTATGTGCACGCTTTGCTGTCCTGGACCCCAACCCCAGTTTTTGTAAGCACAAGAGTACGTAGTCTAAGTTCAGTGTTGTATCAGCCACGGTTTTCGCACGCGCAAGAGTACGTGGATCAAGTTCGACATTGTTCCATCCAATATTTTTTAAAAAAAAGTTTTGCACGTGGTCGATTACGTGATCGTCAATCCAAGGCTGATCGTTAATTTCTTCGCGAACTCTGAATTTTTTCTGCCCCAAAGACAACTTCACGCAAAGTTATGCATCGTCTATACTTAACATAATAATAGTAGAGTTAAATGTTTACCACCCAAAGCAAGGTATCAAATTATGAACCACACACCCAATAAAACTGAAGCATTAACCTAAAATATGGACACGAATTGTGATTGGTATTTGTAGATTAGATGGTGTTTGTTTTGTTTTAGTTGTTGTTGTCATGGAAATAGATTATATAACTCAATTAAAAGAGCAGATTGTATGTATTGTAGAATTTTTGTTAGAGCTCCAATTTAATCAAATTTGGAATTACACGGCAGTATTTTCTGTACTTTGTCACCGTCTTTGGCATTATAACTTCAACGACCACAATATATACTTTGTCTCCGCCTTGGGCATTACAAATTCAATGACCGCAAACTATACTTTGTCTCTGCCTTTGGCATTAAAAATTCAATGACCAAAATATATACTGTGTCTCCGAGTTTGGCATTAGAACTTCAATGACCACAATATATACTTTATTTCCGCCTTTAGTACTATAACTTCATTGACCACAAAATATGCTTTGTTTCCGCCTTTGGCATAAAAATTAAATTACAACAATATATACTTTGTCTCCGCCTTTGGCATAAAACTTCAATGACCACAAAATATAATTTGTCTCCCCCTTTTACCATTAAATATTCAATGACCACAATATATACTTTGTCTCCGTGTTTGGCATTATAACTTCAGTGACCGCAATATATACATTGTCTCCGCCTTTGGCATTAAAAATTCAGTGACCATAATATATACATTGTCTCCGCCTTTGGCATTAAAAATAAAATGACCACAAAATATACTTTGTCTCGTCCTTTGGCATTAAAAATTAAATGACCACAAAATATACTTTGTATCTGCCTTTGTCATTATAAATTCAGTGACCACAAAATATACTTTGTATCTGCCTTTGGCATTATAAATTCAGTGACCACAAAATATAGAAATCTGGAAAAGCGTCACCCACTACTGATAGGGGTAATCGACTAGTGTTCTGTGACGTGTTAGTAACAAAACAAAAACAAATCAAAACAAACAAACTCGTATGCATTCAGACAACTGAGCAGGCCCAGTACATCCGTTATGTTTCTGTGTAACCGTTGCTCTGATTTATTGCATGCAAAACCATTTTCATTTGTGATGTCAAAGTATTTAACCCTACGTCATACATCGGGCTTTAAAAAGATAGGGAGAAGCCTAGTAACAAGATGGAATTGAAATTAATTTTAAAGGAAATACATGAAATCACTATATTCAAAGTTAACTAAAATGAGGAACAATTAAATTTACGGCATAGAAATCAAAGTGTTTTTAGCACTCTGGTTTTAAATTAGACCTATATTCCCCTTTTATAAGAAGAGTGCTCAAGGGGAATACATCTTGCTTGAATAAATGTATAGGGACTTCCTCATAAAAACCAATATGGTGGAATAGCCGTAATAGTCTGGTTCTTTTTGCAAAGGCGAGATATGTATAGACTAAACTTCAATTATCCTCCTCGAAAACGTTGTGTTATCATTACACAAAGGACTAAGAAAAATTATAAAGCCTTCGTAAAAAGCTGCACACAAATCTTTTAAGTAAATGGTAATGGGTACATAAAATAAAAAAACAATGAAACAACAGTGATTGGATGTATGCACAACAAGGCTAGCAAATGTCATCGTAAAAAATGAACTAGTTCCATATCTGTATAACATATTATCGCGACAAAGTGGAGTGTCGATCAATTTCGTAAGCTTGAAATCAATAATCGATTTGATAACCCATACAAAAATGAAGGACGTTTTTGATTTAGCCTCCTTGATTGAACTTTTAAATGAAAATACTACCAATGCATTTAGAAATATCAGCCGATATATACGAACATTTATTTTCGAACCAATGAAGCGAAATAAATAAAATCATTACCTGCTGAGCTTACACGTATGTAGGAAATCACGTTTCATTAAACGACAGGGTTGTGTACACTTCATGGATAAAACCCCGCTGGTCCTTAATTACAGTTGTTCTTAACTTATCATCTGGCTCTCTAGGAAAGCCGTCTACTAAATCATTTGCAATTAGTACAGCAGTTTCACTTTACTATTTTTATTAGTGGCCCCAGCATCCGTTTGTATACTGTTTGAATGAGTTTTATTAGGGGCTCCAACATCCTTTTGTACGCTGTTTAAATGAGTTTTATTAAGGGTTCAGCATCCGTTTCTACGTTGTTTATATCTCAAAGGATATATGAGGGATTACTACGGTTTACTTGCATGCTAAACACACAAATCCTTACACGTAAAAAAACATAATTATAAAGGTAATTTTCTAATTAATTATGAATAATCAATGAAAAAATAAGAAAGAAAATTCAGACATGAATTTCACCAGCAGAACTTTAGTCTGTAAGTAGTAATGTGGGATACTCTGGCCTCAAACGAGAATTTAACATTGAGTCTATAAAGCTGACATCCATGCCGTCAAGAGCGCATTGTATACATTGTTACATTGTTAGAAGTTGTTAACCTCAAACGGGACCCTATGGCCTCTAACGGAAATTTAACATTGTGGGTTTTATGGCCTCAAATGGGATTTTAAAATTGTGGAACGTTATGGCCTCAAACGGGAAATGTAACTTTTTGAGTACTATCCAACACCCAGATTTTGAGTAATTTCCGACACCCACTTTTTGAGTACTATCCAACACCCAATTGTTTTATTACTATTTAACACCCACTTTTTGAGTACTATCCAACACCCCACTTTTGAGCACCACCCAACACCCCACTTTTGAGCACTATCTAACACCCACTTTTGAGTACTGTCCAACACCCCACATTATGAGTACTATCCAGCACCAGAGTACTATCCAACATCCACTTTTTGAGTACTATCCAACACCCACTTTTTGAGTAGTATCCAACACCCACTTTTTGATTACTACCCAACACCCACTTTATGAGTACTATCCAACTCCCACTTTTTAGTTCCACCCGACACCCATTTTTTGAGTACTATCCAACACCAACTCTTTGAATACTATTCAACACCGCGTTTGTAGTGACCAAAACCCCACATCTACTATCCAACGAAAAGGGTAGGATGTAATAGAATCTAAAATAAGGTGATGAATTCACACAACATATATACCATGATTTTTAGAAGACCCCTGCCTGGTCACAAACATAACTATATTCAGAGTGTTTCTAAGCAAGCTTTTTACAGCTGTGTTCCGTATATTTGAGAGAAAATGGAAGAGCCGGATATTTGTAAAGACATACTCGGTGCTCTAGATAGGATTAGGCAGTTTGTTCTTGAGCCGAACCCGTAAAAGGTAGAGTTGTACTTATGCAGAAGTTTGGGCCATGGCTACTCTGAGATGTAACAAAGTTCTTCTGTCCGATCCCCAGTTCCGTCTCCCCTTCTTTGCACCGTGGAAGGTCGCCGCTTATTTGGAAAGCCAGATCGAGCTTTCTGCGAACCGTCATAGAGAGAGGAAGAGTAAGGAAAATCGGTAATACAAATTGTTCCTATATGCAGTTAAAGGAAGCTAATTACCCTAATAAAGACCGGACAGCGTAGATGCACTGCTATCGTTTTAATAAGCCATTTCTGGCTTTATTAGAGTACTATTGTGTTGGTAGCAACTGCTCAAGCTAGTTTGGCATCGGCCGTGAGCGTAGCGAGA
Source organism: Margaritifera margaritifera (assembly GCA_029931535.1). Taxonomy (NCBI): domain Eukaryota; kingdom Metazoa; phylum Mollusca; class Bivalvia; order Unionida; family Margaritiferidae; genus Margaritifera; species Margaritifera margaritifera. Next base: position 7,206,500 of record JAQPZY010001696.1, on the reverse strand, counting down.
AAGGATTCCATATAAGAAGCTGTAGCTAAACTCTTGAAAATGTCTTGTCCTATTATTTGATTAGAGAAAGCGTACCATTTTATTCTAGACTGTGAACATAGTGATAACCTGTATTCAGATAGAATAACATCTGGTGAATGTGACCGATATCTAGGGACGTTAAAGAGCGATCCAAGAACAACTAACGCAAGATTCAAATTCTTTCTTCACTAGGTCATGGTGTGAATGTGGAGTCCTCTTTCCCCATTACATTCAGTCTTTCTAAGCATCTTTTTATTTTTACATCTGTGTTTCCGTACGTTTTGAGAGACAATGGAAGAGCCTGATATTTGTAAAGACAGACTCTGGTGCGCATGTGGTTACTTCTTGTTAGATGTAAGTTTTGATAGAAGGCACATGATAAAAATAAAGAAAAATCAGTTAAACCTTAAGTACGTCAATTTATGATCGCTTCAAATAAGCTAGTCATATTATATCCCCTGAAGCAATTATGTAGAAATTCCAAGATCATCAAATAACGGGCGTGTACTAAACAAGGATAAAATCCCGCTGCTATTTATTTACATTCTTAACTTTTGATCAGGTTAAACAAAAATATGTTCTGAATCATCGGTAAATTACCGTATATACTCGCGTATAACCCGATATCAACTGCAAACTGAATAGACCCAGATCTAGGTCTATGCAGTTTGTAAGGACTAATCAGATGAACAAACAACATATACCCTGATCTGCCGGCGCATTATGCGACTGCAGATCAGGGTCTGTGTTGTTTGCATTTGGACCCGGTTTTTACGCGAATATATACGGTAGTTAACCCGATAATGCAAACTCGTATTACACATTTTCATCAGAGTTCTGGCAGGAGCAATTAAATAAAATGTATGACTTTGTGATGAGTCCTGCCAAAATTAGCAAGTACCCGTTTCTAAAATTTTCATCTACATGCTTCTGCACCCTCAGATATCTCAGACAGACAGATGTTCATTAATATAGCCAGCTTAATGGGAAATTTCAACTTCACAGCAGATGTTATAATTATTCTTGAACTTAGGGAGGACGGTTGTGAGTCTGAATGGAATCCAGAGAGAAATTAGTAAGTCCTATCATCAAACGAGAATCAATGTATCATTTTTAAATTTTTCAACAATATACAGTATATCTATCTATCTATATATCTATCTATCTTTTTTTGCAGAATAAGATACATTGATTCTCTTCTAAAACTGTTGTAAATTTAACAGCTTCCTTTTCGTCAAGCTTCCAGCGGACTACTTTCGTTATCCTTACTTAATAATACTGGATTGGCTGTTATTTTATGCTATTCCTTGAATTAGTGGATTTCCACGAGAAATAAAGGGGCGGGCGATAACGGCGACCGCCCGGGGCGCCAAGTCGGGGGGGGGGGGGGACTTTCGCAGTTTTGCGGTATTTTTGTTGCGACTAGGGGGCGCAAAAAGGTGGCGCTCGCCAGGCGCGCCGTTTCGTCCAGCGGAAACTTGCGATGGCCCTGACTGCAGTGAATTACCAATTATAGTTTTTCATTGCAGCTACTGAAGCTACTTGACTGCTGAGGAAATGGAGACGCATTCTTTCCAGTGACACTGACGGTTACTAAAATACACTTAAAGCCTTCAGTACATGTTGTATACACGTTCTAAAGTTGTTTTTTTTTTTTAAAATCTGTTTACATATTCTTGTTTTGGATGATTTTTTAAAGTCAAACTCAGCTTGATTCAATGAAACTTTCTCGGCGATTCAAATGTTTAAAAATGGCGTCTCGTCAATTATATCTTGTGTGAACTATTATAGTACATAATTTGTCATAGATGGTTATAAACATTTTTCTGTAGTGTGGGATAAGCATATTAATGCATGGGGTTTAATTATTTGCGTAAGAAAGTTTGGAGCTGCTTTACTTCATAATGACTATGATGACATGGAGAGTAGTTAAAAAAATACATTACGGTTAAAATCTTCTTATTGCTTAAGGTGACATAGATAGCCCAAATAATTATAAAGGAATCAGTGTGCTGCCCGTACTAGGTAAGGTCTTAACAACAATCTTGAATAAGATGAGTACAAAATAGTCTGGACAAAAACAAGTATTTGTTATGAACAAACGGATTTCAGAAAAGAATACAGTACTATAGATAATATATTTCTTTTACACACACTCATATGGGAATATCTTAAAAACGCGATGCGCAGATTCTATTGTACATTTGTAGATTCTGAGAAGGCATTTAATATAATAAATAGATAAGCTTTGTGGCATAAATTTCAAAAACTAAAAATTAGTAGAAAAATGTTAAATATGATTAGAGCAATATGTATGTGGATATAAAAGCTTGTGTTAAGACCACAAAATGATGGACAGATGCTTTCGATCGTCCTTTTGTCGTACGTCTAGGTTCTATTCTGTCACCATTATTTTTCTCCTTATTTTTATATGACCTTCAAAGTGCATTGTCCAGTGACAGATATGGTGTTGACATTAATGGCATATTAAAACTGTTTGTTTTGCTATATGCCGATGATCTAGTTATATTTGCTGAAACACCTATTGAGATTCAGAGCTTGTTAATTGACGTAAATCTTATTGTGATGAAGGGAGATTAAAAAGGTTCATTTGGACAAAACAGATGTTGTGGTTTTCCGCAAACGATGCTACATACAGAAGCACGAAATATTTTATTTTGGGAATCACAAACTAAAAGTAGCTTCATATTATAACTCTCTAGGGTTGGTTTTTCTTCACGTGTTGTTTGGTATAAATGCCATGAAGTCCTATCTGAAGAAGCATCTTTCTCAGTCAAAGGCAAGTTGTCTAGGTTGGAAAAATTATCAATAGACATACTTTTTAAAAAATGTATACTAAGGTAATGCATGTTCTATCAAATAGAGCTGCAATTTGGGGCTTTTGTAATGTGTCTGATATTGTGAGAGAGTACATACAACTACTGTAAATATATACTGAAACTACAAAATCTACTGCAAACAGTTTTGTTATATGTGAATTAGGGAGACAGAGTCTTAAATCAACCTACATTATAACGCCAATAAAACACTGGATGAAAATACTCGAAATATCCAACAGTATACTTCCTTGAATCTGCTTTTATATGCAGCTACAGTGGTGGTACTCAGCTAATTGTAAGGTATGGGCTCATATAATCAAACATCTACTCATTTCGTAAGAGGCTTGGTACAACCAAGTCGTAGGAGATAAACTAATCTTTATGAAATTGCTCATGCAAAGATGTACTGATACTGACATACAAACCCGTAATGCAAAAAAAATAAATAATGAATTGGATAGATGACGAGTCTACATTTACGGAATTATGTATATCGAATCTATAATGTGGTTAAATTTGTGGCCTATGACTCTACTTTAAAGTTGTGTCAAATAGTGAGTCATATTTAAGTTGGGTTTAGTTGTACTATTAATCAAAATAACAACATGTTTACTGACCTTTTGTTTAAGGTCAGAGGTGTTTGCCGTTCTTTCAGTAAAATTCCATGAAATAGACGCATTTAGTATTGCATTCTGGGTCGAAATATGATACGTTTCCTGTTGTGAAATGTGCCATTTGCAAGTTGTAAAAGACCTGGAAATACGAATTATTTCCATTCCATTTTAGATCTTGAGTTGAAAAGAACTGCTTTTTATGATCAGTTTTGGAATCATCAGATTGTTTGAAATAATAGCCGAACTGGAATCCTGTAATGCTGCTGTAATGCCATGCTGGATAGATAATTCGAAAGGAATTATTTATTGAACCATTCATCAGAGCTACCTGGAGTTATATTTAGGACTTTCTCGGATGCCTCTGAATAATCTTAAAGATGATCTGACATTATAGTTGATACAACGGAACATTACAGACTCATTCATTCGGAACCATCATTCTTTCGGAACATTCGTTCATTACGAAGATTCATTTGGAACATTCATTAACTTGGAACATTCATTCATTTGGAACATTTTATAGTTTATATATATATATATATATATATATATATATATATATATATATATATATATATATATATATATATATATATATATATATATATTTACAGGACTTGTGATTAGGACACTCATAATTGTGGGATTATTTGGATTATAATACACGATTAATTATTTAGAATAAATTGTTTGTTGATTTTTACAAACATTGTTGGTTTCACTTTCTTTTTGTGACGTTTGTTCGAGCCATAGAGTCGTAACGATATATATATATATATATATATATATATTTATATATATATATATATATATATATATATATATATATATATATGTATATATATATATATATATATATATATATATATATATATATATATATTAAATATATTAATTAAATTAGACTATAGTAGAAAAACATCTTGATGTTATAGAAAACTCAATATACCTTATTTTGCAAGCTTAGAGGCAGTTATCTGAATGTTAGGGACAATATGGGAAGATACGATCATACCCCATACCACACACAATATGTCTCTTTTGTAAAAGTGATATTGAAACGGAAACACCAGTTTGTACGTGAGTGTAGAGCTTTTAAACTGAATCGCAAAGAGTATTTACCTAAATATCTTTTGATAAACTCGTCAGAGGATAAGTTTGTATCTGCCCTGCAAAGTGCAAATAAACGTAAATTGAACTTAATATATATATATATATATATATATATATATATATATATATATATATATATATATATATATTTTTTATTATACGTACTTAAGAATGAAAAGGTACTCCAAAATTCTTGCAATATAAACTATGACGAATAATAATGACCTGGCTCATTATTTGTTTTTGTAAATTTCTTTAATGTTTTAATTTTTTTTCTCTATCTCACTCACATGCTTGTTACAATTTGTTTGTGTTACGCATATTATGTAATTGGAGCCAGAAGCAAGGCGTGATTATGGTTATCAGGTGCATAATGCTAATTGGAGGGAAGGTCGCTCAGCTGTTACTTCAATATGGAATGGAGGGCCTAAAGGAGAGCCTACAAAATTTGAGGGCCTAATAAGGGCCTAAGGCTATAACCATATTAGCCTATGGGTTAATCTGGGCCTGGCCAGAAGCCTACATTACATTACCTCAATAAAGACCTTGGTTTAACTTATTTGATATTTTATTGCACGCTTATAGGAAAAGAATTACACATCAATAAACGACTTGCGGCTGTTTTCTTATTGTTAATCATTGGTATCTTTGAAACCAGTAGATTGTAATTATGGAAATATAAAATGAAGTCATATCCGTCTGAAGTGGAATCAATATTTGTGGGCAGGTACACAGAACATCACATTAGAACATCAACAGTAAACAGCTGACATTACCGTAAGAGATCTACTTCTTAAACCTTTTATATACTTTAGACAGACAATAGGCGCGAGGGGGCAGGGGGATGCAATTGCTCCCGTGCGCTGGGCGAGGAGGGGCGCCGTAGGGAGCTTCCCCCCTCTTCCCTTCCCCTCGCATCTAAGCCCCCGGTTTTAGGCCTTAGATGGGGTGGGGTGGGGTGGCAACTGACATAAAAATCTGTTCCTTGTGGCAAAGTAGGGGCGCCACTAAAGAACATTGTCCCCAGGCGCCTCGGTAGAGGGCCGCTATTAAAGAACATTGCCTCCTTCTCAAAATCAAAACCCTTACTTTTTTGTTCGGTTTACCGTCCCTCTAACCAGCCTGCTGCTTAGATTAACATGTTCTATATTGAAATTAAACGTACCACTCTCTCTATGGCTAATATGGAATGTATCATAATGGTCGATTGCCATTTTCGATGCTGAAATTGAACGTTCCACTCTCTCCATGCCTAATATGGAATGTATCATAATAGTCGATTGACATTTTCGATGCTGAAATTGAACGTTCCACTCTCGTCATGCCTAATATGGAATGTATCATAATGGGCGATTGACATTTTCGATGCTGAAATTGAACGTACCACTCTCTCTATGGCTAATATGGAATGTATCATAATGGTCGATTGACATTTTCGATGCTGAAATTGAACGTTCTACTCTCTCCATGCCTAATATGGAATGTATCATAATGGTCGATTGACATTTTCGATGCTGAAATTGAACGTTCCACTCTCGTCATGCCTAATATGGAATGTATCATAATGTGCGATTGACATTTTCGATGCTGACATTGAACGTTCCACTCTCTCCATGCCTAAGATGGAATGTATCATAATGGGCGATTGACATTTTCGATGCTGAAATTGAACGTTCCACTCTCGTCATGCCTAATATGGAATGTATCATAATGGGCGATTTTTATACATATATCTTTTAGATCAAAACCATAAAGTGTGGATGGATATGATTCTGTCTAATAACCTTGCCAGACTTGATAATAAACCAACAAGGGTAACCGAGTCAACAACTACTTTGATTTTTCACATTTACACTACTCACCCAGTGTCCATATCCGAAACCATTATCCGGTCTGCGTGTTGCGAAATCAATATATAAAACCAAACAAAACTGCAAATAAAAATAGTATATATAGATTATTCAATCAATTTTTGCAACAATTTTTTTCATTTATGAACTATCCTTAGCGTTTGAGAACACAAAATTTGTTTTTACTTGATCCGGACAATCGTTAAAAGTTTGGTCTGACAGATTTTTTATCCTTACTTAATATATTTATGCTACACTAAAATTCAAAAGGGTAAAGCGACATATAGAGCCGGAATGGTACACTGATGCTATAAAAATAGCTAATAAATTGTGTAACTTTCATCACCAAAACAAAGATTGGTAGAATTATAAAATTTGGCATAACAGGACAACGTCTCTTATCAAGGAATGTAAGAGAACTTATTACTCTAGTTTGCTTGTTGGTAGAAAGGACATACATCTCATCTGGAAGCATTTCAAAGACACTAATGCATCGAATCTTACTGTATTCCTCGTGAAATTGTTGTAAATTATGAAATTGTGCTACAATGAACACGAAATCGCAAATAGGATGAATCAATTATTTGCATGTCACCAATTGCCTGAATGAAAAAAGGCATTTCCACCCCACATGAATTTTCCTTCATGTCTGAATTTGTAGCAGAAAGAGTACCTTCTCATATTGAATTTGTTATACCTAGATTCTCTGTTCATGAAGTTTGTAGCATTCTTTTCGGCCTGGAAAAAAAGTACTGTGCCAGACGGGCTTAGTACCAAAATATTAAAGTGTTCTGTACATGTTATAGCTCCCTCTCGAACTGATCTTCAATAACTGTTTAGAAACTGGCATATTCCATGGCGCCTTTATGCAGGCCAAGGTTTTTCATATCCATAAGGCCGACCCAAGAATGACCCATCAAATTATAGACCTATTTCTATTCATTTAAAAAATAATTGAGGAACACACTTCTATCCGCGTTTTTTCCTATCTCAATAAATATAATCTTCTAAATCAATGTCAATCGGGATTCAGACAAAATCACTCCTGTCAAACTGCCCTGACTAAATTAATAGACGAATGGATAACATATATCAAATCAATTGTGTTGTTTTTATAGGTTTCAAAAAAAGTCTTTGATATTGTTGACCACGATATTCTTGTGATGAAATTAGATGTCTCTAATGTTTCAACTATTACACACTTTTTGCTCAAGTCTTACCTAACAAACAGGACTCAAAGTGTCAGTATTGGAAAACACTCATCAGCATTAGAACCAGTAAAATGTGGCGTCCCGCAAAGCTCTGTTTTAGGACCCGTTCTCTTTTCAAATTTATTAATGATCTGACTCTACTCTAATTCTGATATATTCGCTGATGAAAAAAATTGTCCACCATTCTGGCAGCTCTACATCAGTTGTCGATTATCATCTTCAGACTGATGTTCAGTCTGTTCAAATATGGTGTACGCAAAATAAAATGCAAATAAATAAAAAAACAACTTGTATGACAATTGGTTCAAATCAAAAGCCGCCGACAATTGCTGAACTAAAACGTATGCTCAATGACTTTGAACTTGCCTGTATGTTCTGAAAACTTGTTGGGACATTTAACCCCCCCCCCCCCCCCAAAAAAAAAAAAAAAAAAAAAAAATTGCCCCGAATCTTGAAAACATTTCCACAAGGCCCCTTAGGAAATTAAACTATAATTTTATAATTTGTTATAAATAATCTATTCTTTTGTTTCCATCTTTCCTAACTAATTTATCTTATTGGTTTGCTTGCTCTTTATAGTTCATGGTATCTGTTTAATTTTTTCATTTTTATTTTTGTATTTTTATTTCAAGCCGAGGAAAATATTTGCCGATTTTTTTTAGAGTACTGGATGTGCACTGTGTGATGAGTGGAATCAATACGATGGGCTTGAGGTCAAACGTTTCTTGAGTACAAACTCTGAGTACTGGTTGAAACAAAGTAAATTATTTTTTTTATACATCGGTATAAACTTAAAATATACCAAGTGACTTTTATTTACATCTGTACATAGAAAGGAAAAAAAAAAAAGAAAGAAAAGAACAAAAAAAGATGACAGTTGTGATATAATATAAAGACATGTAAGAGGTAATATTTATCAAGGAATCTTTTGAACACTTTTTATCGAGCAATGAGATCATAAAGTCAAGTACATTCTTTATTATGTGCTCATTCGGTCACAAACACCAAGACTTACTCCATTGATTTAGACATACAGTGATTTAGACAAATAGTGAGATGGAAGATATGCACTCGCCATTTCATTCATTCATTCAATAAGTCACAGCTCGTTAATTTCATTTCCGCACTCATTCGTCCACCATTACCCACCATTCATCACGTTATACTTTCATTTATCTACATTCTCCCTCAACTTCTGACAATTTTTCACTTTCAACTAAGTTTATCTTCTGTACTGTCTAATTTACCCCCCCCCCCTTTTTGTCCTTTTTATCGTTCTCATGAAAAAGTGGTTGCCTTCAAAACTTCGCATTATGCATTCCACGCAATACTTCGCACTATGCATTCCACTCAATACTTCGCACTATGGATTCCACGCAATACTCTGATAAGTGGGCTTTACGTAACGACCAGATAACACATACGGAGGTTGCGCATGTCATTTTACATGCAGGAGACAAAACTAGGTGATTGAATCAAGATGGAAGCTAAATGCCTGACTACATGGTTACTGCTGAACGGTCACTAAACAAATTATTATATGTAAAAAAAAAAAACGGGCGTAAAATTAGCTACAGAGGGAATTACTGACACTGGTAGATGCTCAGATCTTCTGAGCGGCAACAAAGCAATGCAGTTCAGGAATAAAAAGTAGACATTTGTTTTCGACGTTTTTATACCCTCAGCGTTCTAAGTATGAAGTAGTACTCTAGGGGAAAAATAAATTAGACTGATAGAGTATTTGTCTTGCGAAACCAATACGTCTTGTCCCCAAGGGTGGCCATTTACGACACCAATAGAACGAAAAGGATATGATGAAACGACACCCTGAGAAGTTCGTTTTCAATAAATAAATAGCAAGACTAGGAAATCTAGTTAACTTGAGAAATACAGATATAATTTACTTCAAAATGCACGCAATTTTGTCAAAGAAAACCCCCAAGTCCCTCCTTTATATAATTGTTGGTCTATTTTTAACGGATGATTTAGTGATTCAATTTCCAGTTATGAAGATGGAAAGAAATACATCGACCATATATAATCTGTTGATAATTAAACGATCTATTTTTGCCCACACGATACAATTATTGTTTCTTCATTCGATACTAGAAAGCATTATTCTTAACCATGCGATCACTAACTGACGCGAAATGTTTAACATGGATTTCTCTTTACTTATGTTGACAAGAAAGAAAGCATTTTTTTCAAAATGATTTACGTCAACTAAGGCTTTTTCAGATTTTGTTTCAAACATCATTTTATATTTTATAACCGTGAAAATATATGCTTTCGGTCCAACATGGAATAAATCATAAAATGATTCTTTTATTTAACTATACTTCAGTCTGTAATTAGGTGTTTTCTAATGCTACCAAATATAATTGTTGAGGAATTGAAAACTCAGGTGTTGCACGGGTTTTCGTTTGTGAAGTCACGACTTCGTTGGTAAAGGATTCAGAGGTGGGTGCTGTTAATTTTCCGCAGTTTCTCTGTTTCATTGAAAATGACTCTAACTCGATTCGACAAAAACAAATCGGTAATAATAGTCGTTATATCGATGAAGTGAGATAACCACAAAAGAATTTTGAAAACGACTCTTTATCCTGTAGCATAATTGAATATCAGTTACCGACGGGCAGTCATAACGCATAAGGAGGAAAACAGTAATTATTAGTAACAGAGGTGAACACTCGTCATTTTCTAACATCAGTTTTAATATTTCAAAGTGGAACTCATCTGTCAAGCAAACTAACTAGAATGCTAACAGAGAGCAATTATGTAATTTTTTTGCAGTTTTTTTGAATGTAAATTTCGATTAACCACAACCTTCATTTTTCTTCTTTTCCTGACTATGATGCGAAGGTAACATGACTTTTGATACGTTATGTTGTGTAGAGTTTGGAATAAATGGGAAAAGCTGGCGTTTTGAAATGAAATGCGTGTAGTTAAATCAACGACCATCAAACTAGGAAAGGGGGGTGATAAATAGCTTCATTGTAATATGCTCCCTTAGTTTGTCCACATGTCCCTTACTAACTGGTTAAAGCAGTTACTGTCCTTAATTGAAAAATGAAAGAAAATTCCAGGCATCCCCAAACCAATTTAATTCGTGAGTGTTAAAATGTAAGTTTAAAAGCTCATGTGCAAAGTTTTGAAATAATTTAAATGTCTTGCCAATAGTTTCAGTAATGCCATCATTCCTTTTTTTAAAATCGTATTCTAAATCTTTAAATGGGTTTTCAAACCTAATTCATTTTCTACTATACAGTTTTCTACCATATAATTTTAACATTGTTACAAAACTCGCACGTACAACATTCCATCCGGTTTCTACATTTGTTCAGATCTTGCTCTAATGATATAGCTTTTAAATTCATGAGTCTTCTCAGAAAATCTATTTATTTTCCGAAATACATGCAGATGGTGTGTACTAAGCTACTAAGTACTTGTAGTATAAGAGTCCAAAGATACCTCCTAGGAAGGATGTTCTAGGAACTTTTTTTTTTTTTTTTTTTTTTGTTTTTTGTTAAATAATGTCTTTAGTGGTATTTGCCAAGAGTATAACGACACAAGGGTACAATGAGATCGCATTACACCAATTATTGTCATCAAAGGAATAATTTAAGTCATGGGTAACATGCAGGTGTGAGATACAAAGGACATATATTATAAGTATTATTATTTGGTTTATAATCGTGTTTTGTGTTAATGCAACTGTGCGAAGGGAGTAGTTAAGTACTAATCTTAGTTTACATTGTTTTAGAAAGGAATAATAGTCATGTTGGATGCATGTATTATTTATGTCGGTAGATGTATTGCACAATTATCATGAGAAAATAAAATATTGTTTTTTTTCTTATTCTACAGTAGGTCGAAAGCTGTTTTTGAGTGCATGAAAGAACATATACCGCCTCATTTGAGTGCGTTATACTGTATGTTTTCTTATGTGATGTATGTATGTGTCTGTTTGTGCGTGTGTATGTAAAATAGCAACCTTCGTGTCTGGCTTGAATTGACTGTAATATAGAAGTGACTGTTAAATGGATGTTAATTGTATATGGATTACATTATGTTATATGGATGTTAATTGTATATGGATTACATTATGTTATAATGATGTTAATTGTATATGGATTACATTATGTTATATGGATGTTAATTGTATATGGATTACATTATGTTGAATCTTAAAAAATAGGGATATCTTATAATTGTGGATGTCTTATAGAGGTGGCAGTCAGAGCAGGTTTAACCGCATATATATATATATATATATATATATATATATATATATATATATATATATATATATATATATATATATAGAGAGAGAGAGAGAGAGAGAGAGAGAGAGAGAGAGAGAGAGAGAGAAAATACTTTTTTTTAACCGCTACGCTCTGGGTCCAGTGAATAATACCGGTTTAGGCAGATTACCGTCTTAATAGGTTCCACCAAGTTTATCTCCCCTTCATAAGCTTTAAATATTACCTCCACCAGTAACACACCCTCAAAAGATGTACTACCAATCCTGTTGACTCCAGTGTATGATAGTTAGTTACTCTAATAAGCAATCTGGCGAATGCATTTGTTCACAAAATGTTATACAAATTTAAGATTTTCTTTTTTGGAAACAAAGAAGGAGGCAATATAGCAAGGGGCATAATTTCTCAAAAAGCATACACGGTGTTTCTACTGGCTTTGAGTCACTTTACCGTTGTATCATATAATAAAGATGCTGATCGGTCAATTGTTATCTCTCGGAATGCATTACAATGGTCCTGATAAAATTTAAAGATGAAAAATACTTTTTCATCAGACTTGTTGCATAAATGTTTAATAAAACGTCTTCGATGAATTAAAATGGGAAATCATTCTGAATGGCAAGAGCGAAAGCTATAATTCTGGTGCACGACACGCTTCACAGGAAGCAAGGTTCGTACACTTTCTAGCGACTACAGTGTACGGCTACTAGCAGCTTGAAGAACTTGAAGTTGTACTACCTGCTATTAGCAGGCAATTTAATTAATCCTTAGCCCTCGACTTATCATATTTGTATGAAATTGTCAAATCCAATTTGTTATTTGTCACCAAAAGGCACGTTCCGGATTATAAGAAGTCTCGCATTATTTATTACTGACATGAAAGCTAAAATATCTTTTTTTTATGTTTGCAGATGACGTGTAACTTGAGATAAGTTCACCATCACCTCTTGTGGTAGGTAAATTAACCTTACTTCACATAAGGATAAACGACTGATGTCACCTTGTAAGTCTTTACGCAGCACAGGGCACAAATACACAATGCCCCTTGTTTAGTCCTGTCAGTGTTCTTAAGTTGCATAAGAATAATTGCTTGTGTATTCCAGAATGTTGAAGGCAGGTAACCATGTGGAATTACGTCAAAAAAGGATTAAAATTCAAACCTTTCCTCTCATTAATATTTTCCATATTTACGAATTGTGAGTGAAAGAATACATAACATTTAATTTCTTGTATGTAGTATTCTAATATCCTTTAATTGACTCAGGCAGATGTAGTCCAAATTTTATCTGACTTTTCCAACCCTATGTTAGGTACAGCAGCTGCATTGATATCAGTGGTGACGCGAGGGTTTGAGGCGCCTGGCGGCAATGTTCTTTAATGGCGCCCCTACTGAGGCTCCCGGGGGCAATGTTCTTTAATGGCGCCCCTACTGAGGCGCCCGGGGGCAATTTTCTCTAGTGGCGCCTTGCCATAGAGAACAGTTTTTATGTCAGTTTCCAACCTCCACCTCAACCCCCTCATCTAAGCCCTGGAACCGAGGACTTCGATGGGGGGGGGGGGGGGGGCCAAACGGCGCCCCCGCTTGCCCGGCGCCCGCGGGCAATTCCCCCAACCCTTCCAATCGCGCCGCCATTGATAGATACCTTCGTTGAACCATCCCATCATAACATTTCCCACCCCACATTCAATGTTAGCATCCACCACTAGAGGGAAAATGTCGGAGCAATTTGGACTAAGAGAAAACTGAACTTATCGTAAGACGTACATTAGGTAAGAAAAAACGAGACCGTGTGAAACCATGTGGAAAAAAAAATATGTGCAAAGAACAAACTCAAGATGAGATTTTTTTTACCAAGCATGTCTCAGAATTTGTCGAAAATTTCATGTTGTGTTATCCGATGTTGACTCTATAGACAACACCTGTAACTAGGATGTGAATTGCAATTTTTGGCAACGTACAGAGTCATTGTGCACATTTTTCATTTGAGTGATCATATACCGTTCGCTAAAATTTAATTGTGTGACGATGCACGTGAGAAGAGTTTTGGCAAGAAGACGAAACTTCAGGTCTCCTACTCTTTTCCACGTGTTCTGACAAACAGTTGAACATACAAATTGTGTATGTTTGTTATTCTTATGTAATTAAAAAATAAGTGCGATTGAATACAGCCTTCGTCACAAAACCGCACACGTCTAAAAAGCTGGAACCTACCTGATCATGTATTTAGTAAAAAATATTTAAGCACATATTTTGCATACCTCAGCTACTGGCTTAGCTTTCACAAGCAGTTAATACGTATACTATTTAACTTTCACAAGCAGTTATAACGTGTAGCATTTAACTTTCACAAGCAGTTAATACGTATAGCATTTAACTTCCCCCAAATCGTTAAAGCACGAAATTATAACACAATCGATAAGAACAAATGTAAGGATGAACTATAACTTTATCTGCTATAAAATTAGAATTATAAAACTTTCCAAATTTTTGTCGCTTTAGTAAATCCTTTGCTTGCCTAATTACACTGGCATACACACACTCCGAATAACTAATCTGTTGTGAAAAGAAGTTGAAGAGCGCGGGTCAAGGCATATTGTAGATAGGGGAACTGAAATGGGTCGCAGAATGTTTAAGTTAGTAGAACATTTTGGGGTTGAAATGTACTTATTTTTGTTAAATGGGATAAATGAATAAAACATCCAGAAAAAATATAAATATAACAATTTACGGTAAAACATTGAGATAATATGAACGAATTCATATAGTCTTCTTCAACATACTCGTAGATAAAATATGCTCACTACAACGGTGATGCAAGCTAAAACTTGGTTCGTAAAAAAGCAGGTTCCTAAATTACTTTTTACTGACCAGTGGGTATCCAGGTAGATGTGCATTTCATGAAAATGAATAAACAAATAAAGCTTACGCCTGTATTATTGATAAGTCATTAACCCTATCAACGCCGTCTTTTCATGCCTTAAAAAAATGTAGCCAAATTACTATCCTTCCAAATAACGTCCCTGATAAATCATTGATGTTAGGCTACTTTTCGCATTTATAAACGTCTCAAAACGTGTAATTTAAAAGATAAAAAGGCGCTGAAAGCAACTGGAATCATGTTAAGAAGTGCTGAGAAATAAAACCGATCGAAAGAAAACTGAAGATTAAAGAGAAAAGCAAAGAAGGCTTTAGAAGAATGGCTTCCAGAAAAAGCATGCATGTCTAGCCTACGAACAATAATCTGTTGAATGCTTTATGCCTTTTAAAACCTCTTAGGACGGATGTTTTAGAATCTGTTTTTATTTTATTAAAAAAACATAATGTCTTTTAATGGTATTTGCCAAGAGTGTAACGACACAAGGGTAAAGTGGGATCACATTACACCAATTATTGTCATCAAAGGAATAATTTAAGCCATGGGTTACATGCAGGTGTGAGATACAAAGGACATCTATTATAAGTATTATTATTTGGTTTATAATCGTGTTTTGTGTTAATGCAACTGTGCGAAGGGAGTAGTTAAGTACTAATCTTAGTTTACATTGTTTTAGAAAGGAATAATAGTCGTATTGGATGCACATCGTATTTATGTCGGTAGATGTATTGCACAATTATCATGAGAAAATAAAATATTGGTTTTTTTCTTATTCTACAGTAGGTCGAAAGCTGTTTCTGAGTGCATGAAAGAACATATACCGCCTCATTTGAGTGCGTTATACTGTATGTTTTCTTATGTGATGTATGCATGTGTGTGTATGTGTCTGTTTGTGCGTGTGTATGTAAAACAGCAACCTTCGTGTCTGGCTTGAATTGACTGTAATATAGAAGTGACTGTTATAATGATGTTAATTGTATATGGATTGCATTTTGTAGGATCTTGAAAAATTTGGATATCTTGTAACTGTGGATGTCTTATAGAGGTGGCAGTCAGAGCAGGTTTGACCTCATATATATATATATATATATATATATATATATATATATATATATATATATGAGAGAGAGAGAGAGAGAGAGAGAGAGAGAGAGAGAGAACGGACTTTGTTTAAATCGCTACACTCTGGGCCCTATGAAAAACACCAATTTAGGTAGATTACCGTTTTAATAGTTTCCACCACTCTTGTCTCCACTTCATAAGCTTTACATATTACCTCCACCAGTAACACACCCTCAAAAGATGTACTACCAATCCTGTTGACTCCAGTGTATGATAGTTAGTTACTCTAATAAGCAATCTGGCGAATGCATTTGTTCACAAAATGTGATACAAATTTAAGATTTTCTATTTTGGAAACAAAGAAGGAGGCAATATAGCAAGGGGCATAATTTCTCAAAAAGCATACACGGTGTTTCTACTGGCTTTGAGTCACTTTACCGTTGTATCATATAATAAAGATGCTGATCGGTCAATTGTTATCTCTCGGAATGCATTACAATGGTCCTGATAAAATTTAAAGATGAAAAATACTTTTTATGTATAGCATTTAACTTTCACAAGCAGTTAATATGTATAGCATTTAACTTTCACAAGCAGTTAATATGTATTGCATTTAACTTCCCAAAATCGTCAAAGCAAAAAATTATAACTCAATTTATAAGAACAAATGCACGGATGAAACTTTCCGAATTGGTGTCGCTTTAGTAAATCCTTTTGCTTGCCTAATTACACCGGTATAAACACACTTCGAATAACTAATTTGTTGTTAAACGAAGTTGAAGAGGGCGGGTCCAGGCATAATATAGATAGGTGAACTGAAATGGGTCGCTAAATTCAGAGACTGAGTACTATATATATATATATATATATATTGTAGAATGTTTAAGTTAGCAGAACATTTGGGGTTTGTTTCATATGTACTTATTTTTCTTAAAGGGATAAATGAATAAAACATCCAGAAAAAAATATAAATATAACAATTTACGGTAAAACATTGAGATAATATGAATGAATTCATATAGTCTTCTTCAACATACTCGTAGATAAAATATGCTCACTACAACGGTGATGCAAGCTAAAACTTGGTTCGTAAAAAAGCAGGTTCCTAAATTACTTTTTACTGACCAGTGGGTATCCAGGTAGATGTACATTTCATGAAGATGAATAAACAAATAAAGCTTACGCCTGTATTATTGATAAGGCATTAACCCTATCAACGCCGTCTTTTCATGCCTTAAAAAAATCTAGCCAAATTACTATCCTTCCAAATAACGTCCCGGATAAATCATTGATGTTAGGCTACTTTTCGCATTTATAAACGTCTCAAAACGTGTAATTTAAGAGATAAAAAGGCACTGAAAGCAACTGTAATCATGATAAGAAGTGTTGAGAAATAAAACCGATCGAAAGAAAACTGAAGATTAAAGAGAAAAGCAAAGAAGGCTTTAGAAGAATGGCTTCCAGAAAAAGCATGTATGTCTAGCCTTCGAACAGTAATCTGTTGAATGTTAAAACCATGAAACCGCTGGCTTGGATGGGGTGGGGGTGGCAATGGGGTATCGGGAGGGGGGACACAAAAAAAGGCTTACGACGGCGCCCCCCTCACGGGTAGCAAGGGTCGTACACTTTCTAGAGATTAGAGTGTACGGCTATTAGCGGCTTGAAGAACTTGAAGTTGTACTACCTGCTATTATCAGGCAATTTAATGAATCCTTAGCCCTCGACTTATCATATTTGTATGAAATTGTCAGATCCAATTTGTATTTGTCACTAAAAGGCACGTTCCAGATTATAAGAAGTCTCCCATTATTATCACTGACATGAAAGCTAAAAATATTCTCTTTCAATGTTTGCAGATGACGTGTAACTTGAGATAAGTTCACCATCACCTCTTGTGGTAGGTAAATTAACCTTACTTCACATAAGGATAAACGACTGATGTCACCTTCCATGTCTTTACGCAGCACAGGGCACAAATACACAATGCCCCTTGTTTTGTCCTGTCAGTGTTCTTAAGTTGCAGAAGAATAATTGCTTGTGTATTCTATGTATGTCTAGCCTACGAGCAGTAAATTGTTGAATGCTTTATG
Organism: Margaritifera margaritifera; assembly: GCA_029931535.1. Classification (NCBI taxonomy): domain Eukaryota; kingdom Metazoa; phylum Mollusca; class Bivalvia; order Unionida; family Margaritiferidae; genus Margaritifera; species Margaritifera margaritifera. The sequence continues at coordinate 7,188,561 of JAQPZY010001696.1, read as the reverse complement.
CCTTTTAGAACCTTCCAAAATTCGTTTCCAATCAACAGACACCACTGCTGTCTGAAAAAATATACCTCCAGCATCTAATGCAGGCCGTACAAAATGGTGCATTCACACATCCACATCTTCCGTACACATTCCTTTTGTTTGTTGTTTTTTTATGTTACAAGCAGGTTGAACAATGTTAAGCTATCTTGGGTAATATAAAACAATAAACCTTTTGCACACTGTTTTCACGTCGTGATTAAAGTCCCAAATAATGTGTAAAATGTGTTCAGCAGTCGTTTCCATAATGTAATGATAACTTGGTCGTGTCTGCTACTGAATTCAATTTTTAAATACGATATTTATTAAATTCTGCAAATGCCTTCTGCAAAACGCTGTCATGACGATGTAGAGCTTTCTGCAGGGGAAAGGTACACATGCTTTGGAAAATACTCCAAAACGTTACGAGTGTGGATATATGTAAGTCATGTCCAATTACTTTATGAAACACATTGTCGCATAACTTTACGACAAAGATATTCACTGAAATCGATATTACCGATATTACATATTTGTTGTTTGTATACCCCCGCGAAGCTGGTACTAAATTAGGAATCACTTTTTTATTTCGAACGCACCATCCCATTGCACACTCCAATCTCACCATCGCCATCGTATCATCGCTATAGTAATATTGCATCATCGCCATCATAACATCGTAACAGCGCGCACGGATTTCATACCTCCCACATCATTGGGTTTATTGTAATGAAACTTTATTAAAGTCACAATCACTAACTTAAGATGCACATATTCTGGTAATTTGGGATGACTCCTTTAGAATGCGATATGTGCTGTTGAGCATAGATTTCTTCACAGAAATGCTCGTCAGCTCAGCAACTACAGATCCATTGTTACTAATTATTCCAGTGATAGCTTCAGTTGCAGTTATTATGTATACAATTGTGTGAAGCCTGAAAATTTTTCTAATAGTGCTCATACACGATACGAACCTTATTAGACAGTGTTATGTATGCTTGTAAACTCAATAACTTCATACAATGCTTTCAACTTAGTTCTAACAGAAAATGTCAGCGTACGAAGGTCATCCAAGAATTATCGAGACTTTGAATCTGTACCGGATATATCTTGTTAAAAACTACTGTTTTTATAGAAGCATTTATAAATCCGAGTCTCGAACCTAGGACCCTCGCTCACAGGGCTAGGACTCTACATCCGTGCTATAGAGAGCACGGTAGAATTGGCTATCGAATTATCACAATATCCTGTACCTGATTACATTACCCAAACCATATTTGTTTAAAATCACGTATATTTATATCAATATAGCGAGGCGCGAATTCCAGTGGATGTACCGCTTTTATAAAAACTGAATGTATACAAGCACCACAAAATACTCCATAAGTAACCATCACCTTTAACAGCTCCAGACTGGAACTTTTTATGGAAACGGTTACCGTGAAACGCTCTAATGGGAGCGTTTTAAGATGGGTAGCGATTTACGGCTCAACAAAGGAATCCAATACAAATCTAAAAAAATCTCAGATTCAATCAGTACAAGCATGTCTGTCACAGGCTGTATGCCTGAATGCCAGCTGAATGGCTATTGTATAATAATGCAGGATTTGTAGTGATTACGTTTTACACTCATTAATTTCTATTTTTATTGCTGTAATTCCTGGCCTAATGTATTCATTTTCAATGAGATCCAGTTACTATATCTATTGCCGTAATTCCTGGCCTAATATATTCATTTTCAATGAGATCCAGTTACTATATCTATTGCTGTAATTCCTGGCCTAATTTATTCATTTTCAGTGAGATCCAGTTACTATATTTATTACTGTAATTCCTGGCCTAATTTGGATTGAAATAATTTACAAAATATAGAATTATTAACAAAGATTAATATAATTATTAATATCCAGCAATCAGGGGTATATACATTTAAAATTTTTGTATCAGTCAACATAAAAGTATTGTATGTGTAAGACTAGAACTCCTAGCAGTACTAAAGGTATACAAGTACCGCAAAATGCTCCATAAGTAACCATCACCGTTAACAGCTCCAGACTGGAGCTTTTTACGGAAATATTTACCGTAAAACGCTCCAATGGGAGCGCATTACGAGAGGGAGCGATTTACGGCGTAACACGGCTGCAGTGTGTATAGTATTCTATCATGATTAAATTTAGCTATATCTATTTCTTTCTGCCTGCTTCATATCCCAAAAATCTCAAACTTTATAAATGCAAATAATTCTTACTGGCCTTTTTCGATCACTACCTGTCGTACACCGGAGTCGCTACCAACATGATTGGCATGACACCTATAGAGGATGTGCATGGTAAACATCTAGCCTTAATAAAATGAAGTTGTATTTGATTTAATTTTCTTATTAGGTCACTTAACAAAACGTTGGTTCATTTTTCACGAGAATTGAATCGTTATATATACATGGTATAAAGTACAATAACAAGAAATGTCTATGTTTCGTTACTTTTTTATTTTTGTTTTATTTTTTATAACAAACAATTGCTTAATTACTGTATTCGATCGAAATTCCTAATGACTGGAAGTAGTATGCATATGAGAGTGCGAGCAAACTTCGAAATATTAAATTACTGGTGTAAGCGTACGAGAAAATTTCGAGCACACTTTTAAATTTTAAAATAATGACATCTCATGTAGGGGCGTCTCATGTAGGGGTACGAGAATGCTTATTTACAACAACATTTGCACGGAAAGTACAAGTAGAACACTTCTAAATTTTAAATTAGTGCCGTCTCGTTCAGGGGTACGAGGAAGTTGCTTCACAACAAGTCTTGCACCGAAATTGCAACGAGATGATTTCTAGCCCACTTGTAAATTTAAATTCTTAGGATCTTCTAATACGAAGGACAAGCTAGCAAAATGAACACAAAATAATGTGAAAGTTTTTGCACAATAATAATAATGTCACAGAGCTGCATTGTATTGAAGAAAAAAAAATCAGTAAACCAAATTTTACAAATTGACACCAGATAGGATCTGTTCCCAGCTAGTTCATAAGGTGTATTTTAAAAACGTAAAATAAATTGTGCAGAATTAGGATGGTTGTGATCTCTCTTTTATTTATCGAGTATCTTATTGTAATATCATGCATCTTATTGTAATATCATGTATCTTATTGTAAAATCACGTATCTTATTGTAATATCACGTATATTATTGTAATGTAATGTATCTTATTGCAATATCGTGTATCTTATTGTAATATAATGCATCTTATTGTAATATCATGTATTTTATAATAATATCACATCAGTTATTACAATAATCTTGTACGATTTTGGAAAGTCGTGGAGGCGTACCCAAATGTATTCAAAGGATCTGTTCCCAGCTGGTTCATAAGGCATAATTTAAAAAAGTAAAACAAATTGTGCAGAATTAGGATGGCGCGATCTCTCTTATATTTATTAAGTATCTTATTGTAATATCATGTATCTTATTGTAATATCACGTATCTTATTATAATATAATGTATTTTATTGCAATACCACGTACTTATTGTAATATCACGTATATTATTGTAATATAATGTATCTTATTGTAAAATCACGTATCTTATTATAATATAATGTATCTTATTGTAATATCACGCATCTGATCGTAATGTCATGTATCTTATTGTAATATAATTTATCTTATTGTAATATCATGTATTTTATTGTAATCTCGCATATCTTATTATAATGTCATGTATCTTATTGTAATATCATATATTTTATTGTAATATTATGTAATTCGGGTAAATTTGTTTCCTATTACTCTGCGACTAAAGTTCAAGTGTGCGCTGAATGAATTGAGAGAAAACATTTATCTATAGTATTAATATTACGTTTTGCGTGTGTGGAAAAATAGCTAGAAAGATAAAGCCGTCATATCCCCACACATACCGTAGCTATTACAAACACAATTTTGCAATTCCTAGTCCAGTAACCTTGACTTTGGATCTAGTAGACCCAATTCCGCCTCTACCCATGGGGAAGCCACATATGAGGTTTAACAAAAAATTAAAAAAAAAAAATAAAATTAAAAAAAATAAAAATCGACCACAGCAAACCAAAGTTATATTGCTGAAACTGACTTGCCTACAAGCGGACGGACGGGCCTTCAGTCTGGGAATACAAAAGTATATTTCTTATCAGCGCTCAGCACACTAATAAAGAACACGAACACAATTAATGAAGTACTTTATATTTAATTTCAATCGTCTTTTAGCAAATCAGATTTAAATTTATTCTCTTTTAAATGAAAATTATGATCTAATAACAATTTCATAACTAGAATTTATTCAATTGATACTAGCACCTCAGCCGTAGAGTGTCACTAAATCCGTTTCCTCGAATGACATGATATTACAACAGGATACCTGATATCTCAAGATCCTAATTCTGTAACAATTTCTTTTATCGTTTGTAAATTTGTTCTTATGAATCTGCTAGGAACGCTTACTTTTAATAAATCTGGGTAGCCCTGTAATAAATCTGTGTAGCCCTTTAATAAATCCTGGGTAGCCCTTTAATAAATCTGGATAGCCCTTTAATAAATCCTGGGTAGCCCTTTAAAAAATCTGGGCAGCCCTTTAATAAATCTGGGTAGCCCTTTAATAAATCTGGATAGCCCTTTAATAAATCCTGGGTAGCCCTTTAATAAATCTGGGTAGCCTTTTAATAAATCTGGGTAGCCTTTTAATAAATCTGGGTAGCCCTTTAATAAATCCTGGGTAGCCCTTTAATACATATGGATAGCCCTTTAATAAATCTGGGTAGCCCTTTAATAAATCCTTGGTAGCCCTTCAATAAATCCTTGGTAGCCCTTTAATAAATCCTGGGTAGCCCTTTATTAAATCTGAGTAAATCTGGGTAGCCCTTTTATAAATCTGGGTATCCCTTTAATAAATCTGGATAGCCCTTTAATAAATCTGGATAGCCCTTTAATAAATCCTGGGTAGCCCTTTAATAAATCTGGAAATCTGGGGTAGCCCTTTAATAAATCCTGGGTAGCCCTTTAATAAATCTGGGTAGCCCTTTAATAAATCTGGGTAGCCCTTTAATAAATCCTGGGTAGCCCTTTAATAAATCTGGGTAGCCCTTTAATAAATCCTGGGTAGCCCTTTAATAAATCTGGGTAGCCCTTTAATAAATCCTGGGTAGCCCTTTAATAAATCTGGGTAAATCTGGATAGCCCTTTAATAAATCTGGGTAGCCCTTTAAAATTTTTGGGTAGCCCTTTAATAAATCCTGGGTAGCCCTTTAATAAATCTGGGTAAATCTGGCTAGCACTTTAATAAATCTGGGTAGCCCTTTAATAAATCTGGGTAGCCCTTTAATAAATCTGGGTAGCCCTTTAATAAATCTGGGTAAATCTGGGTAGCCCTTTAATAAATCTCGGTAGCCCTTTAATAAATCTGGGTACCCCTTCACGACTTTAAAATATCGTTCAAGATCATTACGATTATTGAAAAGTATATTTAAATCCATTTTAGTTTCAATATTGAACTGATGAATTTTTCCTTTTCTTTGAATTTTTTTGCTTTTGTTTTTGTTGTTGTTTGTTTGTTGTTGAGATAAAATATCACTTCGCCTTTATTTCTGGTAATAAAGATAATATTTTTTTCATCGTTTCGAATAATCTTAATCAGAATTTGCAAAGTCTGCATACATTTTTCAAAAGAAGAACACTGTACCTTTACTTCGTCAGTTATCCGTATTGTTTCTGAATAATGATTGAGAATAAGGTTGTTTAATTATTATTATTTTTAATTTTTTTAAAATGTCAATAGCATTAGGTGCAGCAAATCTCGTTATGGTAGATTCCCGATTTGCTTGTGGTGATTCATCCATTTGTTCTTGGCTCTCTCGTGACTCGTGGATAGTATCTTAATTTAGTTGCCTATCCTGGTCCATTTCACTCTCCTTATATTCGATGACTGTATTATGACTTGCTTACCAACTCTCATGGTCCATTGCACTCTCTTGAGATTCGATGATGCATTATTGTGGTCTCTCTCCGGACCCATGCACATATTGACACAATATCCTTTTCTTATTAGATATTGCATTTTTATTATTAATATTTCAATTTTAGGTCTTCAAACGGAGTTTTCAAATATTTAGATAATTGTTTACTGGTTCCTTTTCATCCACTAGGAGAATACTCAGCTGTGCGTGATGCAATTAATGAAGATGATGATGATAGATGAATCATTAAATTAAATTTGTTTCAGTTTGTACAAACTAGCTGAAAAATCACCCTTTTTTAATTGCTAAGCAAAAAGCTGACTCAGGTTATCTAGCCCTATAGTATACAGGCTTGATGTGTTAAAAAAACACGTGCTGTTTGCACGTGGTTCTATTTTATTCGATTCTCCAACAGATTGTGCATTAGTTTCCTGAACTAATAATTGCCAAACGAAAGCTGACAAAGGTAACTCCCACTATCCAATACAGACTTGTTGTGTTCCAAAATACATTCCAGCCATTTCGTTGGAATGTGTATCTATTATGTTCGACTTTCCAACAGCTTTTGTGGTAATGTGACTATAGCTAGAACTTTTCGCCACTTCTTTTAAAGATATTTGATATTCTATTGACTTTACGTATTTGAGCTACATTTAATATATAAATCACTTTTCATCTGATCAACAATGATAATACTACTGCACAATTATAAAAACAGATTTTATAAATTATTAGTAAGCAGAAATGCTCGCGTGGCTTACATTGGCATATGTAGGTCACCCGATTCAAGAAACTAATTTGAAGTGTTTATCTTACTCAACAAATATGATCATATCTTTATTCCAAATTAATTAAAACAAACTCAGATTGTATTGTAGTGACCAACTGGAATATGAAATGCTGCTCTAAATCATTTAACGTTAACTTTTCTTGTTGCTCAGTGTTCTTGACAACGTACTGAAGAAGTCATTTAAAATGAAGGTCACCCGATTGAGAAAAACTTTAATTCTTTACATTACGCAACATATACGATCATATTTTATATCAAAGTCATTATAAATAACTTAATTTTGGTTGTACTCAGAAATTTTAATGTGGAATACTGTTCTGAGTCATATAAATTTTACCTCTGGTGTGTATAAGCGGCAACGCACATTAGGTTATAAAAGTTGCTGCGTCATGTGAAGATTCCATAATGCAGACTGGATTTCGTATTATCTACAAGGGGTAAGCTAATCTCTAGCTGCTTAATGCACACGAAGAGAAATGGCGAGAAAATTTGGAAGCGGACATAACGATTGTTTCTGGTGTTCATTTGCTAAATTTTATTTACTGGTTTTAAATACAATATAATTCAGTTACATTATTTATATTGTGTGAGAAAAATTCAAGTTAGTTTGTGTTTATCGTGCTTTATCAGTTTTGTGGTACAAGATCGTAAGAATTTAAATCGACAAGTGAGCTAGAAATGTTCTCGTTGCACCTTCAGTACAAGAGATGTTGTGAAGCAACATCATCGTACCCTTACAAGAAATGGTACTTATTTAAACGTATTAACTGGGCTTGAAACGTTTCGCTTGTATTTTCGGTGTCGAAGCAACAGCCTCGTACAACTACCTACACGAGATGGTAATAATTTAAAATGTACAAGTTTGCTTTGAAATGTTATCCTACCCCTAAATTAGATGATATTGTAATAAATCTAGGATTTGTGCTACTTGTATTTGGATCTCCGTTTATAGCTTTTTGTTAGATTTTAGTGATTGTTTGTTGTTTGTGGGGAATCGGTGTTGGGAAGATATTTCTCAAACCGAGTAATTAGCCAATTTATAGGAGCAGACTTCATAAAGTACAGTATTCACGAGACTTTATGGTAGCATGGATTAGTTTCGTAAAATGGACCCTCCCTGATTTCTGAACACAAGGAATTCTCGGGATATTCTAATGTATACGTGTTTAGTAATTTGAGATAGGACTTATTCTTTGTATTAGGTGTTTGAGTTGTGTTTTGTGGTGCATGGCTTAAAGTACCTACCTTCAGCTTGGAAAGGCTTGCTGATGAGTCATACAAACTTCAAGCAAGAAAAAACATGCAATTGCCAAATTTGAGTTTCGTGATGTGTGGTCATTAGGTGATTAGACGAAAAGTAGTTGTAGTATTTGCCCGTTTAAGAACCCTTCAGCTGACAACGACCGTTGTGTCGATGTCCTTAGAAATAGGGAAAACAATACACCTCAAGCAAGGATTACGCAGATATTGTTTGATTCACTCTGTAGTGAGACCCCTTGCGTGTAACAGTATTAATTTGAAATTTACAAGTTTGCTCTAAATGTTATCGTACCCTTAAACGAGATGGCATTAAAAGTGTGCTCAGAATTTTATCGTATCCCTACACGAGATGGTATTAATTTCAAATTTACAAGTGTGCTCGAAATTTTCTCGTATCTATACAGGAGATGGTGTTGTTTGAAAATGTACAAGTGCATAATGACTGTATACAATCTACTACTGGGTAAGACCTGTGTCAACAGTATCATGATTGTATAAATATCTGTTACTGTATGTTTACTCAAAACAAGATGTAGGCATTTAATGGACGCTGCAAACGTTTGCTATGTCCCGTCCTGTCCACGTGTTCTATTATGTCCACATTCACTAATGCTTTCCGTTATGCCTCGAATTTTTTTTGCTCAAATTATCCGCGCCTTCCATTATGTCTGCAACATTTTCTTCAAATGCTCGTACGTTCCGTTATGTCCGCAACTTTTTGTTCGAAAATGGCCCCTCACGTTCGTTATGTCCACAACTTTATACTACAATATGTCCACACTTTCCTTTATGTCAGCAACAATATGTTCCAATATGTTCGCAAGATCTGTTGTGTTCGCGACTCTATTACAATATGGCCTACGATACTCTGTGTCTGCAACCTTTTATCCAATAAGCCCGCGCGCACCATAATGTCCGTAACTTTTTATTCCAAAATGTATGCACATTCCATATGTCCGTAAGTATTTATTCTAGGAAATCCGCGCAGGCCATTAAGACCGCAACAGTTTGTTCCAGAATATCGGCACGTTCCTTATGTCCACAAATATTCATTCTAATATGCTTGTATGCTCCGTTTGGACCGCAATTGTTTGTACTAAAATGTCCGCATATACTATTATCCTTCAGTGTTTTTGGTTTCAATATGCCTGTACATTCCACTATGCCTGACAATTATCCGATTGTCTGAATGGTTTTAATATGCCTGTACATTCCACTATGCCTGACAATTCTCCGATTGTCTGAATGGTTTCAATATGCCTGTACATTCCAATATGCCTGACAATTCTCCTATTGTCTGAATGGTTTCCATATGCCGGTACATTCCACTATGCCTGACAATTCTCCGATTGTCTGAATGATTTCAATATGCCTGTACATTCCACTATGCTTCACAATTCTCCGATTGTCTGAATGGTTTCCATATGCCTGTAGATTCCACAATGCCTGACAATTCTCCCATTGTCTGAATGGTTTCAATACGTCCGTACATTCCACTATGCCTCACAATTCTCCGATTGTCTGAATGGTTTCAATACGCCCGTACATTCCACTATGCCTGACAATTCTCCCATTGTCTGAATGGTTTCAATACGTCCGTACATTCCACTATGCCTCACAATTCTCCGATTGTCTGAATGGTTTCAATACGTCCGTACATTCCACTATGCCTGACAATTCTCCCATTGTCTGAATGGTTTCAATACGTCCGTACATTCCACTATGCTTCACAATTCTCATATTGTCTGAATGGTTTCCACTAAATAACAAAAGCCGTAAAGTGAATACCTATGATAAGTTAGAAAGTGATCTCTCGTAACAAACTTAGAAATTTTGTCTACTGGCTTTCATTTTCAATCTAAATTCCTCCGTGAATCATATGAAGCTTTATAATTCGTACATGTACTTGGTGGAAACTCAAGTTAATAACTTTTGTAACAGTTGAGATCTTAGCTAATGGTTTCAAAATATAAATACTTCTCGTTCTCTCGTATACTGCCTCTTATTTTTGGTTATATGTTTTTATTTTGTAATATACTTGATTATGAATGTCTATTTCATTTTTAATAGTGTATTGGATACTATAGGAATCTTTGCAGTTGTAATGTTTGCTATTTTGTGTGAGGTTGATACAGTTAAATCTATTTGTAATAACACAGGTAATCATTTAGGTTTTAAAAATGCAGTTTTTAACTCATTTCATTTGTTTTGAATTAATTGTCAATTATTTTTTTTCATTACATGCTTCCTATATTAGATACATTTTTAATATCAATTAATTTCGTGTCGAGTAATTGATGAAGTTTGTATCATATCTCTTCTTGTTTATTTTTTTAATCAACAATTCTTTAATCTACTATTGCTTTGTAGTTCCTTTGTCATAACGGTTAGAATTATTATGTGTACTATACACCATTTACAATAGATACTGACATCCGGCTCAAAGATGAGGTATTAGGACTTTGCCCAAACTATTTAAGAAGCCAAATTTTAGAGAAACAAAATTACTGGGATCCATAACCTCGTTCTCTTTATATGATGCGACAAAACTAGTATTGAATTGTCTACAGTTTGACGTCTGTGTAAGTGTAATTATCTCACTATACATGAATTGGGTTAATTATGACTTTCATAAGTTTAGCAATATCAAGCCATCATAAATTTCCTTTAATTTTGAGGAATAGGGCTTTGTCACCATTTGAAATAGCAAATAAAGCAAACAAAAATAATAATTAAACAGGTATTCCCTGACGCTATTCTGTGGAAAGATTAGAAAAATGGATATGTTGTAATATTAAGAAGACATTATAGTTAACAGAGGCATTGGGAATAAAATACCGTCCAATGTGTGTATTGGTTTCTTAATTTAAACATAAATACCCCTATTTATGTCAATAAAAAAGTAAGATGTCACCGGTTTTGTTTTTGCGTATTTCAAGATAATATAATTTGCCCTTACCCACCTCCCAAGATTTTGTAAATGAAATATTTGAGCACCGACTGCATACGTTTACGATTGATTTGACTATAATCCTGAAAGAAGGCATCACATAGGTTAAAAAGGGAGCCACATGTGACATTATAATATTTTGTAGTAAAGTTCCTGTAGGAATATACCCTGAAATTATATATAGTGGATGATATTTATAGTCCCCTGAGGAAGACCTTATTTAGGTCGAAAAAAAGGGAAACAGTTTTTCTTTTTCTCCACAGATTCCGTTTTTATTTTCATCGTCGTTTTGGCTGATTATTGGTCATCAATGAAAAAGTTCATATGATAGAGAAGTTTTTATTTCACATCGTTCGTTTAGAGTTTTATCTTTATTTTTATTTTTTGTTTAAAGTTAGCTTGGTTTAAATGTACATCCATGTATCTACTCCTGATTGCTGTTTTTCTTCTTGTCATTGAAACTATGATGTTGACGACTACGACGATAATGCTGATGATGTTCATCATTATAGTTTTCATTGCAATAGTTGCATTAGTATTAGTATTTTTGGTGGTGTTAGTGATTATGATACTGTAATCAGCGTTGTTGCTTTGAGGGACATAGTAAAAGAGTTTGCACTTTATATGTTATTGCGGTTGTGGAGATGTTGGTGATGTCACTGGTGACATTCCTCCAGTATAGGGATGATATATGTTTGTTTGGTTGTCTGTTTGTTTGTTTGTTTGTTTTTTCTTTCTGGTATCCGAATCCTAAGGGGGTTGTAGAAGATCGACCCCAGAGATTCCAGAATAAAAAATATATGTATGATCGCTAATCTAACATCCCCCCCCCCCCCCCAAAAAAAAAAAAAAAAAAAAAAAAAAACTTTTAAATTTTCAGATTTAAATTAACGTTTCCCTAGTGAAGGCGCCGATCCGGTACGTTGGCTTTGCGTAATCCATTTCCGGAGCGGCGCGCGCTCCCGATCAGCTGGTGTAAAACGGATGAGCGTCTCGCAAGTGACCCAACTTTTAAGATTTGTTGAGAAATAGCCACATTAACGAATCGTTCACTGTAATATCTGTCATTTTTTATTAATAAACCAACTGCCAAATGTCTGGCAGGTAATTATATGAAATTACTCAGATTCTGAACCGTGTTTTTATTTGTACACAAATGAGAATACACACCGCTTCCTGTGGAACAGACGGATTGAAAAATCCATTTTGTGGATCGTTATTTCTATCGCTCTGAATAAATCAAATGTATTAAGGTAAGCGAGCAGGTGTTATTTCTCTACGCCGAAAATTCTTCTTTTCATACAGCTGGAGAACCTAACAAGATTGCAGGTTTTCCGTCAATACACAATTCACAATTATTTAGTTTCGGTGTGGTCTGGAAAAGGCTAGGCATAACAATACCCCAGGGCATCAATACTGTGTGAAATCCGATATTGATAGATGGATACGACATTGATGCATGGATACGGCATTTTTATGTAAGAATAATACTAATTTCCCTTTACCGTAACTTTATAGGAAAACGATCTGCTTATGACAAACTAATTGTATAAAATTAAAATTTGTAGAAAATTCGATATTTGCTGAAGTTTTGCTTTAACAGTTTTGTGAGGGATGATTTATCAAGTTCTTTTCGGCAATCTATAACTTTCCCGATGCAAAGGATGTAGCCATATTTGTAAGCGCATGAGCTGTGAAAGCAGTAATTGTCCGTACCTTGGACGTTGTTACGTCCATTCCAGCTGTGCGACAAGATAACAGTCGGTTGAAAGTGACTCGAAGCTTTGATAGTTGTTATAAAGTTTGGTTTTACATGTCATTTGGATATAATATGATTTCATATGAAAAAGTACACATATTGGCAGTATATCGGAGTATCTTCATAAAAGTTTGGGTTTACGTCAATGAATCCTTTACATCTTATCGTGGTGACAAGCTAGCAGTGTTGGCCGCATGAATGTGACTGGCTTTTTGCTCATATATCTCCATAGTCCGAATTCATCTTGTTTATTTACAATATAGTTTAGTATCGTTGTTCTGTGTGCTATTTTCACAGTTCCAGAATGAAATTTATGGCAACAAGAATTGGTACATCAATGTATCACCATTAGACCGGATGCGACTTAGTGACGTCACAGTTATAGCCTTCGTATCCCAGACAGTGGATATGAATATTTGAAATTAATTGGTCATATATTTCAAACTGCTTTTGTGGATTTGAATACAGTTTTGGTATATACTTCCATTCATTTAGTATATTCATTTTAAAGCACACATCAAAATAAGAGTTCGTTTTCATTTTAAACAGTTTATGGATGAAATGAAAGTTTGTCTTTTCATATTCAATATATTAACTGATAATAAACTCGAATTTTATGAATAATGGAAACGAAATATCATTTTAGACTTTCAAATATAATTCTATTTAAACCTAATGTATCACATCCAATTTTGGAAAATGGCATATCTAAATATCAACTTCAAATTAAATATATATCTTACTAAGTCATCCTATATAATATTATATCATAAACTTGACCCAAATCGACTTCTATTAAAAAATCCACCGAAGTAACTATCTACAGCTGTTTGTAAAATCCATCTCCTAATTGTCAGTTATGAAAAGAAACCAATGAGGGGATTATAAATGCTTAGGTTCAGCTTTCATAAAACGTCTCAACTCTGAGTAAAAATCGTGTCAACGTTTGCATGGTGCTTATTTGTAAACTGCTTTAGGATAATTAAGTGAGCCTACTATTTTGAAACAAGCTACTAGTAATTTTTTTTTTGTTTTGGGTGTGGGGAGGGTCCTAATATTGTGGTACTAACCTTAAATTAGACTTCATACAAAATTTCAAAGTTTTGAGATGAGTATGTACTTAACTTGAGCAGTGCAGAATCAGGGCACCTTTCTATCTGGAAACAATCCTAGGTGGAAACACAATCGTATCTGAAAAATATTACAGTCTTTTCACCGTCGACAAGGATGACATCACAACGTTATCTGGACTAATGGCAAAAGATATGGGAGATGTGAAGAGCAGTGTGGAATAAATAAAAATATATTTTTTTTTTTTTAAACTGCATAACATTTTGCATATTTATTATTATATTTCTATATTCTCTAAAACCCCTGAGCGGAAATTGACGAAACTGGCGATTCTCTCGTCCATTCAATGTAAAGAGGGAGGGGGCCGGGTTTTTCTGCTGAGTAATGAATGACCTTGATTAATGGATAGATAAATAAGGCGATATCTTTAGCAAAATAACATCTGTAAAATTTCATATTTAATTCACAAGATGAAGGAAGAAGATTCGATTGCTGTAATCGATTATCAGCTGGGTTGGTTTATATCAAGGAATGTTGACACATAATGCGTATAGCTGTCTGTGAGATAAATATTTTCATCATCAATAAAATAGCAATAAAAACAACAAAAAAAGGCAAGCGTGTTGTACTTGGTGGCCATTTGATAGAGTTTACTTACCTGTGGAATCGACTGAACAAATAGCAAAAACACAGGCATACAATTAGTTTGTGGGATCATTTTACCTTTTCTTAGCCCGGGGAAAATTCACTGTTAGGGGAATGGGGAGGGGAGTGAGAAAGGAATGGCCTGACATGTCATTGTGAGAACTCTATGTCTGAAACTGGCAAACTCACAAAGTTAGGGTTTCTCTTTTTTTTTTTTTTTTTTTTTCTTCACTTTTATGTAAATATGAGTGGAAGACGGTATAAATAAGATGGACCGTACAAACTTTGATACTTAACTATGTTATCTAATTACATTTTCTAACTAACAAAATCCAATTTCTGCATTAAGAGGAGATATATTTTCTGCATCTCTCTCTCTCTCTCTCTCTCTCTCTCTCTCATTATGCGCAAAATGATCATTAAAGCATCCCCCGACTGACCAAGTTCCATTACAACTGTAAACAGGTGATTTGCAATATGACTTGTAGTAATAGTAAAAAGCATAGGCACTTGCTATGGCTAGCCATGGCAGTAGTTCAAGTTAATATTGCCAATGTTGTATTTTTTTTCGAATATCAAACAAAACTAATTTTTTTTCTTCATAATACTTTTGCTTGTCTATTGTCAAATTACTTTCTTCTGTATTAGAAGGTTGTGTGTTTTATTCCCACCATTTGATCTCTCCGGATTGGATAACGTGGTGCGTCCTTGAGCAAGGCACTTTACTTTGCTTGCCTCGGCACGTAATGACCTTCAAAGTGTTCTAAAGCCGTAAAAAAACAAATAAACCCAAACTAATTTCTGCTGATTTCGTGGAATAATTCACACACACACACAGATATATATGTGAAACTGGTTTTAAAGAATAAGAAAGTGTCTAAATGGAGTATATAAAGATAAACAGCTCCTGACAGCTGGTACATTTTAATTATAGTGACACTACGATTGTAGTAACTGCAAACTTTAATTGTTCGAGGTCCAAAAAAACCTAAATATCCCTTGAAACAGAGAGTTTGTGTGAACTTAAAGTACCGTCTGTACTCGCGTATAATTCAGTTCCAAATGCAAACAACATATACCCTGGGTCTGTGTCTGTGTTGCTTGTTCTACTGATTAGTCCTTACAAACTGGATAGACCCAGATCTGCAGTAGGTTTGCAGTAGGTATCGCATTATACGCGAGTAGAGACGGTACAATTTATATAGCAGATAAAGAGCACAAAAGAGCAAAAGAAGTAAAAATAAGTTAAATAAGAATTCGTTTTATGAAAAATATATAAACATGGCTAAAGACCAAATTATGCGAACTAGTAGTGTTTAAGAATGCAAATTATTGCTCAGATTAGGCACACAAAACAGTATTCAAATACATATTTTGTTCACGTGTTTGTGTTTGTAATTGTTCTTCATTAGTGTCGTCCACCTTGAAATAGGGATCGTTAGGTCTCGATAGCGCATGCCCAGTTGTTCTGATTTGCTGCACCGTACTTGTCGTGTTTGCTGTATATATTTTCCTTGATAAAAACGGCATCCCGTCATGGATATGGACATCACATTCTATTGTTTTATAAGATATTATTTACACCAAACTACCAAGCATTTTACCTTCTCACCCGCTTAAATACTAGTTTCACGTTTGAAAATGTCGTTGTGTTGGGTTTGTGGATACTGTGGAAAACAAAACTTCGATGTAATTTTCATTGTTGAGACATGATCGGGTATTTACGATGCTTAGCAAATTTAATGGACGCTTAAATTACTCACCTTTAAAGATTTGTGTGTTTGTTGGGTTTTCATTTTTTTAAAACACACATTTGTAAAAATGAAAAGAAAAGCACAAAACAAACAAATATTGCTGACGATTTCTTGCATCTAACCAAATTACAACTTCTATTCCTTTCAAAATATCAATAGTAATTGTTAAAAGCTCTATTTTAAAAGAGAATCTCTGGAGGGCATGTGGTAGCCTTTCCCGTCTGATGGTGAAGGGTTATCCTCAGTCCTTGACATATTTTGTACTTCTTATACTCACCATAGGTAAAGGAAAGGATGATGCTGTATTTTATCACATCCTCACCTGCGTGGGGACATATATGAACAAACCTATGGGAACAAAAGTTTCTGACTTGATGGAACGTGTAGACATGTCAGAATACAAAGTTGCGGAGAGAAGAGAATTTGTGAACATATCAAAGCAAAAGTTGAGGACAAATTGGAACTAAGAGTTGTGGACATAACGGAACGTACGGACTAAGTCGAACAAAACGTTGAGAACATAACGGAACGGATGACTGGGAGTGGCCATAGTGGAACACGCGTACACGCGGACACAAACGGACATAACAAACGTGTATGGCAGGCCATCATGGGAGAGCCCATCAAAAAACATTGTTTGAATCACGTGATCACGTATTCGATGCAACAGTAATACGCATTCTCGAAACTCGAATACGCTATCTCGAGACAGCAAATCAGACCGTTGGTTTTAAGCAAGTGATATCTCTCGCATATTTGAGACTTGGGATCGAGTATTCGAGACTCGAAAACGTGAATTGTTCTTTAAATAAGTGGTCAGGATTCAAATCATGTAATAAAAAATACTTCCCGATTCGCTGTCTCAAGATCTCGTATTCGAGCATCGAGAACGCGCATTCATGTTGTCAAGAATATGTGATCATGTGATTCAAACAACGTTTTCGAATGCTTTTATCGAGATCGCATATCCCAGCTTCAAATACGCATTTGAGCTTCGAGAACGCAAAATGTTCGCCAGAAAGTTCGATTACGAGAAGTTGGAGTTTCGATTTTGCGAAGTGGAAGACTCGCTTCCGCGTAATGGAGAGCTCAATGAAATGAGTGACGAAGATCATGTGTTTGAAACGTATCTTCTGATTGGCATATCTTCTGAACGTGGAGATCATGAAGCGTTTCCACGTTATGGCCTCGTTGGCTTGCAGTAAACGTGTCACCAATGCATCATCACTTGCGCATCCTTTCACAATAATCACGATGAAGATTAATTGCAACACTTCTACGTACAAAATGTAGCAGCGTTTGATATTAGTGTCCTGCAAACAGGACGTTTCGCACTGACTGACCTACCTACATGTGCAACTTCTGTAGTCCGATTTCGAGTCGAAAAACCTGTTGCTGTAATTGTTACCTAAAAAAAAAATCATATTCTCATTATTATTTATGAAGGGTAAATCAATTCTATGTCGAAGTTGAATTGAGGACTATATCATTATTTCTGGTCTGTCTCTATTAATCTTTTGGACAAAAGTGGACTTTTATTGCATGACCTACTAACATTTGTATAATTGCACATTTAAAGTTTACAGTGAATGTTTCAGTGACAACCTAACTTTTTACGTTCTATCTGAGATGAGGAAATTTCCAATCGGTGTTTGAAAGTTACATCATTATTCACAATACGCCATTTTGACTTCGACCCTCATTTTACGTTCAGGAATGTGAGAAAAGTAATCCTTCGTTATGCAGCGATCTTGGATAGGAAAATTCCACCGTCGGGATCAGAATTTTGCCTACAACACTCGACAAAGCCTCGTGTCTGACACAAAATTCTGAACCTCGGGTGAAATTTTCATATCCTACACTAATGCAGATAAAGGATTATATTAGTCTTTCAGTTTTCAAGAATGGCGCTGTATATTGTACACGCAGTTTAAATAAATGTTTAGAGGGGCTAATTGATCATTTTGCAGTGCCATAATCAAAGATACACCGTTTTTTGCGGTGCTAATTAGTCTTTAATGTGTTAATTGGGACGTGATATCAATACTGATTTAAAGAGTAGACAGTGTACGATGTTAAGGTAAATATTATATTGTTTAATGCACATGTAAATTCGTGGCCAAAGTTATTTTGCAATTCACATGTATATAAATGTAGTTTACTGGTTTATTCAAGTATAAGTTTCATATTGTAATTTCTCACTTGTAATCCTCACTGAAAGATTTGTTTAGATTTTTGTGGTTTATTAAAATTAGTTTCAGTATGTATGTATGTATGTATGTATGTAGGTAGGTAGGTAGGTATATATGTATGTACGTATGTATGTATGTATGTATGTATGTATGTATGTATGTATGTATGTATGTATGTATGTAGGTATGTAGGTAGGTAGGTATGTATGTATGTATGTATGTATGTATGTATGTATGTATGTATGTATGTATGACTGAGAAGAGCACGTCTATTACATCTGTTAGATGACTTTACATCACGAGAAAACAGCCACACAAAATCTGTACAATTAGGAAATTGGTTGGAAGATGGCAATAGGAAAGTGATGTAATGGTCGAATCACATCTTCAGATTTTAAACTTGACAAAAAAAATAAATAGAAATGTCCATTATGACAATTACAATTTTGAATTCCTCTAACGGTTTTCTCGCCATAGCATTATATTGAGCTGGAGAGTGATTGATGGCCGTGATAGGAATAATCAGCACCAAACTAATACACCCCTTAGACTCATTACGGAAATTTTATTTTTAAATTGATAGGAAACATATCTCGGGCTAATTTATTTTTTCAATTTGAAACTGTTACTGATGTCGGAGATATTGATTTGAAATGATACGAAAATGAGATTTATTGAATGTTAAAAAGATTGTATCTGCCAGAAGCAAGAGAGATTCGTCACCAAGACAGGAAGATAACTCTAATGGTTTATAGACATTTGGTGCTTGTCATTGGCATGTTTATTTGATGAGCGAGACAAGCAAATTCACACATGCACTTTTGATCCTCTTAAACTTAGCGTTGGATACTGTTTCCTACCGTTATAGATGGATTGCAAGTACATGTAGTCTTTCTCTATCATTTTATCATCTGTCCTTAAGGTTTATTTTAATTTACAATTTAGATTTAATTGCCTTTCATTTTTCTAGAAAGGACGTAGCGTGTCGTAACCCTAGAAGCTTAAACTTCCACGCTTCTTTTGGCCGTTTTTGGTTTAGATAATACATTCAGAAGAGTAAGACTTTAGCCCAGGATTTTGTACTGGAAGCATCCACACGTCTGGAAACGTGGCTACTCCACTGTATGTCTTTTTTAATCTGACAGTTTGTCCTTTTTGACACTTAGTCATCTCTTGATGAAACTTATCGGGTACTTAGGTAGATTGTGTATTTTTGTGGGTTTAACGCCATTTTTCAGCACATGATAGGCTATACATGGCAGCCAGTATATTTGGTGGAGGAAGAGCACGGGAAGAGACCGGGAAGAATCACCGACCCACGGGAAGCTACTGGCAAGCTTTCTCACATACCCATGTTGGCCAAGCCGAGACTCAAAACCACGCGGACAGACGTGAGATGTGAGCGATCTGTAAAGGCGACCGCCTTAGACCACTCGGCCACCCGGGGCCCCCACAAGTGGAATGAAAATGGTTGGCATCAACAAGGGGTACTATGTCTGTCGCCCATGTAAATCTGTGGGAACAACCATTGTTCTGTACTTGTTAACCTGTACTTATTTTTCGAAGCACAATCAGACTAAAAGGGCTTAGACTGTACAAGAATAATTATAACCCATAATGTCAGGAAAACTGATCTACCTATCATGTACATACCGTCTGTACTAGCTTATAGGTTGAGTCCATCTGCAAACAACATAGACCCTGATCTGCCGTCGCATAATGTGAGGTCAGATCTGGGTCTATGTTCTTTGTTCAACTGATTACTCCTAACAATCTGCATAGACCCAGATCTGCCAGTGCATTATGCGACGGCAGATCTGGGTCTGTACAGTTTGCAGTTGGATTGAACATATAAGCAAGTATAGACGGTAGCTGTCAAGAATTAAGTGAGAATGGAACATTTTAACAATTCTATTTAGCTGCTATTATTTCAAACTAACCATTAGAGCTGTGGTTCCCAAACCCCAAGTCGCGACCCAAATGAGGTACAAAATCCTGGGCTAAACGAGGACCCTCGCGACCCTATACCGGCACTGCATTTTGGGTCGCAAAAGATGGTATTTAGGGTCGCGGTTAAAAAAAGTTTGGGAACCACTGCATTAGAGAGTCTACTTGCGTCTATAGTTAATTTTAGGTGAAATTTTTTTAAAATATTTTGGCTCTTTTCTACTCGCACACAAAGAAGTAGAGATGATTCAACCTTGTAATAAATAACTTGAATGATTAACATGTTAGTCATAGATAAATATATGGAGAAAATATATAGAGATACAAATATTTATTTCATATTCTATTTTTATTCAAAGAACGAAGGAATGGACAGTAATATTTATTATATAGTAAATGAAGGACAATACAAATAGCTTAAGGGTATTTCTATTTACCTAATTACATGTAATTAGATAAAAAGGGCTAAACTAAACACCAATTACAGATGTTTGGTTAATATGAGTAAAGATTGCCAACGGAATACAGGATAGTTAAATATAATGACTAGTACCTATATATACAACATGTATTATCTTACTCCGGGCTTCACACACACACACACACACACACACACACACACACACACACACACACACACACACATACACACACACACACACACAAACAAAACAACTGCAGCTGCATCTAGTTACAAATAAATCTAATTGGAGCTCTTCGGGCTTTACCAAAAATGTCGAATGTACAAAGCAGATTGATTTTCCCTAGTTTGAGGAAACACAAGACAAACCAAACCCTAAATGCGCCTATCATTGTGTTTTCCTCCAGATGGTTAAAATGGGGCGAGGAATTCCGATTATGAATGAGGTGTTCAGAGTGACAATTATGACGAATGAAATGTGTCTTAAAATTGGGTCTTTCTACATACATCACTTCTAATCATCTGAGGAGTCCAAATGAAATAAACCATCAAGGATACATTTTTGCTGGCAACATCTCTGACCTTTCCGCTAACGGGACAACATCTGGACTTGGGGGTCAGACCAGGATAAAATGCTTCCAGGTCAGTTCCCAGCTAAGTAGTTCATATCTAAATTTAGAGGTTTTGTTTGGCTGTTTTTGATTGTGAAATATTCATGACATGATCGGGGTTACTGGAGTGAAATATATACTTCCGGCGAATGTACAAATTTTCAACATATTAAATTAGCGGTTTAAATTCGAGGGTAATTTTGCTTGTGGAATAGCCCAAGGTGTTGCGATTTGGATGCATTGTTTAGCATGGTAATGGAGTTGTTGCCAACACAGATTAAATCACATTTCAGGCTTTAATGTCTGCCGATACTGGCCAGGACTTTAAGCAAATATACAATTTGTTAACTTTATAAACTAGTTACTAAATGCCAGACATTGCCTTGGGTTAGTTAAAATTAGAAATTTCAGTGTGAAATGTTTGTTCAAACGATTCATATCCCATACGTTAATCGGTCATTCCGGCATGCGAATGGCACTTTTCCAGTCTCCTTCAAAATCTGAGTCGCATGAACAATTCTTAGGGACATATCTAGGATAAATGATCATACCACCCATTTACACTCTGGTGTTTAAAACAATTCTTAGCGACATATCTAGGATAAATGATCATACCACCCATTTACACTCTGGCGATTAAAAGCCATGCATTTTGATAGAAACGAAAACAACATTGGTAGGATTCTGAGAACAGGTTCAAGTTGATTTCTGTTCGAAGACTGATATATATGTAGTGTTAATCTTCAATAATTAACATCTTTCTACAATTACATGTCATCAATTATTATGCTACACGATGGTAAAGAATGAGATATATAACTAAATTTGTCTGACACAACCAGAGAAAATGATTTAGAATTATCGTAATCCTCAATATTGGTCAAGCTACCCAATGACTTGCCATTATAAAGATACGATAGAGAGTCCATAAATTGTGATGTCCTAACAAGGTGTTGTAGGAGTCGTAACTTCCGTGGTCATGGTCTTACTTTGCACCAAACTATAATCAGAACTGCCATTGTGATTCAGACGGGATTTGGTCAAAAGACGCCTAAGTTTCAGCAGTTTTATGCATTCCCTTCTGAAAAAGACTCCGGTGAGAAAGTATATAAAGAAATATGCTGCATAATTTGAAAGGCAAATTTCTTCTACGACTTTTCTTATTGTAAGGTACTTGAAATAGTTCTTCCATATTGGATCGTTTGCCCACTCCGATATTGGCAGAGTAACGTCCCCTTGTGGAATCGCTGACTGGAGAGCGTATACGATGGTCGCGGGAAGAAGTGTGCAAATGAAGTAAAATGAAACACAAAGAAGAGTAATGGTAGATACGACATTGGAGGTCCCAGATGTTTGTTGATTGGGCAGTCGCACAGCTCCTTCCAGCGAAAGTCTTCGAATTTCCCTAAGTACTAACATATTTATCACAAGAACCATCGCAGGGGCCAGGAAGAATAAAATCGACTCAGTCAACCAAGTCCATATTGTGTGAAATTCCTCATTGACAATAATACATCCAGATATGACCGTGCCGTATTCCCAAGTAAGGGTCTGTATGGAACCGAGCACCAGTGAGCACACTGAGAAACAGACTATAACAATTTTGGCGCGAGTCACAGTACAAAAGTTTTCCTTCATAAATGGATGACAGACAGCTATATATCTTTCGACAGTAAACCCGAGCACCAGGAGTGGAACTAGGTACTGCGGGCTTATGAGGAGAAAGTTAAACACTTTACACAGATGGGGTCTCTCATAGGTTTGCACATCCCATGTAATCTGTAGTTCCATTATTACATGAAAAATGAGGTAAATAAACTGGACAATGGCAAGAGTCCCAAAATAGATCGCCGATGGATTTGTTCGCCTCACCTTTCTCGAGAGCCAGATCTTGGCAGTAATAAGATTTCCGGGGAAACCGAGGCAATACCACATAGGGGAAATAACTCTGTCTATAATAAGGGCGGTGGGCACCACCATTTCCAGAATCTTTACCTTTGACGGATAAGAGATATTCGTGGTTTGCCAATTGGCGATAAACTCAGTTGTGTTATTCAGCATCTGAAAAATAAATAAATAAAAAAGTGATTGCAAAACCACGTAATTGGTTTAGATGTAAAAGTACAAATGCAACTTGTACTATTTTCGTGTAGGGTACGAGAACACCAGAGCACGCCTTGTACCTATTCGTACTCAATATCCTCTCACTTTAAATCTTCAAGTTTGTAAACAAAAGGATCACCTAATATTACTTGCCTGATTTTGAATATTTTCGCGGTAACGTTAGGAAGCCATCCTTTTGCAAATGTTGTTTTATATTTTGAAATTCTGACTGTTTCACCAGTTTTAAATTTAGGAGTTCCAAATATATCAGGAGTTAAATAACCGAATAGATTGATCCATACTTTTGATCTGTTTTCTTCTTTACTGGCTTCAACCGGGGTCATGTCTATTGACGTGCGATGGGTGTTATTGTATCCATAAAGTTAGCTTTGGTAAAACGTCAACCCATTTCCTAGTTTAATTTGGAGCGAAATACTAACCGCATTATAGTCTTCAGAGTTCTGTGAAGCCTTTCTACTACAAATGCTTTTTGCTTAAGTTGAAAAGGACTTAGTGTTTTCTTTTTATGGTAAATCCTTAACTTTCCTGTTGTAAAACTCTTTTTCTTCATCAGGCTGTATCTTTTTAGGCTCTCTCTCTTTAAAGATGTCTCTGTAATATCATTTTTGCTTTTTTCGTTTTTCTCTCTCAGACCAGGCGTATTTTAAAAGACAAATATTACTGTTAAAATGTATTTGTATCCATCGTTGTACTTTCATATGCTTGCATGGAAACAATGTATGTCTGCCACTTGTTATCCATGTGCCTAACATAGATATTTATTTATATAATTATTTTTCTATTTTGTTTATGCAATATGTAGGTAGATTATTCAGTTAGCTTTTGTTTTAATTCAGCGTATTTTATTTTCTCTCTGCTCCGTTTAATTTGTTCCCACAGTTGATCAATATTTGTGTAAGCAACGTTACTTTTTAGATTGCAGTAAAGATATCTTATATGCTGTTCTTTTTCCTCCATTTAAAACGGTCTGAAACATCCAGAGAGTATGTTACGCTTGACAAATTGTCTTTATTCTTTATCAACAAGCCAAGCGAACGTCCATCAACAGCTGGAACTTTATTTTAAGCAATTCGCAACGTTTATTTAATCCTTTAAACGTATGAATGGTTTCAGATTTATGTCAAATATTGTCATTCTTGTCGTTGATTCAAAAACAGCTTCTTGATATAATGAGTCACCAACTTTATTTTCCATGAATCCTATCTCTGTTTTTGCTGAATCGTTGTAGATTTACATCATTAAGCTTACAAGATCTTCGAATTGTACTGTACATTAGCCGCATACAAATTGGTATATTTACTCACATCAAATATGTAACTTTTTCCTTCTTCATACCATATTCTTTTAAAAATTACGCTATCGGGATTGATGATGCTTACATCGAGGTCATCAAAATAAAATGTAATCTTTAAATCTTCATCTTTTCTGAAACATTGTAGGTTATCTTTTTTATGTTTGAAATTGACAAATCAACATTGTTATTTTCTTGTATGTTAAAAAGAATAGAAATATATTATCACCCGTGGCTTTATCTCGGGATCGACGAGCCGTCCCTTTTCTGTCGCACGGGCCAAGAGGCGAGCGAATGATGGAGCGTTATTTCACCACACTTTTATTCCATCTAAACTTGTATGCAAATAGACGTTATCTCTTGATACTGATAATGTTAATTTTATGTTAAAAACACATGAAATATTTCTGTCACCATTCAGAAAGCTGTTAAATCTATTGCAATATATCTTGAGTCATTATTTATATTTTTTTACAAAAAATCTTTTTATTTTGCGCTCTTCTAAATGTGCAATCAAGACATTGGAATGTGGTCTAGAAACTCGAGTGTTCTGGTTGTGTTTTAGAAATTTTCGAAGTGTGCTCGTTGTGCTTTCGTTGTTTCTTTGATGCAAGAATTGTTTCTTTTAAACCTCTTTTTACTCCTACATGAGATGGCGGTGTTTTTGAAATTTACAAGGTGTATTTGTTGTGTTCTCGTTGCTTCGTTTAAACAAGAGTTGTTCCTTTGGAACATCATCTTACCCCTACATGAGATGGTAACATTAATTTTGAAAAGTAGAACAGGTGTGCTCGTACCCTCACATCCTCACATACTAATTGTTTCTTTGGAACAGCATCGTACCCCTACACGAGATGATAACAAAATTTTGAAAAGTAGTACAAGGTGTGCTTTTTGTGTTCTCGTTGTTTCGTTTAAGCAAGAGTTGTTCCTTTGGAACAGCATCGTACCCCTACACGAGATGGCAGCATACATTTTGAAAAGTAGTACAAGGTCGGCTTGTTGTTTTATTGTTGTTTTTTTTAAACAAGAGTTGGAACATCATCGTACCCCTACACGAGATGGTAACATCAATTTCGAAAAGTAGTACAAGGTGTGCTTGCTGTTTTCTCGTTAGTTGTGTTATTTATTTTTTTTATTTGAAGCAAGAGTTGTTCCTTTGGAACATCTTCATACCCCTACAGAATATGGTAATAAGAATTATGTAAAGTAGTTTTACTGTGTGCTTGGGTGTTCTCATACTCCAACACAAGATGGTAATAACAATTTTAGAAAGTTGAACAAGGTGTGCTCGAACCCTTACATCCTCACATACTAATCTAGTATGCATTCATTTACTCATCCATCCTTCCATCTCTCCTGCCCTACTTCATTCCTTCCTTCCTTTCATTTACCCATCCAACAATAAATCTTCTTTCTTGGCATCTGTCCTATCAGATGTATACTAACAGAAGAGTAATATGCCCGCTTATCCCCATGATAGTGAAACTACACTGCAGCTCATTCCCATGATAGTGAAACTACACTGCAGCTCATCCCCATGATAGTGAAACTACACTGCAGCTCATCCCTATGATAGTGAAACTACACTGCAGCTCATCCCCATGATAGTGAAACTACACTGCCGCTCATCCCCATGATAGTGAAATTACACTGCAGCTCATCCCCATGATAGTGAAACTACACTGAAGCTGATATTGACATAAAAAACACAAATAAAACGTTCGTACTTGATTCATTAAGAGACAAAGTTAGTGGGAAAAAAAAAACAACAAACCACCCACCCCCGAAAAAAAATATGTATAAGTGGGATATCATTCTGCATTTGCAGAGAACAGCTTTCTGACACAGGTATTAATGATACGATCCCATACTACTTTTTTTGCTTTACATCTTTAACTGGAAAGCAAATCAATCGTTCGCACTTGAATTCTTCTAGAGAAACACTTGATTAGCTGAAATGAAAACATAATTATTATATACTCATTTTTTTTTCTCCATTAACTTTACAATGTCAGAATCGTGCAGTATTTCTCCATATTGCACTGTTTCATACTGCACGACACGTGTAACGATTGACGTTCATGTATCAGACGTCGGCGCTTTTGATTTATTAGATTTGTCTGTTGATGAAGTAAACAAGCTGTTTGAGCCATTTGCAAGTAGAGATGATAAAGTTGACAATGTGGATGAGATTATTCAGTCACAAAAGAACCTGTCTAACAAGCAAGCGACTGAACGTGATAGCTCAAACAAGAGCTAAAACTCATACCAAGCCAAGATAACTACAAGGATGTTTTCAATCACGTCCGCGCCTGAAACTTTTTAAATCCCTTTTCGATCCAAACTACAAACCAACAATAAACATCTGAAAATTCAAGAGAGAGAGAGAGAGAGAAGAAATGAGAGAGAAACAAATATGCACGCAAAAACAAAAACAAACGCATTTTAGAGACCTTATTATTTCTTCTACTATATCTAAAATAAATAAATATTTTTATACTATTTCTTTTTACTTTTATATATGATATAGATAGAAAGAAACTATATGATAATATGATCTAGTTAAGCCTGTCCCAGACACAAAAACGTAAAAAAACACACTACAACAAAGAACTTACACACATATATAGCATTACACAATGGGACAAAAGAAAACTTCACCTCCAGGCAGAGGTACCTGAAAATCATACAACCAAAGGAAAAAAGGGAAAAGGCAAGGAACTCCACCCACAGGATATTGTGCCTGAAGGGAGGATAGTACAAGCCAAGTTCTTTATCTCAAAAAAAGGGAAATAAAAAACTTGATGAATATGGCAGAACAAACCAAAATCAACCTCGTACAAAATTTTTCAAAAAAGGAAAATAAAGTCTTTATTTATTTTCAATACAAAACACATCCAAAAGGGAACGACAGGGAAACACACGATAAAAAAAACAGATTATCTTTAGACCAAACGAGGCGACATCTCTAAGTCCTAACCAGCAAAATATGCTGGGACGGGACTAAGGGGTGCCGACACAAGTGAATGTGATATCCGCAATGTCCAGCGATAGCTTTATGACAACAAACGTGACTAGCTGTATTGAAAATATCATTCCTGAGTACTGAAACACTTATTTAGCAGAAATGTTCATAAATACTCTCAAATCGAATGGTTCACACTATATGCCGTGATCTCTAGAATCTATAATAAAAAAAGCATAGAAAGGTATCTTAAGGCCATGGGCTATCCCGTCTCTCTTAGAGACTGCCCATTTTACATGTCACTCTAAGCACTAAATTCGAAAACAATAATACAACTGAAGAAAGCGGGTTTTGGTAGAAAATCAAGAGCCTCAGAACCGATAAGCAAAGGTGACGAAAAAGCCTTATTTTCCTTTGGTAAACTGGGCTCTCGCACTCTATCTGCTTGGTAATTTTCTCTGTTATACTTTTTTGGGAAAATATTTTGATTTAGAGGCCGAGACGAACAAAGAAAATTAAAGTTTGGAGAGGTATCAGTACTGACTAATTGCATTGGTACCCAGTATCTTCAATATTCTGAGTGGGATAGCAAAGACTTTGACGGTACTGGGAGGGATGACTAACAGGTTCAAAATACCTCGCATTTTATCTACCGGAATAGCACCTGGGCAAGACCCAGTTCATCTTCACCTGCAGTATTTGAAACCCCAATTCCAGTGCAGAAACTGACAGAAACTTTCCAAATATTCTGATCATATTTCTACATATTCAATTAAAGACCTTATTTCAAATATTAAAATAAAATGCACCAACAAAAAATATTTTTAAAAATAGTCCAAAATAAATGTCAGACATTTTAATGAATGAATGAATGAATTTTATGAAAATCAATAAATATGGAAGGAAACAAAAAACGAAAGAAATCTTTGAAAAATGTGTACCCTGTACATACCAAACAATCAAATGGATCAATGCACGTTGAAAGATATAAAAAAACAAAGATATTTTTAAAATGATTAAAAGATAACAAAAGCCCGACAATTAAAAGTGTACTCTGCAAAAGAATTTAAATAAAAATAGCTTTTACGGGAGAAAATATTTAAAATTGCAGGTATTACCCTAGACCAATTGGAGTTAATCAACAAGTCGAATAATTTCGATTCTATGAAAAAGCTCTGTTTCTAGCATGGGACGGAAAAGGCCGAAGACGTTCAGATTGATCTCGCCGGGAGATGAGGGTCTTAATGTATTCCCATTAAATCATAAGAAGAAAGAACAAAGTAGACCCTGAACTTCTGGCAAATTTTGCGATGGTTGATAAGGGTTTACCCTGCGTGCAGTTTGCGGCGCTTTATACTCAGGTTCGTATAGTAAATTTCCTCTTGGCGTATCGTGAAATAGCGTCTAAAGCGGTTAGAAAAGGAGATCTGGTTTCTACCACTTCATCTTCTTAGAGGTTTGGAAACGTTACATTTACTTCCTGTAATTCTGACTTATATCCGTGGATAGTTAAAGTGCCATTTCCTCTCCAAGAACTGCCAAGAGCTTTTATAAATGATGATTATCAGATATTTGTTACGATTTTTATCTAAAAGACACCGATGTTACACTAAAACGTGCCAATAGGAAGTAATTGTATGATTTACAGTCTGAACATCATCAGCAGCATCCAGTGGCGGCGCGAAGGGGGGTCGGGGCAATTACTCCCGGGCGCCAGGGAAGGGGGGGGGGGTATCTGAAATTTTCATAGTATTTCACCTCACCTATGTGTAACGGGGACAATTCTTGACAAGACGTATATTTAGGAGGAGGGGGGAGGTTAGTAACTGACATAAAAAATGTTCTCTGTGGCAAAGTAGGGGGACCACTAAAGAACATTGCCCCCGGGCGCCTCGATAGAGCGCCACTAAACAGCATTGCCCCCGGGCGCCTCGAACCCTCGCGCCCCACTCAGCATCAGCTTTATTTTCTTCCGTAGAACGTTACATGATATAATAAATTAAGTATAATAAATCACTTAATTGCAATTCAGAAAATTTTCACAAGGTTAAAAAAAAAACAACCAACAAACAAACACTAGTATATGCAAATAGTGAAAGATCTAGGCAAACTATACAGCCTGATCTCATGTGGCGAAGCCAAGAATAGCAAAATAAATTATTTTGTGCATAAAAAAATGGAAATAAACATGTAATAGGACTATCGTGACACAATTAATCTATGCTATAGATAGAATATTAGACTCAAAATGCTTACATATATCCATCATTAAATTGTGCATGATCTGCGGAAGTTACAAGTTACGAAACCTCTGTTTGCAGAACATAGCTGCACAGTGCATGACAAAGTATGCTGCATACCGCACAAATAACTTGAAGTTGTCTTTGTCAATTTCACCCGCTGGTAACCTTTGACCTAGAAGATATTGCAGTTGCAGCTCATCCTCTGCGTCGAATAATGTAACATGTAGGCTTAATGGAAAGTTATCAGTCAGGAAATCACAAAAAGAGTTTCTATAACTTGACATATAAGGACATGCAACACACATATGCCCACATTGAATACACATGTAGACCTATGTTTGAGGAACAGGAGCTCATAGTCAAGCTATATGAGTAAATACCTTACCGACTTATTTTAACCGATTGCCATACTTAGGTAGGTCGCAAGGATTCATATATCGAAGAGAACCTGTCAAAATCATTAGACATTCGAACCCTTCAAAGACTATTGTCAACACCAGCAATTTCCGACTTTACCATTTCTTTCCAATTTGGTTTATCTGAAATGTCAGAATGCTGCAAATAATCACTTAGATACTGAATCAAATCAAACTTCTTTAACGTATCATATAGATTTGAAATTAACCCGTAGCTTGACTTGCATCCGCTCAAAATAAAGTGAAAAAACGCAACGTCAAACACACGTTTTGTATGTACATCATTACGCATCAAACACACTCTATGAAAAAACCCATTAGTTTTCTCCCAGGAATTTCGGACTGCGCTGATGTTCAACCTACCATTCCAAGTGCAATGTCTGATCTTGTATGTGTTGGGAAGCCTTGTAAATGTCTGGCAAAACACCTCAGAGTTTTATCCAATGAAGAGAGGTCACTTTGTGCAATATTATAACATAACTCACTACCATAAAACACTGAAGGAAAAATTACCATTTTGATCACAGTTAAAGTGTCTTTTCCTCTCCAAGAACTGCCAAGAGCTTTTATAAATGATGGTTATCAGACATTAACAAAGATTGTATCTAAAAGACACCGATGTTACACTAAAGCGTGCCAAAAGGAAGTAATTGTATGATTTACAGTCTGAACATGAAATTTCCAGAAAAAAATTATTTTCTTGTCTAGCAGCTTCCGTGATAAAAGAACATCTTTATCACTTAAAAGGCTTGGATCCTTCACGAAACGAATGATAAATGGCTAAAGCGTTTCCTATATAATAGAAAGGGAGAGTAGTTTATGGATAGATTTTCCCCTCTTTGTCAAAAAGTTTGATTCGACAGATATTTTTGCAAATGTAAAACCTAACAAAGACAAATAATGTTATTACTTTTTTGAAGGAAAAAAAAAACAACAAAAAATAGCTGATCAAATTTACAATGGACAAAAGACTAATGTAGAGCATGAAATATGCGGTATTTTCACGTGCCGATTAATAGGTCGATATTGTATCTCAACCAATTTATTTAGGCACCGATCATGACCTCCTTTTTACTTCATTTCTTCGCCAGTGCGTTCAAAACATGCAGCCTTGAATTTTATGACTGAACTACTTCTGCGTACCGACCTAAAAAGAAATAAAATAACTGAACTTAAAACACGGTCTTATAATTGATTTTTACTTGATCAGGTCTGCATTGAAAATAAAAAAAAAATTAAGCCTGGCTTTAAATTTAAGCCTGGAATGCAGCAATCTGATTGGCTGAAAATGAAGTCTGACTTAAAATTTACTAATTCAATTTCCTTTAACTTCAGTGTAGACATAATTTTAAGACTTGTGTTAGTGACATTGGGACCAGTTCAGTTCCCGCCGGTATCATGCGCATGATATAGTGATGTCAGCTGTTTGAAAATACCAGAATCACGCGTGGCGATTGAGTACTGAACTTTTCATTTTTAAACAATTCTTTTTTAAGTTACTTAATGAATCATCTATTCATTTTGTAATTGATCATTTATACTTCGAGCGATCGGGCTTAATCATTTCCCTTGTCTCTGTAAAACGCTTGCACATAGTGAAACGAGTATTATAAAAGGAGGTAAATTTACTTTTGATCTCCTCATCTGGCAATTGTCTGACAGTGTACCCGTTCGTCCGTGGCAAATATTTTCAGCACGACCATATTTAAGAGACCAGACACATCAAAATTAAATTTGGTCAACTTAATTATATGTTTCATCTAGATGACTTGATATAATTTTCCCTCTTCAAATCTAATATTGATTCTGTTATGGCCCTTTATCGATTTCTATTCCGACCATCAACCAAACGCTGGGAGAAAATGACTACTTAAATAAAAAGTAAGTGCGCCTAATGATGGTAATTAATAGATGACTAATGAAATAAAAAGTAAGTGCACCTAATGATGGTAATTAATAGATGAACTTATTAGATTTTCACACTACAGATCTAATTTTGATAGCGTCATGACCCTCTATTAGCTTCGAGAATATTCCCCTCTCCCCGAAAAAAAAGATATACCGGAATGAAAGTGGTAGATATTTACACATTTATATATTTATATTTATATATTTTAAGATTGTATTACTTCTTTCAGCATTTCCTTAACGGAGGATCAATATTTACGGATAGGTGAGGGAGGTGGGAGTAACTGCAAATTATATTGCTTAGAAATTCGACTCCTCACCAATTAATGTTATAGAGAATAGTATAACAGCTCACCAGACGTATAATTAATTGTTCAATATGCACACAAGGTTTAATCTACATTATTTAGTCTTTAACAACAAAATCACCCGACTCGGTTAAAAATAACCACTCCTTGAAACTGCTCTTTTTCTGCCTGATTTTGCATTTGGGGCATACACAATTTATAACACAAATATGTCAACAATTCTCAACGTTCTGAAAATTTTAAGATTTGTGGAATTCACAAATGTTCAGATAATGCCTAAGTTTTTCTTTCTGTATAATTTTGGTACACGCTTATACGCGGAAATTTTTGATCCTGCTACAATCGATGATTGTATTTAAGTTATTCTCCCATAGTTGTTACACTGTTGCAAATCCTGGTTTGCTTTCTCATCATGTACGACGTATATCTATGGATGGAAGCCACTGCAAATGTCTCTACTTTCCTTTTTCACTTTTGAACCACTCTACCACCCACCCACTCCCTCCCTCCCTGCAAGTAAACCCTCCTCCTCCTCCCCCGCTGCATCTAGCATCCGATGCCTTCATTGTCATCTGCTTTTTCTCGTGAATTAGCATAACAAATATGAATGTCCTTTCTCCACTGATGTAGATGGAGTTCAGGGTGCGAGAAGAACCGACTGATGGACGCGCAGAGGGACACAGACACGCGTACAGACAGTCGTAACCAATCACAATATGTTTGAAAAAAAGTGCAAAAAACGGCATTGCCTGAGAAAAGGTCACTTTTTCCGACTTGGGGACGCGGAATGTTGGGGTTCGGGGGAGATACACCCATAATATATAAATATATATATATATATATATATATATATATATATATATATATATATATATATGTAAAGAGAAACAGATAGAGACAGAGCTAACTCAACGTTTGATTTAGTGGGGCTTCAACAGAGATCTAATAGAGCAGAGAGCTAACCCCTGTAGCGTACTGACGGGGGGGGGGGGGGCGGACGGGGCGGTTGCCCCTGGCGCCAGAGGTCTTGGCCTCGTATTCTGGCCCCCTGAGCCATCATCGTCGCGCCGGGCGCCATTTACCCTTAGTACGCCACTGGTTAACACAACGTCTGACAAGCGAGGCTAAAACAAAGATCTAATAGCGGAAGCAATACAAAGAGCCAATCAAAAACAAACCGTGTTGCCAATCCTAAATCACAAGGACAACGAAAACGTTGAACGAATACCCCCTAAGGTTCTACCCAGATAGCCCTCAAGATGGTCGCATCATTTAAAAAGCACTGACCAACCGATGAATCGTGTGAACCGCTCAAAATGATCTTTCCACATAAACCAGCTGAAGCATTCAGTTGGCCTCAAAATACGAGAATCATTCTAACCAGGGCACAGTTAAAGCCACGCTCAAATCAAACAACAAAAAATCAATGCCTTGTGGAGACAAATGACGCAAGACGTACCATCAGATGAAATAAACAAACAACAAACACATTTCCAAGCACAGCCACTGGTAAAAAGTTAAACATCCAGAGTCAGACTATAACATGCAACACCAAAAATGTGAACTACCTCATTCCATGCAAGGCATGCAGCGTCCAATATATAGGAGAAACAAAGAATTTAAATATAAGAATGATCTCCACAGATCAGATTGGCAAAATAAGAAAATGCAAAGAAGCCCAGTGGCAAAACATTTCTCTTCCCCGGCCATCCCTTAAATAACGTAATCCTGACTGGAATTGACCATTAACTCAAAACGCAGCACAGAAAATAGGAATCCAAAGAAACCTATTGGATTCGCCGGCTGCGAACACTGAAACCCAGCGACATAAATCGACAAGAATCCAAACGGATTATTTCACGTGCATAGATAACAATCAACTTCCTACAAAAGTTACCAAAATCACATTTCACTGCCATTAATTTCGCTTTCTCAAACCTATGATCTCAACTTCCTTTCTTCTGGACTAAAATTTTCTTCAAATATGAACTATGCCTATAATTTTATTTTCCTTTTTTTTTTTTTTTTTTTTAGCTCTTATCGTTTTGGATTATAACAAAACATTTACTAATCTGAAGTAATCGCCAGCTAAAACAAAATATTATATCCCCCCAACCCAACCCCCAATTTATTTGGACCGTTTTCGACAAACATATATATGGAGCACATCTTCTTTCATTACGACCTACTTGCCCACGTCACTAATTGGGCTCCTCTGTTTTAACCAAGAGTATTTTCCGCTTTGCGAGCGCTCACTTAAGACGGATCGTAACGAGTACTTTTTTTTCTTGTATCGTGTTTGTAAAATCCACAACCAAATAACATGTAGCTTCTGGAAAGTAATTACGTTTTAATGTTTTGTTCTTGTCTCGTTTGTGTAATAGTCCCATGTAACTTTGCGCCCTTGAATAAGGAACGTGTAGATTCCGAAAGTGCTCGGGATTGTGTCACACCAGTTTTGCACGATTTTTCGTGACTAGCATGATCTTAATAATCCAATGCAATTAATTTGGAAAGACCGTCATTTAAAGTGTGATTATATATATATATATATATATATATATATATATATATATATATATATATATATATATATATATATATATATAATACATCATTGTTCTCACTCAAAACGTGCTTTAACGCATACATCAGTAGTAATACAGACAACATCAAACAAAATAAACATCTTGTCATCAAAAACTTAACCTGATTTGCCCCATCTTGCTGACTTGCCCCATCTTGTGACGAGTGTATTGGTTCAGAAATAGCACACTTGTTGTTTTGCCGACAGATAAGCACAATTATTTGGGCCTCGATTTGTCGCGTCAAAAATAATTTTCGTGTTCATTGACAATGATTTGGTTCTCTTTGCTCTTTGTTAACATAGTAAATTACAATTAGGCGTTTTGGTAAACACTTATGCCACAAATTTAATCTTCACAGGTACAGATTTACACCATCACAGGTTGTAAGGGTGCAAATTTCTATCGATGAATTTCTGTAAAGCACATTAGTTTGGCAGATAACAATTAATCAGATTCATGAGGAAAGGTACCGTATTAAATCGCTAGACTGCGATGGTTTTAATGTCCCTGTTTGGGGAGAGATTGATTCTTAATTAAGCATTCATTGTATAACGGTCTGATTGAAGGTAAATTTGGGGTCTTAGTATCGAAAATGTCAAAGTTGACAGGATGCAGAGACTATTTGCAAAGCCAGTTGAAGTAGTGTAATCTTTTGAAATTTTCCAGAATCGGTTATTTAAATAGCGCGCAAAATCTAGAGGGTTAAGTTAACTACGCTGGGCGTGTATTTATAAAAGGCGGTAGATATGTTTAATCCAGATTGGCTACGCTAAATAAGGTGTGTGTTTCCCAGAAATTTCATGTTTTAAATATTCCACATCGCAAAATTTAATCAGTCCAAGTTCCTGCGAAAGGCCGGAAAAATCTTGACTCCGAGCAGAATAAGACGAAATTCTCTCGTTTAAACAATTTTTCAATGGACAGGTGTCTGGAAATTGAGTGACACGATTCTGGCGGTAGAAGCGAGCGAGTCTCGAAGAGCACAAGGGGAAATAGCTCCACATACCTATCCACCTACCTATTTACCTAGCTACCTACCTACCTACAAACCCAACCATCGATGCATAAATAAGTATCAACGTAGAGGGTAGAGAGAAGAGGCATCCCACACAAAGTTTGAGGACCGAAAGAGGCTGGATAAGAGAGAGAGAGAGAAGCAAAAAGGGGAGAACATCAACCTTGACCTGACAGCAACGTTGAATAGGGAGTGACCAGCAATAACAAGGTTATGCAGGCATGCTGGGCAATTGATTCGATTGTTCACTCGATTCCATGATGAACTAAGTCTATCGTTTTAAACAGATCGGCTAATCACATAATTATATTTGTGTTGAAATTCGGTAAATGATTTCAAAAAGAAGTGTATCTTTCTAATGTTATGTATTATTTCAATTTGTTTTATGTAATTGATTAAATTGTTATATTTCATGTACGGGGGCTCGTGTTATTCTGTTCTATATATTTGCTCAGATCTCTATTTATCCCATTTATAAAATTTCATATTTTATTTCACTATTTACTTGATCCTGGCAATAACACCGAAGTCGATCATCCTCTAAATAACGATAACCAACCAAATCGTAAACCTGTTACGAGAGGTGCGTAACACAGGTATAGAGTTACACCATCAAAGATTTGTTCTGGCTTTAATACAGTACTTGTGGAAAATGTAAATGGTTACGAGATTAGTATCGATCATTTGAACAAGTGCTCTGGTCCGCACTAGTTTTAGCATATTCCTGACGTTGGGTTATCTTTCTTGGTTAGAATAACGCCACTGCCAAAATGATATTAAAATGATCCTCGGAGAAAACCGTATGTTTTGATAACTGCACTACACGCACACACACTTTATACTGCATTTGCTGCGATTTGTTCTCTGAAATGGATTTAGTGCGTAATAGAAAGATTTTCCAAAACACGTTGTATGAAAAATTCAGAAATTCTTTCATTGCAGTGTTCATCACAAGGCAAATGATACTTCAAGGTAGCACGCGGTAGACGTCAGAATATTCACTCTTGTTTATGATTGAATTTCAATCTGTGATAAGAGAAGAAAGGTGGGATCCAGTCAACGTGCTTGTGTACTAACGCACGAAGACGATGTACTAAGGTTTAGCCATCCCAGGGGCCAAAACAGCCTTACGGAAGCGATATATTCTGAGAGAGAATGATCTGTGAGGAGCGTGTAATTTTAAAAGTTGGAGGAAAAGATATGTGTTAACATGACATATAGGTCATTATATATACCCTTTTGTAATCAAGAAAAATACTTTTAGAACGTGCAACAGGACACAATTTAAAGTTAAAACATTACTCTTTAATTACTGTAATTTGGGCATGAGTGCAGCCTGATTTTATTTATTTATAGACCTCTGCGACCTTGTATGGACGATACATTTTTGAATGCAAACAATCGCTTAAAACCTTCTGGTTCTTCATGGCATTTTAGATTTGCCATAAATGAATCTCGGTCTTTGTATCAAGCTACTCTCCCCGATCTCCACACCTAATGGATCTGAGACCTGACTGGTAAGTGAAATGAATTAAGTCCAATTAAACATTCGCAATTTTTTAATTGAGTGAAAGCAAACTTTTGTGGATGGTGCTGGTGGTATTTTGGTGATGCAATTAGTAAAGAGGTAGGATGTCACAGCTCTAACAAAGATTTCTCAGAGTTATTGCATCGAATCCCGCTTGGGGAATATATATATTTATATAATTAATTTGATAATTTACTTGCACATATAAAAAACACGATATAACTACGATATTGATATCCAGATCATATTAATATTAATAAGAAAAAACGAACACTTGCAGAAAGATGTCAGCAAGCATTCTCAAATGGAAAAATCATTCATATGACACATATAAATTGAATTTTGACCAAAGTCGATCACGGAAATTGTAACTGATAATTGATCATCACACTGCAAGTGTACATTGCTCCATGAAATAGAGTGATCAAAATGGTATTTCACTGAATATTTTTCCAAACCTCACTAAAGTAGCTATAGCTTTGGTTCCAATATTGGCAGGAAAATCTTCTATGGCTTCGACTGCATTTCCACTTTCCTGTAACACGTCTGGGACAACATTTATCATATATATATATATATATATATATATATATATATATATATATATATATATATATATATATATATATATATATATATATATATCCGTGTCAACGTTTGCAAACAGCATAGATCCAGAGATCCAGATCTGCCATCGCGAAATGAGCCGGTAGATAAGGGTCCATAACATTGGTTCTTCGTATGATTTAAAGCAAACAACGTAGACCCTGATCTCCGTGCGCAATATAAGACGGCGTGTAAAGGTGTATGATATATGGATGCGTTATATGCTGATAATATGAGGAATCTGTCACGAAGGCATTTACGTCTTTTACATTATTACAGCTTTGCATGCTTACAGATCATGAGTTATAATAATTTTGTCAAACAAAGGAGAAGCGATGCAAAAGATGAAAAGACAGCAACAATGAAAAACAAAGGCTAAATGAGTTTAGTTAGCTTTTATTTAAATTTGAGTTATTTCAAGTCCTAAGATAAAAGGGCATGCACATTAACCCTGAAAGAAAAGGGTTTTCGTCCTTTTTAGCTTTGGAATTTATGATTGTTCATCAAAGCTGAAGATTATTATTTAAATTGCCAAATGATAAAGGACATTTTTTATTTTTATTTTTTATGCTAAGAATGAAAATGTAACTAATAGTAGAAAATAGACACGTGCTCACTTCACTAATACTTTTGACACCTTGTGAAATGTTGTTAAAGAGGAGGATTACGTATTTTATTGAATTTTTACATAGAAATTTAGATAGAAAACGACATATCTTTCCATACACCGTGGTCGACTTGGATAAAGTTTACGGATCTAATTATCTGTCATGTCAGACAAATCAGAGATGGTTTCGTCGTTTTAAAGATGGTCGCGAATTTCTGGAAGACCGTTGTTTGCGATTGGTGAGTGAGAAGTGGTTGCTGTGAAGGGGCCAATTGATGAAGATGCTCGATACACAGTGGAAGATATTTGTAATATCACGGGCATTAATTTCGTCAGCTATTTTTGATAAAATATTGAATAATCACATGAAGCTCAAAAAGGTCTGTGCAAGATGCGTCCTGTATTTTTTTTAGACTGATCAAGAACAGACTCTGGTTGAAATCACCAAACAGCTACTCGTCAACAATGAAAAGAGTGATCAGAGAGGTTTGAATGAGAGTGTCACAGGTGATGACACATATATTTACTGTTTCGAACCCGACTCAAGAGAAAATAATAAAGTTAGGATCGGATACAATTAGCAGAGACCACAAATCGTTCGATGTAGTCAGACAGTCAGGAGAGTTTTAAACGCATTATTTTTCGATACGAAAGGCCGGTCGTCTAGGTACCTGTGCCAGACTCTTCTAGTGTCATTGGACATTTGTATGTCTCCAAAGTGTTGCAAAAAATTCTGAAACACTACCAAATCACCTATCTGCGCACAGGTACCTAGAGTATCCATCTACTTCCGTGACAACGCACCAGCGCGTAAATCGGCCGTCGTGACAGACTTCTAAAGGAGCACAGCATCCACACTTTGCCACATCCTCCATACAACCCTGCTTTAGCTCCAAAAGATTTTTGGCTGAATCCCATTATCAAACATTCGCTGAGGGGCAGACGATTTGAAAGCCGCCATGGGGATGGAAGCGCAATTTTCCAGTGTATAAGAATATAGGGAGTCCTTTGAATGGGTGCCCTGACGTACTGTTCACTAGCAAAGAACTTTTTTGCACAGTGCACTAATATTCAGAACTTTTAAAAATCTGTCGTATACATGTATCATTTACAATCGCTAGAAGCTGAGATGAATACGTGGAACTTTTCCGGTCCGAACGAGTAAATTTTTGTATCTTGTCCTTGCAATGATGCACTTTACAACTGTATAATTAACAGAAAGTTCCTGACTTTTTCGGACCTATTTAAAGCTTTACATGTTTTTCATGAACTATATATGTCAAAATTCTGTTATAAAAAAGCAAACAATAACAATAATAATATTTTTTTTTTAAAATTGGGAATAGGGAGCAAATGGCATAATATATCAAAGATTTATTTTTATTATGTTAATGTAAATAAGGTCTTTTGCAAGTTATCAAAACATTTTAACATTCGTTTTGTTCGTTGATTCTTTGCGGATTTGCAACAAAGTTTGGACATTGTTTACAAATATTATATATTTTGCTGATTCTTTAAGTAAAAACTAACATTGTTTACAAATATTACATATTTTGCTGATCCTTTAAGTAAAAACTAACATTGTTTACAGATATTATATATTTTGCTGATCCTTTAAGTAAAAACTAACATTGTTTCCAGATATTATATATTTTGCTGATCCTTTAAGTAAAAACTAACATTGTTTACAAATATTATATATTTTGCTGATCCTTTAAGTAAACTAACATAGTTTATCACT
This sequence comes from Margaritifera margaritifera, assembly GCA_029931535.1. NCBI lineage: Eukaryota > Metazoa > Mollusca > Bivalvia > Unionida > Margaritiferidae > Margaritifera > Margaritifera margaritifera. The sequence goes on along the minus strand of JAQPZY010001696.1, from coordinate 7,147,817 downwards.
TTATACTTGACGCCATTTGTTCAATTCTTCTCAAAAAGGTATTTTTGTATATAAATTTATCAAGTACATATTTTAAAGACTATTTTGAATAAATTCAGCTGGAAAGGTCTTCCGAGTTTCTTTCATGGTCTCACTCGCGCGGGTACTCTTATATTAAAATTCGTATTAGCTGGCTTCTCCCAAATCTGTAAAATTTGGAATCTGCAGTTTTTTGCGAATCCAGATTGGCTGCCCTAGGCACACATTATCATAAACAAGTACGACTAACAAGAAGGATGGTCAGGACACAATCTGACTCAGACTCATTGGAATGTCATATCTGGGACTAGAAATTGCACTAATCCCAGCATTCTGACCAGCTCAGCTAATGAAAAAAATTTGCCTCGGATGTCTGTCGGCCCAGTAATTTACAGAAAAATCATACATTTTGTTCACCGAAAATTTCTTCGCTAAAATGAAACCGCAATCTATTCGGACCTCCTCGGCTATTTCTACGATTGGGTTGATTTTAGGATGAGAAGTTGCGAATGAAACAAAACAGTTCCATCCATTCGCAACTTCTCGGTCAATTCTTGTTTCGTAAATAGCCGAGGTGGTCCAAATGGCAGCTATGGGCATACATTCGATATTTGATCCCTATGATTAACCTCGGAAGTTGCGAATGAACTTCAGGTCAAATTTATTCAAATGGTCTGTCCATCATTATTGGCTGAGACAAAAATTGTACTAGACGTTGGTTTTCTATATGATATTCGATCTGTACTTCCCTATGGCACACCCAAACGAGAATTAAATATGTGTTTTCACTGAATCAGACGTACGTACGTCGATCTTCTAACATGCAGGGATTCGAGCCTTTTAAAGTAAAATTTGGTTTGAATTATGTTCACATTTTATAGCTAAAATATTTGGAACGCGTAAAAGATATGTACATTCAAAATCGCAATCGTATTTATCCCGATTCGGGGAAAAAAAGCTGGTTCATATGGATGTTTGTGTATATATATATATATATATATATATATATATATATATATATATATATATATATATATATATATATATATATATATATATATCAGCCGTAGAACCTGACCATATCAAACTCTTTCTTTCCGAAGACTCAGAACAACACATTTATTTTGTGTATTATGCATACTGCCGTGGGATAACATGACCCACAGTTACTCACAGTTTAAAATGAAAAATGAGTTGTACACTCAACTTATAGGAACGATAACAGTAATAGTATTAAACATGGTCGTACGTAACCTGCGGCGAATGCACATAAATTCATCAACATACCGTCTAACCCCACATGAACCACCATTTTGAGTGCGGAATTGTATATTATAACATAAAATTTTCTTTTCAGATGGTCCAGTCTACATGTAAAAAGGGTCCAGTCTACATGTAAAACGGGTCCAGTCTACATGTAAAACGGGTCCAGTCTACATGTAAAAAGGGTCCAGTCTACATGTAAAACGGGTCCAGTCTACATGTAAAACGGGTCCAGTCTACATGTAAAACGGGTCCAGTCTACATGTAAAACGGGTCCAGTCTACATGTAAAAAGGGTCCAGTCTACATGTAAAACGCCGCAAGAAGCATACTGAGTGAACAGCCTCTCACTTTAAAAAAGATCAAAGGACAAGCTTCCTTGGTTAAGGTACAGTGAACATACATAGAAAATATAGATTATCTCGAGTGGACAAATAAATTGGGGGAAAGTGGACACTTTTTTCTGGCGACTACAAGTCACACAACAACAACGGTAAGCATTACAGTTTTACATTTACTAAATTAATATCAACTGTTGCAAGTACTCCGTCTACCAACGCAGTTTTTTTATTATAAATATTGCATACGGGTTACAGCCGGGATTTTGGCAGGTAAAACTATTCGGTTCATTTGATACGTATCTCTGCTCCCCTTTTAAAATTCTCAACCGTGTCAATTGCTTACCTTCTTAAAACAGAGATTTGGAAACAGGTGAACGAATGGCACACCACTGTAAGTAACCATGCAATTCATAAAATATTTTCTATTAAAACCCAAGCAGTCCTTTTTAAGAATCATATTCGCAGTTTAATATGTACAAACTACAAGAATAACTACCAGGTAAATAATCCCTTCAAATGATAATAATACGACTTCAAGAAGTGACGTTACAACAAATTATTCAAATACTATGACCATTCTATCATTATATCATTCGGCGTATTTGGTCTCTTCTCTGACGTAATTCCATTCTACAGTGTCAGTGTTTCCCATTTTCTCCCTTTCTTCTGTCTGTTTGTCTCATTTGTAGGCAACACAATGCCGATTTCGATGTTTTATATTTCAGGTGTTGAAAATTCATGTGTATGACGTTAAAATAGCTTTCTACGACAAACGGACCACCGATATTTTTAAAGCTAAAATATGATTTTCCTTATTGATTTAAGTTCGAAGTATTTTGCATGAACATTGAATAAATGACATTATTCTTATTCATTATTCAGAATACTTGTATATATGGTAATACAAACTAAGATGTATATACCCTGCCTGATGCTATAATCATTCTAAGAAGGACAGTCCTATCCTCTCAAGCAAGTGTTACGTCCAATAATACAAAATCTGCTTTGTCTGCTAGAGTAATAAACATGAAGGCTGTCGAGAATGTGTATTTTTTGTTTTCATTAAGTATCGAAATATGCCAAGATATACCTCCAAAACATATTCAGGAAGGCGAGATAAAGGGCAGGATTATGACTACCAGCGGCCATATTTGACGTACTTGAGAAGTTACTTTTTCTGGAAAAATAGTCCGGCATGTTTCCTATGTCGTCGGTGTACACTCATCAATAGTAAATTTTTATTTTTCTCGTTTTTAAAAGTTGTGAGCTCCTCTCTCTCTCTCTCTCGAGCTAGCACGTCGATCTGAACTGAACATTTGTATTTTAATTTTAAGTTGAATATTTCTTCCTAAACCCTTTCATCCATCATCCAGCAAAAAATGGTCAGTGCGTGCGTGTGTGTGTGTGAGTGTGTGTGTGTGTGTGTGAGAGAGAGAGAGAGAGAGAGAGAGAGAGAGAGAGAGAGAGATCCTTTGCCTTTGTTTCAACTGAAACATTTTCACCACACATTGCACATGTAGTAGCCTGATCCCGAAGCCTTCAATCAATATTTTTGAAGGCAACAAACTCATTTCGTTTGAACAGTGGAACTGTGTAATGTTTTTAATAGCTTCATTTAACATACTGATTGCTTGAATGCGGCGTGACTGCAAACTTATTAAACCAGTTTTGATTGAAGATATATCTCTGAAATATTGTTAGAATTATGTATTTACTCAGAAAAATAAGAAAATATATATAAAGCTAGTTCAGTGTCATAATCATCTATTTGCCCAACAAATATTATACGAAGGCATTTCCAAACATTTCCTTTGGAGAAATATTAAATCAAACCTAAAAGGCTACTATTTATTATCGCCTATACTCGCGTATAATTCGAGTCCAAATGAAAACAACATAGACCCTGATCTGCCGTCACATAATGTGCCGGCAGATAAGGGTCTATGTTTTTTGTTCTACTGATTAGTTCTTACAAACTGCATAGACCCAGATCTGCCGGCGCATTATGCGACGGCAGATCTGGGTCTATGCAGTTGACAGTTGGTATTAGATTATACGCGAATATATACGATATTTATTATTCAAACATTTTATCAGTGTACGTAGACAAATCTTTTCATTTCTTTCAAACAATATACCGTTACATCATACAGAGTGTCCTACTTCTACGTAAGGAAAATAAAAAATAAATAAATAAATAAAAAAATAAAAAATAAGAAAGATATGTATTTAGGTATGTAATAGAGTTTCACGGTACCTGAGTACAATAGTGGCGATGTGGTGCCAGCTAAAGATCAAGTTAGAAAAATGTAAGCCTGAACTGAGAAAAAAAAATGATGGAAGATAAACCCTTTAAAATAAATGTAAACATGAAGTACAAGATAAAATATAAAAAAGAACCTAAAACTATGTAAAATCTATATAAAATAGACAAAATAAAGTTAATGCATGTATACGGTCAATATTTTTATATAAACCGCATTCCCTCAAAAAGTCCCAAGATTTTCTCAGCTGGTACATCATCATATAGTTTCTTCGTGCAGTTCAGGCACACAAAAATCCTGTCTTGCACCCTCGACAAAAAGGTGTTCCATTTTCAGTGGACACTGGCATGGCATGCACTCTGGTAATGGTTCACGCTTCATCAGGTATGCACAATACCACCTCATCTCTGCGATCTGCTCAATACAAGGATGCTACTCTACTCTGGGTTTGATGTCCGTAAGTTTGTTTGTGGAGTTTTCATTCCACATATTTTACCAAGTATGACGAACATGCTGCTTCATACAATATGTGACGTCAGTATGCGGAATCTTCCATCCGGAACCTGGTGAATCTAGGGCAGATTTGGCTGCTTTCTACGCCCTTTCATTACCCTTTATACTAAATGTGACTAGGCCGCCAACAGTATAGAAAATTTGTTCCCAGATTGTATGATCAAATTATGTTTCTGTAATATCTGAGATATTAACAAGTTGTCACATTTAAGATTTTGCAATACTTGTAACCTGGAAAGGGAGTCCGAAAAGATTATGACATTTTTTTTTCGGAGGTTTCAATGCAGTTCAAAGCTTTTAGTATGGCAGTAATGTCTGCAGTAAAAATTGTCGTTTTATTAGGTAATCGGTTCGAGATGATGCTGCAATGGCAGATCCAACTTTGTCTCCATATTTCGAACCGTCTGTATACAGAGACGTATCGCTACGATAGGTAGCTGTGATTTCATGTAATTTACTTTGAAAAAGGAGAGGATTTCTTGAATACCTTTTTAATTCACAAAGGTAAAATATTATTTGGTGGGGTTTGATAACCACAGTGGTGATTTGGGAAGACAGAATTTTGCAATATTTCCATCACTGGTTTTTGCTGCTTCTAGGTGAGTACGAATTCGTATGCCAAAAGGTGGAATGAAATTTGGTTTCTGAGTGTACAAGGTTAGGTACTAGTATTTGGGCCTAAAGACGATATAATATGTGGGATCATATGGATTAGAAGATAGTTTGATGGTATACAGAAGAGCCAATTTCGTTCTTCTGAGATAAAGTGATGGTTCATATGCCTCAACATAGAGGCTCCCTGAAGGAGAAGTTCGAAATGCACCCAGACAAAGTCTAAGAGAAAAGAAATAAGAGATTCCCAAAAACGATAAAAAGAGGCAACACGTGTGTTGGCCAAAAGCACATGGAGGGAAAAGATACCACAATTTTGGTTATAACGTAGACTTTAGATTTAAGTTAGAACGACAGTTTTAGGTCAAGTTTTGGTCTTAAAATGTTGTGACTGATTTCTCGAGTAAGAACCAAAGGAACGAAAGAAAAAAAAATGTGCGAAAGAAAATACATTTTTATTTATATTTTTATTTTGTTAACTTCTTTTTTGGTGGAGGTTGGGGTGAGGGAGTAAATTGAGGTCATATGTATTAGGAGTGTTTCAGGTTGAATGTAACAGTCTGTACTCGCGTATTAGTTGGATCCAACTGCAAACTGCATAGACCCAGATCTGCCCCCGTATAATGCGCCGGCTGATCTGAGTCCATGCAGTTTGTTAGGAGTAATAACTGGAACATACAATATAGACTCTAATCTGCCGGTGCATTATGCGACGCAGAACAGGGTCTATGTTCTTTGCAGTTGGATCCGACTTAAACGCGAGTACATACGGTACCAATGCTGACTGACAATTTAACAAGATTATTCAATTTACAGACCGACACTCCACTGTAGGAGGGAGTTCACCTGGAGCCAATGTGAACTTAGATACTATTGAGAATTGTTGCTCCGTAGCAGGATCTATTGGCTAGTCGAATCAATTATCTGTCACAGTGACTGACAGGTGAGGCTTTACACCTCCTTGATTACTATCGATGTGGATTGACTGTAGAATAGCCACCCCCGTGTACCACGAGATGGACCAAAACACCTTGTTTGGTACGGGTAGGATATTACACTGAAACCTCCCAAGACCGAAGTCACAGTAAACCTAAATTCCTTTGAAACCGAATTATGTTTATTGTCCCAAATTTTAAATTCTTAAATTAAGATAAAATAAATATATTTAGTAAACGGCAACCCCACTGATCTGAAACCGAACGACTTGTTTTTTCTCAGTTCCAAATGTCAATTTGACATTAAACCGAAAGCAATGCAACCAAAACGAAATCAGAGCAAATGGTCTTTGGAAAGTCTAAAGTTGTGCAGAGTAAAAGAAAAAAAAAAGAAAAAAACAAAAAAAACAAAAACAATACAGAATTACATACAAATCCAAATTATAAAAAAAATATATTTTACAAGTTCATTAATTACTGATGTCTCGCCAAACCATATTAAGTATTTACTTGTATGTTACAGAACAGCTGATCACATCTCATTCTTTGGTGAAAATACAGAACGTCAGTAAACTAAGAGATCCTCAAAACCGATAATTCAATTTGATCCCTTTGGTTTTTGGTCTTCAGAGGTTTCACTTTTATTATCCACTAGCTTTTAATCACTGCTTTGTGTAATATGTACTCCGTAACCATTCTAGCCTAACCGGTTGGTTATAAAACTCATTAATTACCATATACGCTATCCGAAAAATTGAATGAACGACTAGAATAAATGTTTGAATACATACATTCAGTGTAAATGTGTCAGCTCTGTTTCTGGTAAGATAAAACAATCTGTTTGTTTTTTTGTCCTACTAAAATAAGTTCATATCATCAGATGAATATATGTTGTAATGCCTTTATAAAACATCTAAGCGAAATAGACGATTAAAGTTTAGATTTATCACCGACGTTGCAAAAGTTTTAAGGTAAAATACAGATTAATTCGCTGTTTCAGAAACAGGAATAACTTAAAGATGCCAGCTATGACGTCATTTATAAAATTGTGGAAAAATGTATTTCATCGCATGTCAATCAGACTGGAAGAAATCGAATCACCATCGCATAAACCTGAATTAATTTGATATAATCAAGTTCGAAAACTACATAGTAAAAGTCATCCTTAATTCGAAACGAGGAACCCACATGTAGCACTAAAATGTTTACAAACTCTAAGAAAACTGGTTAAAAAGAATGCGCAATAAAGTTCAACCATTTTATGTCCTAATCTAGCACGCCTAAACCCATTAATATGGACACTTTGGTTCCCTTTCCTTTCTTACAGATCAATTCGGATTGACAAATCGCTTCCAAAATATTGAAAATGTATTCCCAAAAATTGTTGTTTGTCAACTGTGAAAGATTGTTAGCATCAGTAAATAATAATTCATGATACCCCGAAAAGTCTGAGAAAGATAATACATTTATCAATCAATCTATCTATCTATCTATCTATTAGCCAGTAATTAGCCAGTTACTAAGACCATGCGTCATAATGTACAGTATTGTCGAGACTTGATGGTAGTATATGTTAGTTTCGTAAAATGGACCCTTTTTTAACTTCTTAATATAACCAATTCTCGTGATATTCTCACGTGTATGTGGTTAGTAATTTGAGATATGAACAATTATGTTTACTAAGCATTTGGCTCATGTTTTATAGTACGTAGTATGAAATACCGATCTACAGCTTAGCAAAGCGTACTGATATCATAAGAATGAGAAGCAAGAAAAACCATGGAAGTGTGAAATTAGAGTCCTGTGAATATGTGGTCATTAGTTCGATAAGAGGAAAGTTATTTGTAGTATTAGAACTCTTAAAAATCCTTCAGTTGACAGCGACAGTTTTCTTGAGCTCCTTGGAAATAGGGGAAACATCAACCCCAAGCCAGCTTGACCCAGATGTTCAACTTTGCATTTTTCGCTCTTTCGCGTGGTGCTTTTAGACCCCTGGCGTGTTCCACTATTTTAAGCAATATCTAAATATATATCCTTATACAAATATCGCACACATTTCCACGAAATGTTCACCATTTACAAAAACATTACTCCTTAATCAGACCTTTGAACTTCAAGTAATTCAGTTGTAAACAAATATTGACATTAAACATTGTCCAGGGAGAATACAGTGTAGGTGAGAGTTAGAACTTCTGAGCATTATAAAATGATGGAAGATTTGAAGAATGAGCATAGAGTTAAACTATCTAGAAGCAAAGGATCCATCTGAAAATCACTCGGCCTTTTAATAAGTCAAACCCCGGAGACAACCCCCTTCCCCCACAAAAAACCCTCAAACCAACCAACCAAACAAACATAGGAAGTAACTGTAGTAATACAGCCCTCGGCAGAGTGCACCACATAAGATGCGAGGAAAAAGTTCGACAGGGTTACGATTGTCACTCTGTCTCCTTCTACCGTCATATTGTGCTTTGTGAACAAAAGAATACAAGGGCCAAGGATGTTCCTATCAAGTAAAAGGAAGATCCGTGATCATCAAACAAGACACACCAGATATATGAACAGAAGATGAAACTGAAATGGATCCGTCAAAGGATAAATTACAATCCGGTAAATCAAACCGACTCGTTAAGCTCAAACACAATTTTGACCCTCATATAGTTTTTCAATGGCATGTACCAAGTGGGGCCACATTATCCACAAGTAAGCAAGATTTCAATGGACAAACCGGTTTAGATCCACTTTGTGGAGACACTATATTTTTTTTCCACTGTGTGGAGACACTATATTTTTATATTTTTTTCCCTGAAGTTGCGATTTCTGACGCAAAGCTGTCTTATTGCGTTTATAAATATAACAATTAGTCGATTTGTGATACAGAAAGTTCAAAAGTTCAAACACACATTTGAACAATCACCACTTCTGGAAAACATACCATCGTTCTTACGCCGCGCGATCGGACACTCAGACGATAGTAACGAAATACGAATGATTGCAAGGCTTTAATAGACTGACCCGCTTTAACATCCAGTAATTGTATAATTTGGATGATTGTAATAAAATCAACTATTAAAAAAATTTACAACAACAAATTTCTCTGCAGTGCATGTATTTGTAAAGTAATTATTCATGTATTATGTTTTCCTCAAGCATTTATTTTGTATGAAGTTTGAGTATCCAGGTCTAATCAGGTTATATGATCACTTTTATTACAATACCTGTTGTATAGTTCCCATTCAGTGTATTTTCTTATTTGATCTTTTTTATTTATATAATATATAAGCCAGCACCTCGATTATGTTTTAGGTGTATATCATTTATAACTGTAAATATGGTGCTTTAACTTCTATAATAATGGTATGTTGTGATGATACTTAATTAGTTCCTGTTTTAATAGAATTGAATAATGTCTCTGTTATTTTTGTATACTATTTTATTTGCCGTGTGATTCGGCAACAGACAATTTATACCACGACAAACGCAGAAAAGGTAATGAAACTATGAAACTCTTAATTAAATAAAGATTAGAAAATTATTTTAATGATGGATACTTTAAGTGCTTGCTGTCATAATGTGCTTTAGAGGCAGCAATATTCTTCAGCGGGTACAAAAGGGAATACAGTTGAGAGAGAGAGAGAGAGAGAGAGAGAGAGAGAGAGAGAGAGAGAGAGAGAGAGAGAGAGAGAGAGCGAAGCCTTCAATCGCTTGAATTCTTAACATCCATACAATACATTGTACGTATTTATAACAATGTAAAATCCCACGAATAAAATCGATCGACATGTCTAACGACAAACGCATCTGCTTTGAAACTCGGGGCTGTATGAAATTGTTTCTTTGCTTCATTTGACAAACTAATCGCTTGAATGCGGTTTGAATGCTAACATTTTAAATCAATATAAAATATTTTAAAGACATTTCGCCACGCAACGAAAATTATTTTATGATGTTGAAAGAGGAGATTCCTTTTTTCAGATGTGTGTGTGTGTGTGTGTGTGTTCAACAGTGCTTGCTTAAGTACAGAATCGTCGACATACGATGTTGCAAAGCAACATTGGTGTTACGTTCAATAAAATTATTCCTAACCATGCAGTTTAAATGATATGGAATAGAATATTAAAATGACATGAAAGAGGAAGAATAAAAGAAAGATAGCAAAGGTACTTGCATTATTCATGCCGGTAAAAGGCAAACTGGGTCCATCCAAACCTCAATTTCGATAAAATTAATTCCCTTCTCATTATCCATGTTAGTGATACACATGCATCGATGTACATACATGTGATTGTTCGTCCTTTGCGTTCTAAGATGACCATGACATCACTAAATGGTTTGGTTTCTGTGAGCAAGTGTGCTCTGAACTTTCTGTGGCACACTGGACAGGAGATGCCGTTTGTGGTTGCTTGATCTATAGAGGACGTGCTGCAGTTCCGAGATTAACGCTGCTCAAGCTTCTGCACTGCCTCTTCATTTCTCCTCAGCTCATAGTCTGTAGCTTTAGTATGGATGAGACTCCGCCAGGTGGAGCGATCCTCCTAAGACTCAGAGTCAATGTTGAAGTGTTTCAAGGATGACTTGAGGAATCTTTGAAGCATTTCTTCTGACCTCCTTGAGATCGCTTTCCCTCCTTCTGCTCGCCGTGGAAGATCTTCTTTGGTAGTCGCTCGTCTGACATTCTGATGACGTGGCCTGCTCATCTCATGTGTGATTTCATCAGCAGAGAGTGGATGCTTGGAATGCCTGCCCGTGTGAAAACCTCAGTGTCTGGGACGCTGTCCTGCCACCTTGTCCTCATCAGTTTCCTCACGCAAACCACGTGAAAAGGATTCAGCTTCTTGACATGGCGTCTATACACAGTATAGGTTTCGTATGCGTACAGCAGGGTCGGCAAATCAATGACTTTGTAGACCTTCAGTTTTGTTTGCAGACTGATGCCTCTGCGCTCCCACACATTTGCGCGTAGTCTGCCAAAGATCACACATGCTTTGGCAGTTCTGGCGTTGGTTTCATAATCGATGTGGACTGTATGTGACAGTATACTGCCGAGATAGGTGAACTTATCCACTGCCTAGATGATTTGTTCATTCACTGTGATGGGTAGTCTCTACGTAAGGCTTTCCTGGTGCAGGCTGGTGCATTACCTCTTGATACTAATTGTGAGACCGAAATTGTCACAAGCTGAAGAAAGGTGGTCCAGACACTGTTGCATGTCAGACTCAGACAGGGAACAGTCGTCAGCAAATAGGAGATCACGAACAGTCACTTCCTGTAACTTCGTCTTCGCCAGTAGTCTCCTCAGACTGAAGAGCTTGCCATCATTCCGGTACCTCTACACACATACATTCATGGATGCATACATATACAGCGCGCATTTGAAGGACTAGTCAAGTTACCGTGTACCATAGTGCAATGCTTCATTCCAATATGGTTTCTTTTCTGTCAAATATTGTCTGTTTCAATGAAGTTCGGAGAAAGGAAAGTAATATCTTTATTGGAGTCAACAAAATCTGGAATACAAGTTGGTACCTTAAGCATCACATGTTTTCTCTAGCTATTGGCACGACCCTGCTATCCTCATCATTTAATGGCATGAGTATTCTGCTTCGAAGCCTTCACGACTTTACAACTAAGTGGAGACTGCGATACAATGCTGATAAAAGCAATATTGTCATATTTTCAAAGAAAATAATCCCGCAAGAAACCTCGTTCACGCTCGGAGATAAGCAGATTCGTGTAGTTTCGTCATTACATATGCTTGGGTTACTCTTTCCACAGACCTTTCTAACAGTGAAAAATGCTGGTGAAAAAGGAAGGTCCGCATTTTATTCCCTTGTATGGATCGGCATAGGAAAGGATGATATGAATCCAGTTAACAGTGTTAAAATCTGGATAAAATTAGTTTAGCCTGCTATGATATTGTAACATGCACAGGGGTTCCTCTACCGAGCGAATTAAACACCTGCGTGAGGTTGGACTGGAAGTCTCTTGTTTTCCCCTATTTCCAAGGACTTCCCGACAACAATCGTTGTCAACTGGAAGTTCTCGTAACGCGCCAAGACTAGAAACAATTTTTCTCTAATCAATAAATAAATGACCACAATGTCAAAACTACAACTTAATAATTGCATGGCTTTTCCTTGTTAGCATGCCGTGGTATGAAGCACATAACACAATTCAAACACCCAATGAAGGGACCTGTAAAAATACTAAAATGGCATCAATAGAATCTTGTCTCTATTTTTTTTAGGTACCGATAGGATAAGCTCTCAAAATAGTTTTTTTTACTGAAATTTTACTTTTCATTATTAACCAATTATGGACCACCAAACCCGTATATACTCTATTGTATCTTCACCCATTTCTAGACTGGTTCACAGCTGTTCCGTATAATTAGTACCGTCAGTCCTAAAAACAACAGTCTGAACCGCGTTTCGCACGTGTACTTCCACCAACTGCTACAGTGAAAGGCATCTCTAAACAAAGAGATGACCTCTTCCCAATTATTCCATGTTACAAAACAGTAGTTCCTGTCACGAATATCTCCCACCGAAAGGCACAATCAATCAACACCTCTGAATAAAATAGGAACTACTTGGCTCCATGCCCACTTATGCTAGTCTGACCCCATCTCGAACTACAAAACCAATCCACGCTACTGTAACGTCTCTTAGAAACTGTAAGTATGATGTCTGTTCCTAGAAATTGGCTAATTACTCGGGCTGGGAAATATTTTCCCAACACCGACTTCCCATAATCAAACAACTAATCACTAAAATCTAACGAACCTATAAATGGAGACATAAATACAAATGGAACATACCCAAATTTATAACCAAATATAGATGCGAATATTGTGGTCAAATCTGACTCAGTCACATATATATGATATAAAAATTAGTCAAAGAAAAGCTGCAAGAAGAATTCAAGGTCTCGATCATCGTTGACTTAATAAGACAACAATAAGTAGTTTGGATTGTGATCAGTTGAGGGATATGTAGATAAACAAAATAAAAATAAAAATAAAAAAACAAAAGCAAAAAAAAAAAAAATAGTTTTTTTTCAATAAAATCGACAGAGCATAAGGTTCATTAGCATGGAAAATTGTGTTCAACAGAAGAATTCTTGATTTCCTGATGCATAGGTGTGAGAGCATTGGTTTTGTTAAAGATATATACTTCGTTCTTGTAAAATACCCACTTGGAGACGTTTTCCACTTATACGTGTATAACCTATATTCTGTGTCGAAACATATTTGGAAGAGGAATATTGAAACAACAGTTCACTGTTTCGAAGAGAGAATGTGGAAATGAAACTGTAATCTAGACCTGAACTTTTACATTATGCAAGTGTCCATACTGATCTTCAACCACTCGCTGTCTGAAAGCTTGGAAAATGTTTGCCTGATAAGACTTGGTCATTTGCAAACATTGCTTATTTAACAATGTGTTCAATTTCCTCTGAGGATGAGAATAATTGTTAACTTTGTAAAAAGATTAGTTGCAGACAGAGTCAAGCATATGTTTTTATTCTACCAAAACCTAAACGATGAATGCAATATTATGTTGGAGCAAATAATAGACTCAATAGACATAGTAGACTGACACTGGCTTTTCAGTCAGGACGTAGACAGTCTACTTCACATCCTATTGGGTAAGAGAGTGGAAACCTTTCCTTTATGGATGATCTGACATGGCAAAAATGCATCTGTTTGGCGGCAGAAGGATTGGTTATCCATGTACAGAAGAATAAATGAACTTGAACATGATATCTTACAATATGTTTGTAGATTAGAATTGACTCAATGTTTGACTACCATACATATTATTTACAACTGATAGACTCACAGTCATTTAAACGGTGCTTGTCAAATGTCACTAATTCCAATTCTTCCAAGATGTTTGCATTTTCTTTAGCATGTTATTCTTGATCGTTGTTCCTTTTATATTTCCTTTCCGGTGACTTTTCTCGTTCACGTGGCATTATATATATGTTTTCCTCGATTTCTTCCATTTCTAACGTATTTTTCTTCCCTCTATTTGCTTACTTATCGCATATATACTTACATTATACATAGTCATATTCATGCATACATACATACGTACGTACGTGCATACATACATACATACATACATACATACATACATACATACATACATACATACATACATACATACATACATATATAAATACCTACTTTTAATGCCTATACATATGTTCCTGTCCTTGTATGCTTAATATCAATTTTATGTATGTAATAGCTTCATGTTTAACATACATTACTAGTTTATAACAACTATATTTCAAATCAAATATATGTTATACTGCATATATGAATTATATGGTTTGCTGCATACTTATATCTAAATTGTTGGATGTTCTATAAAAAAAGGCTTGTTTTGAAGATAAGACGTATATTCTTGCATTTCCCTTGCTTTCCATACTGGATATTATAATTATGAAATTGAGGCAGGAAATATAATCTTAATGTGGAGGTCCAATGACAATAATTGTACTTTTGTAAATATATGTACATGTTTAGTGTGTTGTGTATTCCTTATCGTCAGTTTAATGTTCCTATTACTATTATGTAATAATGAAAATAACTGAATTCAATCTCTTTTGAAGAGGAAATAAAGAAGGGATCGCGTGGGTCAGGGATTGATTAAGATAAATGCAATAAACTGACAAGGTACAGTGCAAAACTAGTTTTCAACTAGCCTAAGCGCTTTCGACTCTCACTGAGTCTTTTTCAAAGGCCAACACAAAACAGAGACAAGACAAACAATTGTATTTATTGTTTGTCTTGTCTCTGTTTTGTGTTGGCCTTTGAAAAAGACTCAATAAGAGTCGAAAGCTCAGGCTAATTGAAAACTAGTCTTGCACTGTTCGTTGTCAGTTTATTGCGTTTATCTTAATCAATCCCTGACCCACGCGATCCCATGTTGGATCCAGTGCACTTGAAAGGACTGTTATTCGCCAGATGATTTGTTCTCTCGCTCTCTCTCTGTCTCTCTTACTCTCTCTCTCTACATATATATATATATATATATATATATATATATATATATATATATATATATATATATATATATATATATATATATATATATATATGATAAAACAAAAACAGTATGTTTACATAACTTCTCATTGTGGATAATGGATGCGTATACTAATTGGAATAGAACATTTCGAAATATTCTTCGTCCATATGGTTCACAGTCTCATCAAATATTCGCTTAATATCAAAAAAATGTTTGTTTACAATATAATATAATCAATATTCTACAAATAGGAACAAACGTATCAAACTGTGACATTTCAAGGATAAATAACGTTTTAAAAAATTGTCATTTACTATGGAAGTCTATTGAATTTCCAGATAAGGAAACTTATAGATGGCCACTTTTCCAAAGAAGATCTTGCAGTAAAAGATGTTAATTTTCATGTGAAGTTCTCAATAAAGAGAAGAATGTCAAAGCCACTTACTGGATAACATTTCCCTTTCGAACAAAAATCTTGCATTACTATATGTTGTACACTGTACACTTTCTAAAGACAAAGGTCAGTCAAGAGACCATTTATATGTTTGAACGCAAGAAAGCTTTCGAATTTTCTCAATCATTTCTTTGCTTAATACGTGAAAGATAGTGAGAAGTCGTAAAAGACAGCAAGGTTGACAGATAATCGTGTCAAATTTACGACAACCATTAGTAACACTTGAGTAATATTGCATCTTAATTGACATTTGTAGACGCGATATGAATCCAGAAAGTGCGGACGAAATACCTTGCATTCTCAATAGCGATAGTTGCCATCAGTGTGATTATATCTTATCTATCATCCAGCTGCTGCATCGAGAGACAGAAATGAAAATTTAGCTTGCACGTGATGTTGAAAAATAAAATAGAATGCTAAAAAAATGTATCATAAACATCTAATAAGAAAAAGGAAGTATTCTTTGACTGGGCAATACAACTCAGCGATTAAAGTTAAATGTAATGAACACACACACACACACACACACACACACACACACACACATATATATATATATATATATATATATATATATATATATATATATATACCGCTAAGTCTTCTCTGTTGAAATTCGCTTTAATGATGTGCGAATTACTTTTAAATGGCCAGCGTATCTACAGCTGACCTTTACTCATGTGCGATGCTTAAAACAAATCACTGATATGGGTGAGAACGTTACATGTATGTAATTTCACTAAGTAGACTCGTATACTTACTTTAGCTTCTCGTGTAAAGAATATTGATATATTCAAAAAGTACTGGATCAATTCCAAGATTCTGAACGATAACCGTTATGCCGCGAAAAATGTGCCCTGTGCAAAAATTTTAGTTAAATAAGACGGTGACTTCTCTAAATTAATGGATGAATACATTTAAATAAAGACAATTCACATAGGTGATGCAGTTGGTATAGTCTAAACAGAAACTGTTCGGTTATTGCTCTGCGTCAAGGTACGGAGTATATTAATTTCGGAAGGTATTTCAACCATTTTAGTGCAAATGTACCTGTATCGATATGCAAAAAAAACCCTGACTGGTTAAAGCGCCAAACTGACATACAGGCGCAATACTAAATTAACTGTCTCATATCGCCGTAGGCGTGGCATGCGAGCATTTTTGTTACAGCAGTTTCAGTTGGCAAAGAAGGCGTCAATCTTAGACAGGCACTGAGTTACAGTGTAACATGTGTGTTGTTCAAAACTATGGAGGGGGATTCCGGACATAATTCTAAGCATGTATTTTCTATTAGTATATGCTGTATATTCTATTCTACATTATTCTATTTTGCATTTTCTATGTTTGTATGATGCAAATTCTAGATTGCATCTTTACATCTGCCGATATTTATTTCTATATTTGATATTGGAATACTGCAGTTTCATATCTTAAAATTCCATATGCATATTTTTAATATTACACACGTCGACACTCTACATTGCATCATTCCATTTCTACGTCTCATTTAATTACATGTTAATCACCATGACGATAACAATATATAGCATCGTATAAGTTACAATGTAGCACAGTGAAAGTTACAAGTAAGATGTTAGCATAATGCACATTGGAATATTGTAATCAATGCCATCTGTTGTCATAATGGGACATTATTGTTATGACCCATTATGATAACAGATGGAACTGTTAGATTAATCAATGAAGAGGAATAACTGTCCTGGGTCCAGTATATTGCATATTCTAAGCATGGAATACATTGCCACGGATACCCTATTCCACCCACAAGTCTTGGTTAACTTGCAGCATATCGCACGAGACAAAAAGAAGAAGAAAAAACTCTTATTTATTGCTCTAGCGATCTCAGTCCAACTATATTGTCAAAAATGGCATACACCTTCTATAAAACTTGTTTATTTATTTATTTATTTATTTATTTATTTATTTTAACAGACTGATCGCGGATCAGGGATTGTTCATTGCAATTTCACCAAAATCGGATAATCATTACATATAGAAACTCACGTCAATATACATGTATAGCATGATCAAGAACACACTTCAGTGTCAGGGGATTTTTTTATTCCCTCCATCTGTCTGTCCGTGCGTTCTGTCTGTAAATACAGCTCATTCTAAATTACTCGCTGGCACTTGATAAGTTGAAGGTATTACACATATATGTAAGAGGGGTATAGTGTTTTCGCTTTCTGTCCATGGAATCTGGGAAGAAGCTGGATATTATTTTTAAGCCAAGGTATATATACATACATAATTAAGTCTTACAGAGATTCCTTACGCTTCGGCTAATTTGCCTTCATAAGTGGATTCTGAATGTAAACAACAGGAAGATGACGTGTGTGTGTGTGTGTGTGTGTGTGTGTGTGTGTGTGTGTGTGTGTGTGTGTGTGTGTGTGTGTGTCTACGGAAACTGGATTTTGGATTAGGACCTATGCGTCACTGTCCCGGGAAGAGTATGTTACTGTTTCAAATAAGGAAATATTTCCTAAAATGCGTAGGGATTTGCGATAGCGAGCTAATAAAGTTGCACAGAAAGCCTACGCTGACACCCAGACTCCTTGAAACTAAATGTATATTTCAGTTAATTTAATTTCATTTTATTTTGTTTTTATTTTTTTAGGCATTTCAGGAAATCCGCAATTATAACAGAAAAATGGTGTTTTACTACACTGCTATATTTTGACAGTCGTTATACCTGTCTGCAACATCGTAACCGTCTTTTGACCCCCCCCCCCTTTTTTTCAAGCACTTAGTTCAAAATATTGTTTTCTTTTTAATGATGTGAAATAATTAAGACCGAAACATTATTCGCTGAAACAGTGCGTTGCTTATGTAAACTATTTTGCTAAGTGCTGAATTTGCCACATGAAACTTCGTTAACAAATCAATAATAATTCTTAAATTTAATTTTCAAAATAAATATCTTGTTAAATGTAAAACGTTTATAAATTATGTATGATTATCGTATTACTGAGTAAGAAGTACATTTTTGTATTTTTTTTATAGCTGTGAACAAAGAATGAAAACATATATGAACAATGCTAGGTCTTCATTTATTCTCATAAAGCGATTAAACATCCTTGTATCATAAATATTTTCCAAACGTTTTTGTAAATAAACAAATCTATCACATGATGCTCTCTTGTGAAGTTATCCACGTAATCAGCCCCACGGGAATTCGACGAATTGTTTGACTTGAAACGGATTATAAAAGAGTATGTATGGGTACATGAAGGTAATATCATTTCTACTAGGATAGCACAAGCTTACATAAATAAAATCGTACGTTTCTTACTAAACAATGCGTCGAATGCCTTTGATCAGTACTGTTGTTATGCTGACCATTTATTTCAGCAAAGGCCTATCTTGCTAATTTATGTCTCTGATTTCATACATGTATATTGAAAGGCCACAATATGCAAACATGAAAGAGAGAGAGAGAGAGAGAGAGAGAGAGAGAGAGAGAGAGAGAGAGAGAGAGAGAGAGAGAGAGAGAGAGAGAGAAGGGGGGATGTTAAAATCCAGGTGGATTTATCACTTTAAGAATTGGGGAGAGTGTTGAACTTTTAAAAAGTCTTCGTTATTTTCAATTCTCCTGATAATCAATTTGCGATATGATCGTCAATTTTAAAAAATGACGTTACAACAAAAGAAACAAAAAATCACGAATAAGAAAACCGGAGATTTTTCTGGAATTACTAATGCTGGGATGCTTATTACTATATGATATCAAAGTATGGCTACTATGCTGGCATGCTTATTACTATGTGATATCAAAGTATGGCTACTGTGCTGGCATGTTTATTACTATGTGATATCAAAGTATGGCTACTGTGCTGGCATGTTTATTACTATGTGATATCAAAGTATGGCTACTATGCTGGCATGCTTATTACTATGTGATATCAAAGTATGGCTACTATGCTGGCATGTTTATTACTATGTGATATCAAAGTATGGCTACTATGCTGTCATGCTTATTACTATGTGATATCAAAGTATGGCTACTGTGCTGGCATGTTTATTACTATGTGATATCAAAGTATGGCTACTATGCTGGCATGCTTATTACTATGTGATATCAAAGTATGGCTACTATGCTGGCATGCTTATTACTATGTGATATCAAAGTATGGCTACTATGCTGGCATGTTTATTACTATGTGATATCAAAGTATGGCTACTATGCTGTCATGCTTATTACTATGTGATATCAAAGTATGGCTACTATGCTGGCATGCTTATTACTATGTGATATCAAAGTATGGCTACTATGCTGGCATGCTTATTACTATGTGATATCAAAGTATGGCTACTATGCTGGCATCCGTATTACTATGTGATATTAAAGTATGGCTACTATGCTGGCATGCTTATTACTATGTGATATCAAAGTATGGCTACTATACTGGCATGCTTATTACTATGTGATATCAAAGTATGGCTACTATGCTGGCATGCTTATTACTATGTGATATCAAAGTATGGCTACTATGCTGGCATCCGTATTACTATGTGATATTAAAGTATGGCTGCTATGCTGGCATGCTTATTACTATGTGATATCAATCTATGTTCAATTCAGAAATTTCAGAATGCCTTATACAGCATGATTTTAGTGGAGTTAAGTTTACATGATCCGTATCTAGTGAATTTTGGCAATAATTTTTAATCGTGAGGGTTTAGGCATGCAATATTTATCCTGGATCCGCTATATTTCGTGCCGTTAACGTGAATTTTAACGCGTTCGTTATAATATTGTGAGAATCTATTCAAATAACCATATAAATCGTTAAACTATATATATATATATACCTAATTTATTCATCGTTGAAAAATGTTTATAAACTCTCTAAATGCTTTGCGAGTTATCGTTTTTCTGAGCGTGTCAAAATTTGTCTATTTCCGGAAGGTCATCTATGGTTCGTGCCCCTGAAATAATTTCCACGTGACGTAAGATTGGAATGTGACAATACGTCAAAGTGTGGATACCGATCGTTTATAATGCCTCTGTATTTTAATTAATTGCATTTGTAATATATTTCATTGCTTTCGTACGCATATAGACTGCAATAAAACGTATCAAAAATGATGCCAAAAGTAAAAAAAAAAATAGGATCTGTTTTTTAATTATAGTTGTTTTGAAGCTATTTCGGTATAATTATCGTATTTAAAGATACGCTGAACTTTTAAGATTTTTTTTCTTCAGGCTATGTCACAACAAAGATCCCCCCCCCCCCCTACATTACAGTAATCCAATAAAGAATTTCATACTGCATATTCTCCTTCATTGGATTTATTTTTTCTAACATGATATAAGAAGTGCATGTTATAGAAACGAAGTTTTTACATTGCCATTGAAGTCTGAGAAATCTCTGTCGTGGATTTCCTAATAATAAAAACGTAAAGAAAACCAACATGTGAACAGCTGCCCTGGCTTGAACAGCTAACACTCACGCCAGGGCCACAAACTTGAGGCAAATATGGCATTAGTAAAATTGGCCGTTTTCATTGCGTGTTTTTTTTCTTCAATTTGAATTGTATAGTTCGTATTTAAATTTCATTTCATCGAATATTTCTTTAATCAGCACTTACTGTCATTGTCAACGAACGCTAGTGACCCAGCTGATGACGTCAGGATTTCAAAACTAGCACTTGAGGTCGCGAGAAACATAGCGCACGATTCAAGGATGAGTGCGAAATTAGGAGGATCGACGATACTTCAAATAGTATATACATGTATGTGCAATAGACGTGTAAGGGAGACAACTTGCGATAGTACTCATTTGCCCAGCCTGTGCATGTAGAAAAATGTACATATGATGACTAGTGCATGAAAAGTAGATCACTATCGCCTCCGCTGGACAACAATAATTAACCGTACTAAAGCAAAATCCCACTCCGGGTCAACAATAACAAGATTATTTCTGCCTTCATTTAGATTACTTGACAAACTTCTCCAACAATCTGCCAATTATTTTAATTTTTAAGATTCTGTCTTTCTTAACCAAGCAAAAAATTTAATATAGCGGACCATTCGAGTGTTTCTGGAAAGCTAATTTTTGTACCTAATAATGAGCGAGAAGGAAAATGATATTCAACTTATACCGTTTACACTGACCGTAAAAGCATAACATTCTCCAACGATATAATTTCTTTTTTTTTTTTGTTGTTGTTTTTTCCTTGCTTTGTTGGTAACGAATAACCACGAAATTAAAAAAATGTTTGCCCCCCCCCCCCCGCAAAACATAATTATGGGCCACTGCGATTAGGTGTTAAGGTAGATTAGTGTGACCCCAAGAAATGTTATCTGCACGAAATCTTCTGTTTCATCCAAAACCAGGAAAGTTTATTCTATGAATATTTTTGGTTTTATAGTGTCTCACCCTTTAACGAAGTACTGAACCAAAATTGTAATACTACATAACAGTTTCTAAATTAAAAAACAAAAAAGATTATGTAAAGGGATGTAACGGCGTAGAGGAGTAATACACCAGACAAATTCTTAGCCAGCAAAATACATATTGATCTTATACAAAAAAATTAAATTTCCCAAATGCAAAAATTTAATATCACTGCTAACAGCGTCGAGCCAGATCTGCTGTCGCATACTGCGAGAATGCGAGCCAATCCCCAAGAAGTTGCAAGCTGTTATTCTTGTCAAAGACACTAAAAACATTCTGCATTTCAGTATTGAAGACCATGAAACACACTGCATTTCAGTATTGAAGACCATGAAACACACTGCATTTCAATATTGAAGACCATGAAACACACTGCATTTCAATATTGAAGACCATGAAACACACTGCATTTCAATATTGAAGACCATGAAACACACTGCATTTCAATATTGAAGACCATGAAACACACTGCATTTCAATATTGAAGACCATGAAACACACTGCATTTCAATATTGAAGACCATGAAAACACACTGCATTTCAATATTGAAGACCATGAAAACACAATGCATGGGTTGGATGGGGTTGGGGCAAGTGCAACGAGCTGAATGGAATACGGCCTCTCATTGGTCAACCGAAAATGACGTACTACGCCTACTGATTATCTGATTTTTAGTCAACCAATAAGGGGGCAGAATTCCATTCAGTGCGTTGTACCTGCATATTAAACGGGCGCGATCATGGCCATGTCGACCGGTAGCGTGGGAAAATGGTCTGGAATTCCTTAAAGGTGTGGTAGTAAGTCAAACTTTGTGTAGGCGTAAAAAGTCGAATACCTGAGCTAAACATCGGTACCAAATTTATTATGCTGTCGAAATATCAGCGTCGATTCTTAAATAGGTCGCGTCAGAAAGGAGAGAAGTGTCCTCCATTGTAGTATTATATAGTACATGTATGACTGATAGATTTAAGTTGTAAGCAACAATACGAGCCCCTGTGATCGAAAGCGAGGCTTGGGATGTATGCTCCATATATGTGTACTATAGAAAAAATGGTGGACTGTTATAGCTAAAACATCCTACTTCGCTCTGTTATTGCAAAGTAATAATCCTATTTGAATAAAAGTATCTAAAGTTGAATGAAAGAAAAAAATAAATAATAACGGGTCTGGATTAAAATGTATTATAAGATCTGGTTAGTATACTCTTGATCCAATTCCCAAGGCCAACAACTCTTGCAAGTGTGACATGTATCATCAAAACAAATGCACAAGCCAGTATTATTTTACAAGATTACATTACCTATAATGACGTTTCAAGGGTGATAATTATATAAGATAATTACTATCGTAAATTATTTCCTCAATGTAACGCTCATCAGCTGTTTGACTTATTAGAAGTGAGTTCAGGGGATACAGTGAAAGAAAAATCAGTTGTGTTTGGAAGAGAAACTGAGAACGTCTATCAATTCTTTATGGAAAAATATACATCAACTAGTGAGGAATAGAAAATCAAGAAGAAAATAAAATTGTTTACAAGAAAAATTAATTTACTAAAAAAAAACATGAGGAATACAGAGCGACCACCGTCTGTGTGACTGGAAATATTTTTTATGGACCCTGTTGTGGACGCACCCTCCTCCTTGATTGATTTTTGTACTAAAAATCACATACATATTAATAAAGGAAATCAAATATATGGTGAATATATTAACTGCATATAATTAATTTAAATGAAATCTAACTCGGAAAAAAAAAAAAAAAAAAAAAAAAATAAATAAATAAATAAATAAATAAATATCCTATACGATATAATGACTTGCTGGGGGTTGTGGTGGGTATTAACCGAATCAGTTTGTCGACAAACACATTTATTTAAGAAACGAAAAAAAAAAAAGAAAAAAAAAAGAGGAAAAATTAAAATTTGATCCAGTGAACCAAATGGATGTCTTTGCGTCGCCCTGCTGTTAGGCAGTGGTTTTACATCTTTAGCCTCATTTTGGATACGCTTCTAGCATGGAAGGCAATGCCGACGATGCTCCTATTTGGAGATTGCGAAAAGTGTATCACATCTTGCAGTTTTCTCAGGAACTGGTATGAGAAATCAGCTGCTGCGCTTTGTAAA
Organism: Margaritifera margaritifera; assembly: GCA_029931535.1. Lineage (NCBI taxonomy): Eukaryota > Metazoa > Mollusca > Bivalvia > Unionida > Margaritiferidae > Margaritifera > Margaritifera margaritifera. The sequence goes on along the minus strand of JAQPZY010001696.1, from coordinate 7,123,829 downwards.
AATATCTTAATTATCACTTTCACTATACTGTAATTATCATCTTGGTTCCTCACAAACGCCTACGTTTTAACCAAGCTTTCAACTTTTTTTTATTCATTCAGTTGATTTTTACCTTCATTGCTGATGCGTTTGCCTTTACTCTCTTGATTGTCTTCTTCATTATGATTTTTTTTCATGTCTGTATGAACTGAGTCAGTATAATAAATTGTGAACTGTACACTAATGCACATGTTGATGTAGCAGAGGCAATGCTATTTGTCAGTTTTGAATTAAAAAGCTGGCTGTACGAATAGATCACTTGTTTCAGTAAATCAGGGTCTACACTTTTAAGTTGCTAGTGTAGATTGGTTCGTGATTGACCAATCATATTTTTGCGTTTCAATATTAAAATTGAAAATCACTAGACCAGCACTACTTGTGAGTTTTTGAAAATCACTAAAATTACTAGATCCCTCAGACTGAAGACAATCAGCAAACGGAAGAGCGGAGGACCGCGGACGCAGATCTTAAGCCTGTGCAAAGCACAACATTCATTTTACATTATTTTTCACATCATACATAATGTGGACAAAGCTTCATTCTATTGAATTCAAACAATTTCAGAGAGGTTTTACAACTAATTCATTAGCCTAACTAGAAACCAGAAATGTCGGTATCAAGACAATGTATATTTGTTACATGTTTTGATGGGATAAAAGTATGGTCTAAGCTAGTTGTGTTGGAAAATAGAATGAAAGAGAATACAAATCTTGATTTTTGCATTTTAAACATCAAAAAGATACGCCATAATGCTTAAAAAAATATGCTCAGTCACATATTACATTTACAAATGATAGCATCGAGATAAGCATCATCAATACATATAACAAGATGGTTAAAAACAAGTCCGATTTGAGCAAGGAACAAATACTGTAGTTTATGTGAGTAAATACACAACTTTCTATTCGGCTCAATTTACAATAAAACTTAAGGATCTCTTAAATTTTGCAAGTTCAGTCTACAACGATTCGACACAGTTAGATGTAGAATTTATATAGAACAATGTTAGATTTAAAATAACACAGTATGACGCAGTAAATGAAGTAGCTGTAGAAAAATTAAAAACATTAATGGCCTAATTTTGCATAAATCTGAAATCATTCATACATTTTGAAAGGCAGTAAATAGCATTGCAAGCTGGTGAAAATAAAAGTACCAGTGATGGATGTCCTGTTGGCTTTCTGGTAACACCTAAACACAATTTATCAGACATAAAATATTTTCTGGATATTTTATGCCGTTTAAATGATGTATATCTCTTCATAAGAGACGACATGCTCAGAAGAGTATTCAAGATATGTTTACTACGATCCTCAAAGTCCAGTTGTTTTTACAACTACCAATCAACAGTGGTCATGGGAACATATATAATCGGGACAAAAATAAAATAAAATACGCTGAATTGGAAGGAAACTGAACTAAACAGTCTACCTACACATTATATGGAAGACAATAATGTACCTACTGGCCGGATTTGCTTTTTTTTCCCCCTGCAAGATACCAACGGATAAACAGATAAGGGAATAGCTAGTTTAAATCAAAGTATAATGCATAATGTAATCTTCATATTTAGGGCACAACTATATAACATAACATCTGTTACGGAGCCATTATTTTAAGACAGTAAGGTTACAACACAGATGAAAATATTATGGTAAAATTTCAACAATACAAAACATATTGAAAAGTGCAATAGGACTATCCTGTTGGTGGTGAAAGTGTGTTTTTATGGCCGAGTGACACGGTTATGAGTAGCATCATTGGATAAAACACCAATTTACAGAAATCCAGTGATTCTTTTAAACTCGGATTAAAACCTACCATAAATTCCAATGCAGAAAAAGAACGGTATTGCAAAGGCTAATAAATAATCTGTACAAAAGAAGGAAAAAGTGAGTAAAAACTATGTAGAAAAGAAGGATTATGATGACGATAGTTGTACTATTTACACTTTTTATTCATAATATAAGTATCAACTTGCTAATGCCCAAATAAGTAATATGACCTAATCTGCAAGAAAAGAAACAATGCCACCAGGACTTTTAATTAATCAGCATATCACACCATCAACAATTACAGGTCATGCTACTGCTATTAATTTCGTTCGCTAACTCAAACAAATAATGGCTAAGTCTTTCAAGCTATTTTTCATTTTGTCAAAAAATGATTCGCTTAGATTAGTCGGAGTAGGAGGTGGAGTATGTAAAGTAGGAGAAGTAGTAGGAGGTGGAGTAGGAGAAGCTTGAGTCGGAGTAGGAAGAGTTGGAACATGGGTTGGAGAAACAACATCGTTTACTAAATTTGCTACAGACAGAGTTAGTGTTGATAAAGTCATTGATATCGCTGTAGCTGTAGCTATGGCAGCACCCTTTTCTTTTAAATAGCTGTTTCACTCTTTCAACGAATACTTTTTTTCTCTATATTTTTCAATATTTTCTCTGAATACTCTATCCCACTGTGATAGACGTACAAACTATTGCGATTTTCTTTTCTTTTAGCAGTTGCCATCTGTTCATGGAATACAGTCTGTTTCTTTGCTGATGTCTTCTTTTTCTGTTCAATCTGCTTTTCATATATCTCAACACAAGCTTTCATATGTTGTATCTTTGAATTGACAACTTTTACATTATTTACATAACCCCTTTATCCTTTTCCTTCGTGTGAGGTGAATAATCTTTAAATTGCAGGTGGAAGTTCTCCGCTTGAATTTTTCGTGGTAATCATTTATTACATTTTCTGCTTCTCTTACCTCTTCATCAAACGGCTCATTACTCTCTATCGCTAGCGTGTCAGTATTCTCTGGAACTTGTATTGGTTGTCTCGTGCTAACTGTTGGTTCTAGTGGGTATTTAGGTTGGCTTCTTGTAAGATAGGAAAAACACCATATATGCGGGATTTACGAATGCTTTTGAATCAAAATGCCAAATAAACGCTTAGCGATAATTTTAGATTTTCCTAAATCCGCACTTTTTGTCTGTGTATCTACCGATCCGTATTTTATTGCTATTTCAGCCAAGATTTTTCCTGGTTTGTTTGCCTTTCATATTCTAACTCAGTTTCTATCTTTATCATAAAATATAACGTGTTGTCTTCATTTCTAAATTCATTTATCCTCAGCCGATATTTTTGCTTGTCCATTTTTAAGACACCTATAATTCATGTTTTTGTATCAATTGATTTTGTACTGATTGAAGATTTTGTCGATGAGTTATAGAACCTTCTGTTGATAAATTAGTTTCATCTAAATTATGATTCAATATTTTCTAACGGTTCAGTGAATTCAAAGTCATCTCTTGCGTAATTCTAATTTCACACTTTTCACAATCTTCAAAAGGCTCACCACTTTCAGCTATTTTGCAGTTATTTAAATAAACAAGAAATGAACAAAGGACTGCTGGAAGAAATTTTTGTATATTTATTGAAGACAACAAAGGAAAAGCTCTATTTCTACAGAACGTAAAGAGTACAAGCATGAATTGAACATAGCTATTGCAACTGGAACATATATAGAGATAAGCGGTAAAAAATTAAACTGAAAAAGATCTGGGAATGATGAACGAAAAAGAAATCAAGAAGGCATTTAAAATCTTTGTAATTACTAGAGCTGATAACAATTCAAGCCACTAGCAGATTTATACTGAAATATTATTGATTAGCACATTTATTACAATGGACAATTTAGACATTGTACAAAATAAACTGAAATTTAAGTACATGACATTAAACGGAATTAGATACTTCACTGGATGCTTTTTTTCAAGTATAGTATAACAATTAGCAGTATATGTTACTCTTAATAGCATTTATAACTGGAGGAGATATAGCTAACGGCCCAGTATTTGCATAAAGCAACTATGGGTTCAAATTATTTGATCATAATGGCGGGATAGCGAGGGACTTAGACACTAGAATGCATAGAAGAATTGCAAATACAAAATGAAACATTCAATGAAAACAGATCAAAGACACTGGATAACTAGAATGAAAGGTGGAAGGAACAAGGTTTGGTGACTTAGACTTTAAACAATCTGGATGATGCTTTCGCTGTATATGCATCTACTCACCTTGACATATCAACTTACTCAGAAATAAGGTAAAACTTGAAAAACCAAGACCACCTAAACGTAATGATCTTACCATCTTCTAATGATCAGGAACAATACGAATGCTTATTCACTGCACTTGTGATGGTTGTTGTGTGTATATTGTTTAGAAGTTCTTGAAGGTAATCTCACAGAATGCAGGGTATATTGTTCCTTCGCAACACCTCTCCCACCGAAGGCTTGTTAACACAGTAAATAGTATATATGTCACGGTACGGTAAATACATAACTCCTATCAAGCAGAAAAAGATATTACAAGGAGTTAAATATCTCAGTCCAACAGCTGATTGTATCACGTACACCCTAAACAACTTTAAACCTGAACAAACTGTACAGATAGCAATTCCAAAGTTAATCCAAATATCATGATTGTAGTGGGTAGTTTCTTCGTATCGTTGCATATAAAGGTGATAGGAGATGCTAATAATACATTGGTAACATTTTGGGTAGAATACTTATTAATAACATCAACATATCTTCCGGAAGCGATGATCGTTTCAAATTTAATGATTTAAACATCTTCATGATATGTGAAGATTTGTGCTTACCTGTTTCGGTTAGGACAAATGGAATTCAACAAGGCATTATGATTGATAAATTTAGAAAGTTACAATCAGGGTCAGGCAAAGAAAAGAGTACTTGTTCTGAGTCTACACAGTTTTTTTGTGTGTGGAAATACGTTTAGAATACCACTTGACTTCCAAATACCAGCAGATCGTTGTCCACTGCACCCTTGCACTTTTCTATAGGATTTCAGATTTAAGATAACACTTGAGAAAGCCTATGAAGAGACAGAAGGCGGTAATAAAAAATACGAACTGAAAAACATTTGTCTACAGTACCATACGATTACATCGATCGGTACAAGTACAGAAATGCGATTGCTTTCCTTTATGTCTACGATGCTAGGGAGAGAATCATCGACATATCCAGCAATGCAATTCTAATGAATCATTTGCTCAATCGGTAAATTACAAGTACAGAAATGCGATTGCTTTCCTTTATGTCTACGATGCTAAGGAGAGAATCATCGACATATCCAGCAATGCAATTCTAATGAATCATTTGCTCAATCGGCAAATTACAAGTACAGAAATGCGATTGCTTTCCTTTATGTCTACGATGCTAGGGAGAGAATCATCGACATATCCAGCAATGCAATTCTAATGAATCATTTTCTCAATTGGCAAATTACAAGTACAGAAATGCGATTGCTTTCCTTGAGGTTGAAAGGTGTTTTGATACTGTACCAAAAAAGTGGAGTTCCAAATTTGTTTTCAACTCAGCAATAGAACTATGGATAGTCTCCTAAATATGGTTATTTCCATGGTTTTAAATTAAGTCAACAGTTTCTAGAAGCCACTAAGTATTTATATACTGAACAACAAAATCATACATAAATTAGTAACATAATTGTTAATAATGTTTACACTGATAAGCATTGTGTCCAGCTTAATTTGAGGAGTAGACATGATAACTGATTGCTGGGCAGTGGTCTTTAAATGGCTAATGTTCAACGAAGCAATCACTTTCAAATCAATAGAAATTACAATGTACGTGCTAACATAAAGTATATTTATTTTGTTTCCCATGCTCAGGTAAACATTCCTAAACAATCAGCTAAAATCAATAATGTTTTAGGAATACATAAATTTATTTGAATGAGTCTCACAACATGATAATCAGTGGAACGATTAATTGTGGAAAGACTATGATTGCATAGAATCTGATAGTGAATGAATGCAAGTCTTTTTGGTCAACCTTCTCATTTTCTGCCCAACCTTTCTGTGCAACACATCTTACGACAGAAAGTGGTTACTCTAAGATGAAAAGGTGATAGTGACAGGTCCTGACGATAAATTGGATAAGTAGTTAGAGCTACTGGCTGATGTCTATCATCGAACCAATACTTTTTTGATTTATGACTGTGGCAGTCCTGACGATATAAAACAAAGTAGCTAATCTAACAAATATAGCATTTAGCGGTAGACATTTTGAAATATCAGTATAAAACCAATGTAATCTATTTTGTTTGAAAGTGATCTCATCACAAATTATGTTCAAAGAGAGACTGCAGACACTTTGAAAAAGAACAAAAGAAACGAACTTATCGTGCAAAGCACAATTCCAAGCAAAATACTCTTGTTGTCATACACAGAAATTGCTACCTTTTCATTTTGATATCATCCATCTCATAATTGTACGAGCTTAATTCATTCATCTTCTGATAGTTCTTTCTTGTGATTAAATAATCAATTTGTACATCTCGATTTTTAATTATGTTTGATAACGCATTCTCTTTGTTCCTTTACAAACTTTCATTTTCGTCTTCATCAGTTGTAAATAAATAAAATTTTGACCTAAACCCACGGATGTCTCTAATTGGAACATAATTCAGCTAATCCTTGAAACATCCAGGAGTTGTCTTATTGTGGTAAATAAAATATGTTGTCGTTGGAACAGTCACTAGTGTCAGAGACATTGATTCTATATTTCATGTAATTATCAAAGTTGTCTATCTCATCATGAACGCATAAAGAATCATTATCAGTTATTAATATCTTAACTATATCATAGTATTTGTTTTTTTTCAACTTGTTGTACAAAAATTCAAGCATGAACCATTTGGATAGCTTTAATACTGGAAATCAACCGTAAATTGGTATTGTTAATTATATATTTATCTCTACCACACTGACTAATACAAAGTCATGGTCAATAATTGTTCTCTTGGTCAATGATAGGTCATTTTGGCATTTGAAACAAACATTTTGATCGATACATATTTTTACTGTTGTTTGTTTAATGGAATTTTATCTGTTTAGCACATACACTCTTATACGTAATTTTGAGAAATCTTTTCGAAATCATCTGTTTTGTCTCAAACTTGTATTCAGCACTAAATAAGATTTAAGCCGCAATGTTTGTGGAAAGAACGACAGTTCTGTACACCCTTTCAGGTTTGAACCAAACAGTATGGAAGGCTTTGGATTTCTCTAGTGAATTACACATCTCTTGGTTTTCAATGCATTTTGGAGTTTGGGTACTGTTGGTTTTATACCCTTGTAATTTTCAATTAACTTATTTTGCACGGGAGATAAATCATTTGCATAATGAATTAATTTCTCTAGAGCTAATGGTAAGTCCTTAAAATTTCACGTAAATGTAATGGAATTTCCAAATCCACTTCTGAAATGCAACTGGTATCATATATTTAGACTGCATATTTGTAAACTGTTTCAGAGTTTCTGTACAATTTTCATCACTTAAACATTTATCCACCTGCTCAAAGATTGGTACATGAATCAAAATCTATATATAAACCTAACTGAATCTTTGACTGTTATTTCCTTTTGTTCTTTCATGAACCTATAAACTATGAAATCCTTGCTGAATAATAAACAGGTATAGTCCTTGCTCAGTGTGATATTTACCGCTTCATCAGGATCCCTTTGAAAAAAGGAACTGCTTGATATAAACCGATTTTACTAAAAGTAAGATGTATAGCAAAGTTGGTATTTACTTAAGTTTTGCTTTCGAGCACCGTTGCGATTGGTAATTTCTGAAAACAAATTCCGCAATCGACGACTTATCAGTTGCACACGATGTCGCCCTATTTGTAAGTCCTTTACCTGCCCAAAGCGATAATTATCCGTACCTGTAACGTTGTTTAGTCTCTTCCGCTTTCGCGACAAGATGAAGATAGGTTGAAAGTGACTCGAAGTTTTGACAGTTGTTAGAAATTTTGGATCTATTTTGATTTCATATCAAAAAGCTACACATATTGGCAGTATATCAGAGTATTTTGATCAAATTTCGAGTTTCTGAAACGAATCATTTATAATAATTTTGTCGTAGTGAAAAGCGTGAGTTTGTGTAGGTTGCACAAATCTGATGGCGGTATAAACTGGTCCCTCTCTATCTCGATAATCTGAATTCATTTTCAAACTTTACTATATGTTTTAGAATCGCTGTTTTCTGTGATTTTTTTAACAGTTCCAAAATGAACTTTAAGACAGCAACGAATCGGTAGACCAACGTATTTGCGATAGACCGGATGCGACTTAGTGACGTCAAAAATATAATCAACATGGCGACTCTCTTAGTCCAGACTATTAACCCAAATGTTAAAAATTATTCGTCCATATCTTGAAAACGGCTCATTGGATTTTAATACAATTTTGGGATATATTTCCATTTCCTGAATATATTCATTCAAAAAGCATATGAAAAAAATAGTTCATTCAGTGACTTGATGAACAGATGACTACTATGACCAGACAGAATTATGAATGTACAATGGTATGTGTTTGGGATATTTGTAACTGAAATTTCATTCTTTATGTGCTGGACCTCTATATGTGCCTGCTAAGGGATCGTGATCGCGAACTTTACGAGCGCTAACTTTATTGTCAGGTACCGTGTATGTGTGCGCTTCTCCATCGCGAAATATCTTTTTGCATTTTACAATCGAATTATCTGCATTGCAACATAGTCTTTCTTGTTCTGATAATTTTTCTGGTGTATTGAAAAAATCCAATCTTAAGTTTCTTTTCTTATCTCTTTCCATCGCTGTTGATCTGTGATGACACCAATAATTGTTATTCAAACGTAACGGTACTCTCCATCTTTGCAGTCTTTAAGACAGCCATACTGAGACATTATTAACATGTTAATATGTATTTTCTCTCTATCTGTGTTATTCTAAAATGATTGATGTTGTTTCTGTCTCCCCGCTACAATATTTCATACATATTTAGGGATATATTAGATTGATTTTGTTTTTAAAATATCCTCAGTTTTTTCCGGTCATCGGTTTAACCAATGAGATTGATTGTCTAAATTGAATTTTGATGATCTATCTAAATAATCAATTGGGGTATTTATTATAGATTTTATGGCTTTATTATAAATATTTGTAAAACTCATATACACTCTCTGGTATGCCAATCCATAGGAGCAGCCATCTTTGGAGTTTGGGAGCACCTGGCCGAATTCCTCGAATGAATTTACGAGAGAGACAGAGAGAGAGACAGAGACAGAGAGACAGAGAGAGAGAGACAGACAGACAGACAGACAGAAAGAGCCAGAAAGAGTATGTGTGATAAATTTATACAGAAAAAAACCCATTCCTCAGGCAAGAAACGAACCGCATACATGTCGCTTTGAAATACAACGCTTTTAGGTCTGTACCACCGACCTTGATGACTAGTACTGTGCAAAATAACGTATATACTAGCAGGCCACAAGGATTGTCTAAAAAGGGACAACAACATTTAAATACCACAATAGTGGTCTCCCGTTTACATTCTCTTAAATAAATCAGGATTGCCTATTTTCAAAACCAGAACTGTAGCATTCATTTTAGTAAGATTTCAGTGCCGGTCTAGTGATTTTTTAATTGTGAGATTTTTAATGTTCTCGTATCCCTACATAACAATAATCAAAATCACACAATGATTTGTCCAGAACTGGTCCATTTACACTACATAAATTGAAAGCACAAGTAGAGCAAACAGCGTTTATCGTGATTTATCTATCCTGATCGACTGGTGCACAATGCGATGGAAAATCCGGGTCTTCGCAGTTTGCAGTCGATTGCTCGTTATAAATAAGCTAAGGCAGTAAAATATTATTTGAATTGTCTGGAAAACATCCCGAGAAATACATTTGATTTGACCAAATTCGCATGAAATAATGACTTACTAGAAATATGCTACATAATATGTTTCATAATACAAAATATCTCCTTTTCAAGTACCACGCGAAACCGAGCAATATCTGGGGGAAAATCCTATAAACAGTGCTTATGAAATTAGTGTTTTCAAAATTGGTCGCATTGAAGCGATCAGTTGAATAAATGAAGCCAGGAAATAATTTTCATACAGTTCTAATTTGTTAGGGAAATGTATTGATTATGTCCCAGGACTTATATTTTTCGATTAAATATGTGCAAGATATTACTGAATACAAGAATTACGAATTATTTACTCTCTCTCTCTCTCTCTCTATCTCTATCTCTCTCAATATATATATATATATATATATATATATATATATATATATATATATATATATATACATATATATATATATATTATATGTTACACCTTTTTGTACGGGATAAAGCATTGAAGGAAATGTTGAATATGCTCAGTAATTTAAGAGTCAGTTTGAAATAAATGATTTCCCCACCAACCACATTCCGACTGTAAAGCTCTCTCCGCGGGCCGAATTTGCACTAGCCACATGACAGGGCCCATGTAAATACCTTGTCAATGAAATCTCCAAAATATCTTGCCCAAAAAAAAAGTAAGTGTCGAATTCAATTACATAACACTTTAATAACATTCAGATTTTAATGACCACCGGTTTTTCTTCATTTATATTTAAACGTTAAAAAATTCACAAACCTGTTGAAAACTGCACTATGCCAAGGGAAGTTCCGCCAGGCAGGCCAATTGTTTCATATTGTTCAAGTGAGACTGAACGTATTGTCGAATGGATAGATTTTCAGTTAAACCCTAAAATTACATCTTCTGAAAACGGTATTCTAGTATTACAGCAGATATTGAAAGCCATTATAGTTTATACTGTATATAACATCGAGCATTGGCTGCTCGTAGAAAGGTGATGCATGATAATCGGGATCCAATCAACTGGATGATAACACTTTAAATTTACTGAAAATTTGTCTTGAAAGAAGGATTTTTTTAAATGAACAATTTACCCCGAAAAGGTACAGCTATAGGGAAATGGTACAGCTATGGAGAAAAGGTTTGCTCGATCTTATGCCAACATTTATGTAGCTGAAAGGAAGAAAAAATATTTGCCAAGGCCCCAAATGTACCATTTTTCTATGTTAGGTTGATTCATGATATTTTATTTCATTTGGACCCATTTCTTAACTGGATGAATAACCACCATTCATCAATTCAAATTAAAACTAAAATTATTAAGGAAAGTGTAGACTTCTTAGATGTAACAATATAGAAGGGAAATAACTTTGTAAAGGGAGATAATCTGGAGACTTGGGTATATTTCAAGGAAATTAACACGTATCAATTGCTACATACAAACAGTGTTCATCCACGGCATACGTTCAGGAACATTGTTAAATCCCAGATACTGAAGTTCCGCCAAAATCACAGATACCGAAGATCCGCCAAAATGCAACAATGAACAAGAATTTTATCAAACATGTTCGTTGTTTTTCACAGGACTAAGAGAAAGAGGTTACACAATCAAGGAACTTAGGAAAATGAAATCTGAGGCAATATGAAGAATAAATATTCGCAACAAAGCACAAGAAATAATTCCGTTCCTTGTTCATTTCAACAGACGTTCAGCCTCTTCATCAAAGTATGCAAGATAAAAGTTTAGAGATCTGCAGCAAAAGTTTCCTGAAGCGTTTGAAACATGCCATTTGCTGACAGTTTACGAACGAAATAAAAATATAAGGGACATTTATGTGAGATCCAAACTACCGAGCATCGACAATCCTGGTTGTTTTAAGTGTGAATTCAATGGTTGTAAGCTGTTTCGAATTAATTCAGACATAATAAAAATCTCGAAAACAGGTAGAAATTTTTTAATTAAGCAAGGTATTTCATGTGATATACAAGATATTATTTATGTTGTGTATTGTTTACTTTTTACAGTAAAAAGCAGTATGAGGGAAAATCGAAATAAATTTACGCGTTAGGATGGAGGGGCATTTTCGGACATACGATTGCAAAAACAAATACAACATCTGTCTAAAACTGTAGTAAAGATCATTGGAGAGTGATTGGTATTTAGCAAAACATATACTGGTCAAAAGCGGATAGGAGAAAAAGTCCGTGTTAATCGTTTAGGAACTGAAAATAAGTTAGAAATTCCACCGACGGTGCAACCTCGATCGTAGTTATATGCATTTGTATTCTTTTTTTAAAAATTTCCTTCTTTGAAACTTTTTTTTACTAGACATCAAGAGGGATCATTGAGATAGATTCAGTCGGATGTATCTATCCATCTATCTTTTTGTACTAGAGAAAGCCTTGAAGAAAATGTTGAATATGCTTTAGCAATCCAAGACTCATTTTGAAATAAATGGTTTCCCCACCAACCACATTCTGACGGTCGACCTCCCCACCCCACCCCACCCCAATTTGCAGTAGTCACATGACAAGGCCCCTGTAAATACAATCTAAATGAAATATCCAAAATGTCTTGAAAAAAAAGTCAAAGTGGAATGGTATTTCTATCATGTAACTCTTTTAGAAAATTCAGTTTTTAATCACCATTGGTTTTGTTTGTTGTTTTTTTATATTTATTTATTTATTTAAACCTTTAGAGATCCAGAATTAATATTTGACGTATGATGGTTTCTAGACTAAATTTTTGTGTATGCCTATATGTTTGTATATACATGAGTTCTAAGCGTAAGAGGCCGGAAACTGTCTGAACACAATGAACTCCGACTCAAACTCCAAAATAAAAATACAAAATCATACTTGGAGCATCTCGATACCATTAGAGTTTTGCAGATATGTCGAGGTGCCAAAAATAGGGTCATCTTCAAATTTTCTTGATTCTAATCTCCCTCAGGGCGAAGTTATAAATGATACAAACAAACAAACAAACAAAGGAATTTGAGGTTTAGTTTCATTTCTGTGTTCAGACAGGTTTGGCCTACAGGGGTCAAGTCATGATGATAGTTCTCATATTGGAATTTGGAAGTTACTCTGAACGGGCAGTCACTCCGAACGATATTCTACCTTTGTTCAAAATCTGATGAACTGTAAAAGTGACAGATGTTCCAACAATGACATTTTTGAACTTCAGATCAAGATATTGTATAAAATCATTAGAGGGTGAAGATAAATAATTGCAAAATTCTTAGCATATGCACTGCATATTTATTAATAACAAAGAAAAAACCAGCATGTTTATATCCACGTATAGTATGGATGGCTCTAGCTTATTTCAAACACTAATTTTGGCGAAGGACAATACTGCTGTCAAGTGGGTTAATTTTGCGATAACATGATTTCGCGTTTCCAATCTTAACAAGTTTTTTTTTTACTTTCGCACTACTGCTGGTCATACAGTACTCTTTATATTTCATAATTAGTAGTTAAGCCTTTGATAAAAAAAGGAATGTTTCCTTCTGGCGAATACTGATTGATCGCGAATACAGCGAAAATAAAAACAACCTTTGAAAAAATATCAGCTATGCTGTAAGTAGGGCCGTCGCAAGTTTCCGCTGGACGAAACGGCGCCCCGGGCGAGCGTCGCCTTTTTGCGCCCCCCCCCCCCTTCGGAAAAAATACCGCAAGCTCCGCGAAACGGCGCCCCCCCCCCCCACCTCCGACATGACGCCCCGGGCGGTCGCCCGTATAACCCGCCCCTTACGACGGCCCTGGCTGTAAGTTGGAAGAATTTTAGTCCAATCCTATTGCTGTGTAAAATTATAGCCATGATATATTTTAAACACAGACAGTAAAATACGACCGCTGAAAATATGACTAACTACGAAATGTTACTTTCTCTCGAAACAAATGTATGCAGTCGGATATTGCAATAATGTCGACCATATATAGCAATTCGCATCTTATAGTTCAGTTTAGTTTATGTTAGTTTTATTTATTCTATTTTAGTTTGGTTGAAAAGGCAATTACTGCCCAATTGGGCAGCATATATGTACTGAAAACAAGTTCTTTAAGAAAGAAAAAAGAGAGAAGGAAGGAAGGAAGGAATTATGCGTGAAGATACTTTCTTAGATATCTTCTTGGAAAACCATGAGTTCAAAGCAAGAGATCAAACTATGCAAGATTTGTACATGACAGTGAATTTACTATTCTACAAAGCGTAATATTTTTCGGAGCTTTTATTTTCGCTATTATCGTGATCAAGCAGTCTTACGAGAAAAAATATCCATTAAAAATTTTATTGAACGTTATATATTATAAACTTAAACCCAGAAAAGATTGTACAATGGAAAGTAAGGGAAAGTTAAACACCGCAAAAGTCTGATAAGATTCGAAAGTGCACAATCTGTATACCGCGAAAATAACCTGCAAATACAGCACACATAGGATCAGTCTTAATTAAATTACAAACTTGATTGCAGTTTCTACACACGCCCGTTTCTAAATCTGAAGCTGAAAACATTTAATACTATATCCGCTAATTTATAAAATCAAAAGTGACACTCAAAGCTAAATGTAAGTTACCGAATACTCTCAGTCAACCAACTCCCAAAACGATTGAGCGAAAAAACGAGTTTGTCAACACCGCGAAATCGCAAGAATATATAAAGCGCTTAAAATATTGGCTCCGCGAATGTGAGCTACCATATTTCATTGATTCTTTTTCGTCCGAACCTGATCGCAAAATGAGTGTGAAAATTCTTCTTGAAAGTTGCCGAGAAGATATATCGAGAACGTACCTTTCTTAAACAATGAAGATTTTGGGGCTTATAGAACAAATGGCAGTCATGATAAACATAATCAATCACCCATACAATACATGCACTTTTAAACGCGACGGAAAACCCGTGCTAAAATCATTGAGGCCACCACATTAATTTTGGAAAGAACAAATACCACATTTTAATCTCTCACGAATTATTTCTGATTTCTTGGCTCTTTTCTTTCAACTGTCAGAAACCTCTGATAGACACTTTTTTGAAGTTGTCATTTTAAAAAATATATCTACACGGGGATATTGCCAAACTTAACCCCCCGCCCCCCCCCCCCCAAAAAAAAAAAAAAAATCATAAGTGAACTAAAGACAAAATAACACTTTTAGTAAAGGTATTGCATATTTCTTAAGGGTCAAATGTTTTGATGCATTATGAGGATAAAACATATTAATTAAGACATGATAAAACAAAGTAAATGTTACTTATGACAGCCTTGATATTGATACTACTCAGAGTAAATGTTTTGATAGATTCCCATTTTTAGTACACCAAAAATGTGTTGATATCCATATAAGTACGCACAAGAACAGTGTTGCGGAACACAAGTTTCGCAAAATTGCATCGGGCATCGGGTTGATTGTAGGATGTATGTATGTAGTAGTGTTTTACAGCACCTCAGCACAATTGTGCTCATACTGTGCCAACCTAAAAGTAAAGCTCGAAAATGTCAAACTAGACTGCACAAAATTATAGGCAGATAAACCATTCCAAATAAATGTAAACATGAAGTACAATAAAATAAAAAAAGGTAAAGCTATTAACATTCTGTAAAATGTATATAAAATCATAGGTAAAGGTAATACATATAAAATCCTTGAAGCATATTGTCAAAATGTGTTACATAAACTACATACCCTCAAAAAGCATGAAGATTTGCTTGCGTGGTACATCATGATACAGTTTATTCGTGCATTTAACGTCAAAGTATTTCTGTCTCATAAAGCGGAAGTCGACAAACTCGACAAGAATGTGTTACGCTGTCAGTGGACACTGGTATGACATGCTCTCCGGTCGAGGTTCACATTTCAGGAGGTAAGCATGAGTCAGGTATGTGTGTCCGATACGCGATCGACTCAATACCACCTCATCTCTCCGATTTGTCCTATACGAGGGATGCCACACTCCAGTAGTGGGTTTGATGTTCTTAAGTTTGTTTGTGGAGTTTTCATTCTACTTTTTTTGTCAAATATAGCGAACATGCTGATTGTAGGAATCAACATAAGAAGATCTTAGGCATAATTAGATACTTGCATATGTCCATAAGGGTGATATTGAGACTCCTGGTATTGGATAACAAAATAACATCGATCTATCTATATATCTATATATTTATCACAAATAAAATTCATATTTACACTTATAAGCGTCATGAAATTCACGCGTCACACGGTGGTATGACATAACTCTGAGTGTTTTTCTTGGGATATGTGATAAATAGAATCTCCCAAATTTGTGTTAATTACACATAAAATGTATGATTCTCGCACAGTAAATTATTATTGCATTCGCTGAAAATCTTCAGTCACTAAATTGATCATAACATTTTTGAAAGGTTACTCAGTCACGGAGAGAGAGAGAGAGAGAGAGAGAGAGAGAGAGAGAGAGAGAGAGAGAGAGAGAGAGAGAGAGAGAGAGAGAGAGAGAGTACAGTTAAAAACAAGTAAATATTTGCAAAAAGTACAAACATTTCAATTTTGTGATGCAGCAACTTACCTCGAAGTGGAGAAATTGAATCCTATTGAACTTGTCTCAGTCTCGTAGAGAGAATTGAAATACTACCTTTCCTTGCAGGTACTGCTGCCTTATTACATTTCGAGAATCACTAACCCAGTCTAAACTGAATTTTGGCTCAGTAGTGTATCGACAAGCAAGGACTAGCTGTCTCTCTACACCGGGCGGTGATTAGTTAAATTACCAATCATTCCGCTGTAGGGTAGTCCTTGTAAATGTATTAAGTGCCTGCAAGTATATTAGCTGCCGGCGAGATGAGAATTAATCCAACATCACAAAACATAGAAGTTTGAGAGATGACTACAGAGCGGGCTAACCCATTAGCAAGAAATGCCTAGTTAGCGCTTTAATTGATATAACGCCTCATCTGAAAGCGTTTGAAATCTAGGATAAACAGCTGATTTTAGTCGTTTAATGTCACGTCTCCAGCTCTAAAACATTTATCAGAGGAAATTAGGATAGGATTTATTCATAAGACAGGCAAAGAGTAGAAAACGATTTTTTCATGTACTAGAATTTGAGATGATAATTTTAATATATGTTGCCTTAACAGGCAAATTAACGACTAGCCAGTTACAAAAAATTGATGCATTGTATTGGATAAACTTGGGATTTATCATTGTCAGTTTGCAAGAAAAGTATAACAGAGTCAGTTAAACTGAATTAATTTTACTAGACCTATTGAATAGTCTATCCAAATATGGGATTAGACTTACGCAAAGTGCAATATAAAGGGTTGCTTGACCCATCACATATTTTTCATAGTCAATAAAATTATCTCAATTAGCTGCTTACTCTTTTTCTTACTTTTTCATTGCTTTAATGTGATGATGTGCCAAAATGAAGTACTCCAGTATATCTCTGAATAAGTTCACATAAATCCCAAAATCATCAATTCAAAATCCAAAATCCAAAAGTCTATGAGCACTTTTTTATTCCAATAAATATTTTAAATAATTCCTCTCTCTGAATTTGGAATGATTTTTACAACTGCAATGGCTCTTTAAAGACTGATGTTAAGGTCGACTAAACTAAACATGGTATATAAAGATAGATCACATGACAATGTTCTAGGATATTATGGTGTATGTGACTCTTGACACATAACTCTAAAGGAAAATCTGGTTTTATCTGTAAACAAAATAACTTTGACCTCAAACTGAATCAACAACTTGTTTACCAAAACCGTCCTTGAACTCAAATACTAAGTAAACAACCTAATTCAAGGACAATAGCTAAACATGTCAACATTATACTTTACATTAAGGCTTAAGCAAATAGTAAAGTCAAGAAAAATTTATAATTTCCTAAAATATTTATATAATATTATATAAACATCATACATAACCCTGGGAAGATCACTGATTGTTAATTTTCTTCCATGCTTACTTACAGTTTTTCTTTTATTGTATTTTCCATCTTAATCACACTGATAAGGAATTGAGTAGCCCTGAAATTAATGTGTGGTCACGCTTTAAAATAATAATTTTAGCAGTGTTGATGTAACTTTTCGTGATACGGCTAAAAGTCACGCGAAAGTGTCTTAAATTAGTCGACATAATAACTTATTTAAAACATTATCTGTCCGATGAATCAAATACCACAGGAGTTGTCAAAACTTCACGATAATACTTCTTAAGAAGGGAACAAATATAAATTTTCCGACACCAGAAAATATAATTGCACAGTTTCATTAGTGACAGCTTGTGGGTTTTTTTTGAGGTTTTTTTTTTGTTTTTTTTTTCTTCAGATTTGTTGGGTTTGAACCTTTGATATGTAACGAAAATTGTTATAATGATATGCTTGGTAATAACTGAAATCATTCAACGAGTTTCATAAATTCTATATGAAACTAGCCGAAATGTAATATACCGTTGATCACGAAATGAACGCGATCAGTAATTTTAGTTCAAAGAAATCAATAGTAAATAAGTAAACAAATAATTTGATAGATAAACTGCCTACTAAAATACTTGATAGTGTATTTAGATTCTTATTCATTGCGCATGTGCAGTCTATGACGTTATGTAATCCGTGACATTACATATAACAAATCTGAAATGGGTTAAAGAAACGACATATTGATGACGTCATGTGAAACAAAACTCTAATCAGGTATTGAATATACTGATCCTGTAAACCTAGTCATCTTTCTCGTAGAAGTTGTGTTACATTGCATATCTTTTATTATTATCACACACAATTTCATCGATATGATATTGCTTTGACCAGTTTCAGTTTGTGATATGTTGACTAGTGAAATATCGGGCATGATGTCATACTTGGTAAGTGCTTCTATTAGTGACGTTACAATAGACTAAATCATGTAACGTTATCAGCATCCGATTCAATTTCTGGATAAACCAATATAATTACAAATTTTTATCAAGTCAGGTTGACAATTGTCCAGAGATCTGATTGCTTCGCCACTCGTGACAATACAATGTTTCCACTTCGCTTGTGAAATATTTCCTTATATCTACTCCAAGAATGTAGATATCCTCTATATATTCATTATATTATTTTTAAAAAAATTATCTTGAGATAAAATAAAAAGAAATATCCCGATTGGAAAGAAAATCTCAGGACTCCCCCAGGAAATTAAATGGTTGGTCCCTAATCTGTTTTGTTCCACGGCTAGTCATGAATACGCCTCTCTACCGATAACTACTCTATACTTTTGGGAATCAATTTTAGTCAGTCCAGGCAGCTAAAGGTAGGGCAGAAGTAGACTAATCATGTGGCATATACGTTTAATGTACAGTTAACATTAACTTATATTGCATAGAGGAAGCTGTATTGTTTTAAAAATTAGAATCGAACAAACTATGTATTGTAATTGAGAGGTACAAGAGAGTTCTATCGATGCAAAACTACGAGAATAAGTTTTCTTAAACCGTTATGACAGAATAAAAAAAGTATTGTCTCTCATTATCATCTTAAACACTGACCACAGAGAAATATTTTTCTAAGAAATATAAAAATGATTGAAATTACACATTCCATTCATGAGTGTATCTCCAGTTTACAATAGATTTTTTCTTAGCTGAATTCGGTATTTGTAAATGTGCATGCTCCAACAGTTTTCGCCATGAAGAATCTCAGTAATAAAGTTACGGATATGAAGTAGGCGTACTTTGGATCCTCCTTGACTATGCAGTGCTGGATTATCCAATAGGCAGACTATGCACGTGCTTAGGGAACTAGCAAAGCAGGGGCACAATAAATAAATAAATAAATAAATAAATAAATAAATAAATAAATAAATAAATAAATAAATAAAGTAATTAAATAAATAAATAAATAAATAAATAAATAAATAAATAAATAAATAAATAAATAAATAAATAAGAAATTAAGTTTTTTTTTAATTACATAGGATGGGGGGGGGGGAGGGGACAACATAATCTTTTCAGTGCTTAGGGCCTCTAAAGGTCTTAATCCGGCCCTGAGAGGATGTATGCTAATTATAATTAGGATAATTAGGAAGCTCTGGTTGTTACATTGTTTAAACACATTTCATATTTTTCACAAGTTTAATGCATAATATCATGAGGTCACTATATGTAAACGTGTAAAGATAAAAAGGTTCAACGAATGTCTATGTTAAACTACTCAGTGGCATACTAAGGGTAAATGGCGCCCGGGGCGACAATGATGGCTAAAGGGCCAGAATACGAAGCTCGAATATTTATCAGCTGTTTTGGCGCCCCAAGACCTCTGGCGCCCGGGGCAACGCTCCGTCCTCACCCCCCCCCCCCCCGTTAGTAAGCTACTTAAACTACTTCAATGTTCACTATTTTAAAAAATATTTTTTTCTTCTTATAAAATCGAATAGCTCGTAATGTTATGAATATAATCTCACACATGCGCTCAGTTCATAGGAAATTTTTGAAATATACAAATTCAACCATTTCATAAATTCACATGAACACTCATGTAAGATTTCTAAATAATGATCTGTAACTGACAAAAGAATTAAACTGCACCCAAGGGGAATGCGGACCAAACAAATTGAATAAATATAGATGACTACAAAAAAGGACTTTTTTCTTTTCAGTGTGAAAAAATATAAACTTTTTATATGAAGTTCAATAACCCCTTTCTAGGAAGATCACTAGCAGATGATTGTTATGTCTCAATAATCATAGATTTACCTGTGTGTTGTACAAGCTGACACCCTTTAAGACATACATAGACATTGATAGAAGGAATATTTAGGATTTCTTTCTCTTGGTACATGTTTACTTATTCAAATAATTTGTAAAATCTCAATATTTCCTATATAATAGTTAATAAAATCAATAATGTCTATCCAATATGGCCGATGATGACGTCATTATGTAAAGGGTCTATAACAACTGCAATGTCAAACGTTTATTTGAGTACAAGTGACTATATGAATAGATGCAAAATCAGGCACACATTTGAATTAAAGTGATTTTGGATCCCACACTAATTGCAAAACCGGTCCTGATAATTAATTTACGCTAAGGTACACTATAACTTTAAATCTGGCACGCTAGGCACTTTGTACTTAACTTGTTTGATGTAACAGTTGATATGATCAGAGAAGATCTTCCGGATAATTGAACCTAAATTAAATGTCGAGGAGTGGAACAACACTGTTATTTGCATGCATTACATTGTTTGAAAAACCAAGATATTTAATTACACTTAAACACATGCCGTCCAGTACATTCACCACATATATCCGAGTTTACTCAGAACTTGCGCCGTGTGTCCGACTTGACAGCCAAACCTGACTTTAATGTTACCTACATTACGCAATTACCTTCCTTAAATAACCACTTCTTCAGGGTCCAGAAAAACAACCGTGTTGTTCATATGGACGTGCAGTGTATGAAGTAATCACCTGTATTGTATAGGTCATTTTCCCCCCTATCAATCTGATTAAAATCAGATCTCCACAGTCCTACGTGGAGATCTGATGGATACCGATAAGAGGTCATGTTCGGTTGACCTTGTGGTTCATCAATCAAATCGCAGCTTTCACATTTCTGAAAGTGGCACACGTCATTCGGAACATATCGTTACTAACAAAAACTCTTCCTAACACGAAATGCAACGCTTTATCTGATAGGATACTAACAATAAGCTTTCAGGGAATTCCAAAGGTCACAAAAACATTAACTTTTATCGGTGTCTGTCAGATTGTTTTTTCTGTCATGGTTATAAAGGTTTGCCAGCACGTTAGATACATTAGCGGGATACGGTTGTGTGTGTGTGTGTGTGTGTGTGTGTGTGTGTGTGTGTGTGAGAGAGAGAGAGAGAGAGAGAGAGAGAGAGAGAGAGAGAGAGAGAGAGAAAGAGAGAGAGTTGTATGAAGGTATCAGTTTAAGTCATAAAACAGGTCACGTGTAATACAAATATTTATCTGATTTCAGCATTTAAAATTTTTTTTTTTTTTTACAAAAACAGCCAATTGGAATTCGGTTGATAACTGGATATGGTGATCATTCTGTGGAACGATATTTGCCTTCATTGGAAAAGGAGACCTGACACTGCATATAAATCCAATTAGTTGACTATATCATTATATATGTGCACCTGTAATCTCTGATTAACCCGTTTTTTTTCAGAATTCGAATCATACATTGGCATAAAATGGCTGCAGGAAACATAATCTTTTCAAACTGAAACATATCACTTGCTGCTCAAACAGCGATGTAAATTTTGCATCCACAGATCAAAGCAAAATGTAAAACAAAAGATCCTTAGATGATGTCTTTGACACTTAATTTTGAAAAACTACATTTGAAAAACTATATAAAATGTTGCCCATATAAAAGTGCAAGGAAACGAAACACTCGGTCAACGTGTACAGCTCAATTCAAGTTTATATATATATATATATATATATATATATATATATATATATATATATATATATATATATATATGCATGTATGTGTGTTTATATGTATGCGTGTATGCATGTATCTATGCATGTATGTACGTTGATCAGTCTTTTAGTCTGTCAGAAGCATCTACATATATGCATTACATATGTGTCCTGAAGAAGGTGCCAGATTTACTACATTAAAAATACAATATTATTTGATCTCCAGTCAATTTAGGTATCTTTCGTATTGATTCGATATTATTCATGACTGTTTCATGGAAAGAACAGTAGGCATTAAAAAGAAATGCAGTAAATTTAGTGTGTCACTTAAATTATATAGCTTGTGCTCCCCTACAGTCCAATCAATCCTTCCATGTATGTATGTATGTATGTATGTATGTATGTATGTATGTATGTATGTATGTATGTATGTATGTATGTATGTATGTATGTATGTATGTATGTATGTATGTATGTATGTATGTATGTATGTATGTATGTATGCATGCATGTATGTATGTACATATGTCAGTCTATCTTAATGAATTTATGCATTTATGTATCAAAGAATGTTTCGGATTTACTATTTTATTGGGGCTTTTATTTTAATTTGAAATCACATAAGTCTTTCTGTATTAAAGACATAAATTGAAATGGTATTTATTCAGTGGACACTTTTTTGCTTCCCCATATATGGACATCTGACACTTGATGTAAATAAAATCATTTTAGTGTGTGTCTTTATACTCACTCTACATTGCTTGTGCACCTTCAATCCTTTCTTTTCAGACTTGAAAACAGTCGAAATAAGGATGCTTAAACTAATATGTACGTATCTTCTTACTCTTGCAAATAACCAGAGTGAGAATCATTCAGCTTTATTCTACTAAAACTACTGAAGAAATAGACAAACTGTTAGATGATTGAACCCTTTTGGGGGATGGTGTCTTTGATACGCAGATTTAAACATCTTAAGTTCATTTAATGATATCTATCTATCTATTTATTTATCTATCTGTCTATCTATTTATCTATCTACCTATCTATTTATCTATCTATCTATTTATTATCTGTCTATCTATCTGTATATCTATCTATCTATCTATCTATCTATCTATCTATCTGTCTGTCTGTCTATCCATCCATCCATCCATCTATCTATCTATCTATCTATCTATCTATCTATCTATCTATCTATCTATCTGTCTATCTATCTATCTATCTATCTATCTATCTATCTATCTATCTATCTATCTATCTATCTATCTATCTATCTATCTATCTATTCTTTACACAGACAGATATACAGATGCACACACACATACATATGTGTCATTGTGTGTGTGTGACGAATATTCAGAAAAATTACAAGAAAGTTTAACATCAAATCGTGAAACAAAAGTCAATTCATGGTAAAAATATGAATGTATGTATGTACGTGCGTATGTATGTATATATTTGCAGTGTGTGTATGTATGTACAAGGATCTCTTTTCTATGTATGTATGCCTGGACATATGTATGTATTTTATAATGTATTCAGATAAATACCTTGATAGAGAATTCAGTCCGTTTTCCAATCCAATCAGTCCTTCAGTATCCAGTAATAGTAATTAAATATAGTAATAGTTCCGTGGTAAGTATTTTCTTCACACCGAATAAACAGCTGGTACAAAAATCAAATCAACTTTGCAGCTGATTCGGCTATAACGCTCATTTTATACGATTGATCCTTACGTGTCAGAAGCTAATTTGAATATAACAAAATATACAGGTAGTTACAACACGGTGTGCTTATTTTCTGAAATTAAAACGATTCAGTCATTATTGTCGATGAATTTAACTTTATTCTGCTCAGACGAACAAATACAAAAGTCAATACACAAAAAAAAAAAAATGTTGTGCAAGTTAAGGCATTTTATAGATCTAGCCAAAAATTCTGCATTGGCTTCAGAAAGAAATTAAGTTACAAATAAATGGAATTAAACTGACAAAAGAAAAACAACATACAAAGTACTATATGTGAGATAGAAGAAAGATAAAAGTTTATCTATCTGGCTGTATGTATGTACGTATGTATGCATATAGGTACAAGTAGGTAAGTAGGTGTGCATAAATTAAATAATACAATAGATCAACCAAATTATGAGGATGCAAACTTTTTAGAATAGTATATACTTCATAATAATTGCAAAACAGTGTACCTTCGATTCCTGTTCGCAAAATATCTTTGTTTAATGTATGAACCAACAAATCTTCAACCGCAAAACTATATGCGTTGTAATCGATACTTATCAGCATGTGAAATAATATTTGGTTCATGTACGCACTTGTAAAAGGAGCCGAAAAATACAGTATTTAGACGTGTATATAACACACTAAACTGCGATCATTTTTGTATAATGCACGAGCACATCGATGTCTGCACTCTTTGTTGTGCCTATGTTTTCATGTGAACTGCATAGATCACAATTTGCCGACGCATTATGCGACGGCAGATCTGGTTCCACGCCGTTCACCCTAGGCTTAACATTACTAATGGGAAATACAACACAGAAGTAAACCGGCCCTACAATCATGAAACATTCTGAATACAAAAGTTGGACTCAGATTAAAATTGACAAAATGAAAAATAATACTTGAAATTTTTCTCAGTATCGTTTAAATTTGGCTTGCTGTAGGGATACAAAAGATTAGATCGTGCCAACAGTTTCGTAAATCTAAACCCCACACAGAGAGAAGTTGCAGAAGATGAAGATTGCTGAAATCTAAGCACCAGTTCAATCATTTTGCTCAGACAGTTTCGAGACTACCGCGATCTGTATCAAACAGTTTTGTGACTACCGTGATCGGTATCACAATTGCATGCATTTTAAATTAGTAAAGTGCTATGCACTTTATGCTCAAACTTAGGACTGTTGGCGTGTACCTACCTGTATGTAATACTTAGCTTGACAGATTTTGCGGAGTTACGGTATATTGAACGATGAAAAGCTAGAAGACACGATTTATGTAGTGACATTGCTTTGTTTACAACAACAATAGTTCTATATTTGTCCTATATTATGTTTCTGCATTCTGCAATCTAGATAAACATAATAAAAATAACCAGTTTGTGTACACAATTTTTCTACCGTAAAATATAATGCAAATCCTCCTCCATTTCTATGAGTCATTGATTGTCTATAATGGATGGTTTTGCAGCTGTAATCTAGTTTTCTTAAGGGAATAGTGAATCGCAATCCCCAAGAGTAAGTTCACTATATGATGGCATTCGGAGACGTTCAGGATTTTTCAAGTCTGGGGTATACCGACAGGTGTCAGTTTCTTGAGTTGTAAGTAATTGGTACATACTCTCATATGTATAAGCCCATAATTGACTTCTGCGGTTTATCACCACTTTTTTGTGATATAACTAAACCTTGAGGGAAAGATTGAAAAATGCACGCCTGCCTTCGGATCTCGGGATGGATATGTTTGAATAAGAATTAACATTATGTGATCATCCAGATTCGTCGAGTGCCGTTATTTACGTAAAGTAAATGGCTAGTACATGACTAGATATAAAAATATAAAAACTAGTGTGGTACATAATTAAATATCTTTCTGGGGCCCAAGCTTAAAACCCCTATCCGAATTTATATGATGTTACACCCACACTCAGTCCACCCCCAGGGTACAAATCATATTACACAGAAATTTGACATCAGGGCAAATTAAACAAAATATCAAACCGCGTCATTCGACCTAACTTCGGTTGTGTAAATTTTTTTACTCTTACATTGTGTTGAAAAGGCGCAAAAAACATACCCTACCCCCAAATTACATCCTCTCTTCTCCCCTGGTAAATATCTACCATTTCCTAACGTCTTAAAAGTCTACAATGGAAAAACAAAGTCAATCGTTGCTCATACATGTCACAGATTTTCCGAGAAATGAAAATTAGCATCACTATTATTATAGGTTTTAGAAACGATGATCTCAGGATGAAATCAAGAACTCGATACAACAATCGTCGAAATGTTCACCTCAAAAACCGCAGTCTAATAACTCATAAACTTCGTCGTTTACGAATTCCATTGCATGTCATAGCGCATGAACTTGACATCTACAAACAGTTACAATTTACATGTAATTCCTAACCAACTGTGTGTTTTACTTCTTATCTTATAATTTTTGAAACTAATAAAATAAAGAAAGTATTTCATAATTAGTGCAAGGTGAATCATTGTAAATTGTTCCAATATTAATAATTTTCGTATTTGTTGATATGAATTGTGTTTTAAAAAAAATGTTTTAAAGTGTGAAGAAAATGCCACTATTTTCATAATGAGAAACATTTTTCAAAATTTCCTAATTCCGCCAAAATTCGCAAACAAAATAAAACATCAGAGTGCAGAAAAACCAATAATTTGTTTTGTCACCATGTGATTTGCACAAAAACTGTCATTTGTTCTAAGCTGGAAAAGATTTGGTTTTACGATGATTCTCATATCCTTTGTTGGAACTGGAGAATGTGCTCACAGAACACGAATGTTTCTCCGCTCAATCCCATCTATAGCAACATTAAAATGACCTTCCAAACTTATTTAAACGCAAAACCGAATTAAAATCAATGAAGCAAAAATGTATGTCACAGTGACAAACTTTGATAAAAGAGTGTTGTACTCAACAAGATGCACCCACGCACGGAGTTGCATACTAGTGTAACTGGATGAAGTCGGGTTGGGATTGGATTTAGCGAAGACACTGAAAGCATTTTCGTGCATGAGATGTTTATTTATAATGTAATTGAACGATGAATGAATCTGACACCAAACTCGTGCGCAAAAAGTCCAACAATGGATTTAACAAAATGATGCGCACCGAGTTCAACAAATGATATAAGGAAATGATATTGTTCCTAAATGGAACTAATCAGAACATGTAAATTCAACGAGTAATCAAACAGGAATCAACCAATTCCGTCCTCCGAGCCAACGTCACTATCGATCCTAGTATACGGGTTACACGAAATCCCACAGAGTTCTACGAATCCCCGTCACAAAACAGCTCTACAGCTGAAGATCGCTCCCGTAAAGCGGACAACTTCCTGACGAAACTCGTTGTATTGTGATAATACATCGAGACTTTACTCTATAAATACCCTGGTTATGGTGAAATCCACGGCCAGAGAACTTGAGATAATCGGGTTTCTCACTGCAGGCACTTTGCTCGTGCAGCATTGGGTGAACCGAACTAAGTATGTTGAAATAACTAAAGCCGAAAATAAACCACCCTTGGATAACGCTGTACGCGGCAAAGAAACCCGAGTACGTTATTGTTCATATATAATGCATTTACTTTAAGTACACACAGTTCCTTGACAACCGGCAGCCATTAGTGAAATGAAAACTGACTTAAATTTAAAACTTAACGAAAGTTACTGATGCGTGCAATATATGTTACACTGACCAACTTTTAATGCAACGGTATAGCATTCACTGAGAGGCATCCACACAAAAAGTTATATGATCTCTCATCCAGAAATGCACGAGAAACTGACCTAAACGCACAACTTAACCAAAGTGTGACGGACGAATGAATTAAAAAATGGATAGAAGGACAGACGGAGAGAATTAACACTATATGTCCTTTTCACTTGTTGGTTGGGGACAGAATGGCTTTGTGCACTTGCAAATTTATTGTTCCTTTCAACTCTTGGCCATTTTTTCCAGCTAAGCTTTAAAAATAAAAAAGAACAAGTTGTAAAGAAAATAACTGTTTCACAGAGGAGAGAATTTGCGCTGGCAGATCCGGGTCTATGTTGTTTGTAGTTGGACTCTTCTTACAAGCCGTAGTTCAGATAATAAACTCTGTGAAAAAAGATCGTGATTTTCTATTGCATTAGGAGAAGATGAAGACGGGGAAAACAATGATTTTTAAGTTATATTTTGATATGACCCATACTCCACGCATGCTTTATAGATATGAATATAACTGGAATACAATGTGGAGACAGTGAGAGGATATTCATGTTATTCAAATGTGTGAGAAACACTACTACCAAGATGATGCTCATTACAGACGTCAAGTGGCATTGCAACTGGGCTTACTGTGAATTTTGTTTCAACAGTTAGCATACAAAATATATTGGTAAGACGGGTATCGTATTAAAGGGAAGGTCTTTTCGGTTTAATGGTTAGCCTGAATCTATTTAATCTGTTTTTATATCAGTAATTGTTGAGGCAATACAATTCAATCTAGAAGAAGAGGGAAAGTAAATCCCAGAATGCATTGCATTTGAAATTTTCTTCAGACTACAGTGGCATGGACCTTTTAACCTCCATGCTTGAAATGTACTAGGTCTGTTGCAGCTTCCAGTGAAAACACTTTATAAATTGTAATAAAGGTATGTAGTGTAAGTGTAAAGCAATTAAAACGGTAAGGCTGTAATGGCTGTTGAAGCCATATTCAGTTAAACTCGAGCAACAAACATAAATCATGTAGTCAAGCCTTGGTTACCTTGACCTTGAACCTTTTAACCTCAAAATCAGCAGGCTTCTTCCTTTACCGTAAAATTTTATGAAGGTGTTTGGACAAGAACATAAGTTATTGCACTAAAACTAAACGTTAACAAATAGACAAATGGACACAGTCATAACATCATACGTCTCACCATAGACAAGTCATTAAAAACTGGAAATATATGTTGCTCTTTGCTTTTCCATAAATATCCGATAGTACTTTGTTTTTTTAAAAAAAATGTTTTGATTGGTTTGCTGAGTTTACACCCGCACAAGTGCAAATAAAATATAGAGTTTATATCATTCATAGTTGATCTTGAACCTTGACCTTGAATTGTGACCTTGACCTTAATGAGAAAAAATGGCAATTTGTTTATGTTTATGTGCTCGTAAAGCAAACGCCCTGCGCCAGTTGCAAATGACCCTACACCACATATCAATCACTGAAGATGTAAAAACATGATTTAGAGGATAAAGACACAAAGACTGAAATAAGTACGCACAGTGTATAAAGTTTCACAACAATTAGTAACAAAAACACATCAAAAATTTGCACGGTTGAGAGTCAAAGGTTTCATATATGCCGTTTCTAGATGGAAACAACAGTTATGAAAGACAAAATATAGGAATACATAATTTGATCATTACTAATAAGAACTAGCAAATCAAAGCTCATAAGAGTATTGACAAAATCAATGCACACAATTTATAAATAATGTAGCACCAAAAACCTTTCACGTCTCATCGACAGAAATACAAACAGTTTGACAGCGAGTACAACCTGTCAAGTCTCATCGACAGAAATACAAACAGTTTGACAGCGAGTGCAAACAGCCTCATGTTTAGTCACAATATTTCCATCTCTAAAAATGAAATGGAGACAAAGAGAACTCGCTACAAACAGTAAATACCGGTATTGGCATGACTCAAGTGAGACTGGCATTTTGATAGCTCATATTACAGAGGAAATCAAACTGTCATCAAACGATAGCTTCTCCATCTTCAATTAGTCTACATTTCAGTGCATTTTCGTATGATGTATGGACCTTGTATTTAACAATGCATTTTCAAGCAGATTGTTTGACCAGTAATCGACCTTGAAGTATGTACGATTCTTTAAATTCATTTAGTTCAAATTTTCTCATCAGCCTATAAATGTATGGAATAAAACCAGTTTATTTGTTTTGAATCTTGGGTTTCAATAGTGGAAAATGCGGAGTAAAAATACTTGTTGTGCAAAACAGACTGTATTCAATCTACTGAATTGCATAAGACAAAATGTTTTTTTCTTTATATAAATGTAGGCTTCAGTAGGTTACGAAAACCCCAAACAAAACACGCAACGAAATAATGGCATGCGATTTCAGGTACCTCAACACAATTACACAAAGGTGATTCAGTTTTTTAGTTGAGAAATGAATCATTACTCAGTCTACTATAACTGTTTCTAATTCTTGCGTGGATGATAGAGAATTTTTTGGCATCATACATGTAGTGATAAGTCATTTTTTGGACATGAGAAATCAAGATTAACAACTGGTACCTTCATTGGAATAATATAATCAAAATTAATAAATACATTTTAAACAAATTAATAAAGAAATATATTTCCTTGTTACGTGGAATAGTGTGTACCATTATGTGAATTAGGAGCTTCAGATTAGTTTAGATTAGGTTCTTGAGTTACTGTTGCATTTTAATAGTTGGACAAGGATATCAAATCGTTTATTATTTATTTCTCTGAGTATGTTGATATTACATAAAATAGGATGCAATTATAAACCATAGAACTGCTGTCACTTGTCGTCTTACGTCATCTAATGATTTCAGGAAAGAGGTTGGTAGGTATGGTATTAGCCAGAAAGAAACAAAAGTAAAATAAAAATAATAAAAACAAGTATATTATGCCAATTTAAAGAGATCGAAAGCGAGTATCGCTTTTTGCATATGATAATCTGTAAAACTTTTATATTAAAAATACTTTTTGGAAAAGTCCCAATATGTACATATGAAGACCGAACAAGTACAAATGAAGACACGTAATGTACAAATATCGATCTAGAAATTGTCAACATTTATATATCAGACATTCGTGACAAGAAAAACAAAATAGTTTGATTACATTTATTATTTATCTTTGACATTGATTTTGCCAATAAAATTCTACCCAACACAATGCTAGATTGTTTATGACGACAAGAAGCACGTATATGCTTACTTCAGTAAAGAACTTGTGTTCATTCTTTGCATAAATATGCGTGACAAATTCCCAAGGGACTCGAAAGAATCGTATTACAGGCGTTGCTAAATGTAAGGGACTGGATGTTTGCGTTTACACTTGGACAAAATATAGCGGTACATATATAAATGTACATTATAATTACACGTGATATAAATTCATTCTTTCATCAAACTTATACTTTCATTATAATAAAGATTTGTTTAAATAATAAATCATGACACGTTTCCTTTTCTTGGACATCTTGTAGTCTATTACTACGCTATGTATAGCTGAATTCAAGTAAGATGAAAAACATTCAAGCTGATTTTTTTATCGTACCCAAAGAAAGGATAATTAAGATATATATCTCGATCCTGTTATCTTATTATTCAACTCCTATTCACTATCTGGTTAAAAAAAAAAGGACATAATATGTCATTGTGATTATGAGATGACGTCATCTTTTGCGTAAACATGGACAGTTTCATTGGCTGATTGGTCTCCTGCGTCAATGTCTGTTTACACAGTAATATTTAATGATATCCTTTAAGCTCTCTATATAATTTTGGCTTGAGTGATTGCAGAAAGTTTGTATTGATAAATTTTGAGATAGAGAGATTTGTCTGTGTAATTTTGCGTCTACAAAGTTTAACCGAAGCGGCTTCTATCGCAAACAGAAATCAAGTTATCATTTTACCAGACCCCCTTATGTCAGAGATTTCACGGAGCCACGCGTGAGTCTGGTTGAACGAGACTAAATGTTGTCATCGACGTCATCTCTGATATCAACCGATCAGAGATAGCTAGTTTGTCATTTGAAGAGGTGCATTGCTCGGTATTTATCCCTACAGCTCCAATAAAATCCCGTGATCATGAGAATGTTGAAACAAAGCGTCTTGTTTGTTTTTAGAAAGCTTTGTGTTATGAAACACATTAGAAACTTATTTGTCCGATTTGGGGAACTTTATTTCAATTAGTTTTGGTAATTAATGATATTGATATTTTAAGACAAGACTGTTGATAATGTCAGAGAGACATGAATGTTGTCACAAGCAGGAACAGGCCCATTCAGTAAAATACATTAATATGCTAATGCATTCGAAACATCCTCGTCTCTTTGCGATGCGAGTCAAATAACTTCGACTCTCTGAAAGAGACTCGGAGGTAATCGTAGTGATACTTCCCAAATTGGTATGTTTTTGGAGGACGAACATCCGGCTAGATTGCGAAGAACACAGTCTTTTAACATGATGGGTCTTGAAAATAACACTTAGCGACGTTCAACAATCAGTGAAATACCTGCATATTTAATTTTTGACGTTATATCTGCAACTTTGTAATGAAACAATTTAAGAAATTATTCAGTTTCAATTGTCTGCAACTATTGCTTTCTTTGCTGTTAGTGATTGTACGTCATCTATACATTGTGACGTTTTGAAGTTATTATAACGTAATAATAGCCACGAGCTTGAGGGTCGTTCAAAATGGTCATTATTTTACATTCGATATTTTTTGCTCGCATGTGATGGAAAAGGCCGAGGTGTTCCGATTGTTTGCACATGCTGTGTTTCTGTGACACGTTGAATAATCAAGATATCTTTCAGATCAATCTAAATCTGTAGACATTTTTCCTCTGAGTTTCGCTATTTTTCCTGAGCAATAAAAACCATAGAATCAAGTTACATGAATAAAGCCAACCACATCATTTTGTTCTAATTTAATAAATTTTGAAATGAAGGAGTCATGAAGGTGGAATAAAAGTGAATGTATATCTTTGAAAGTACCGGACAGAATCAGCAGTTCTGTGTCACCTCTTTTAAACAGCAAACTCTCATATTCAGCAGGGGGGAAACTCGATATAAATTTTGGGTACGGATGTGCAGCCCAGGGTTCAAAAGCGTAACCAATCATGTATCACAGTACTTTTTAACTTCTATTGTTGTATTAGTCAGAAAAGCAGACACCGATATACCTAACTCTCGATCATCGTACAGTGTTAATCATTATGAAAACATATACATATCAAAGAAGATGTATTAAGACATTGCCTTTAGGGATTATCTTGAGTCATACGCACAATTAGAATTTTAAAAAAAAATATAGATCCCTAATTATGAACCTATTTATAAATTGAGAATCAAATATAAAAACCCAAACATGTTCCTTCAATTGACTCATGGGAAGGACGGAAAATTCTCCGCCTACTCATTTGCATATTTATTTCTCAAAAACTGGCGTTTTTTGTTTCGAAAAATTTCCCAGTAATTAGAACTATGATCTTAAGTATATTGTGAAAATGTCATGAAAATTAAATAAAAAAATGTTTCAGTCGTAAAGAGCTAAATTTGTATATGTTATATAGAAAATACTCTCTGTTCGCCCTATTTGGCTGGGCAAGCTTTTGTCCGGGGACCCCGGCGACTCATCTAATTGGTCAGTGGTCCATTGGAATCTTTGTTATGCAATAGTTGATTGACAGGTGTCACCCTTAGGCGAGATGTCAATTTATTGAACAGACACTTACTGATGTACCGCCAGGCTTGAAAAATGCACCCAAACGGACGGACGTCCCCAGATAACAGTGAAGAGGATGTTTCACTTCGTCCCCCTCTCGGCGGGGTGTGAGCTAGTGGTGGTTGGGGTGTCTCATTTACATTTTTCTTCATTTCATCTACATACTCAACTTTCCATCCTACCCTAGGCAGCTTTTTTTCCTGGGCAGAACGTGTCCATACCCTCAGTGGCCAAGAAATTAGAGGGTGCCCTTTGCATATTTACAAAACATAATCACCGGGATAAGAACTCGTTCAGCTCATTATATTAAAAATGGAAACAGAGCCTTGGAAATGCAATTGCACAATTAATTCACGTCATATTAACTGAATGAATCATCTTTTCTAATTACGACATAAGTTTATTCAACCAATTAAGTAGGCCTAAAATATCTGAACGAAAGACTTACCCCAAAAATAACATCATCAATCACGTACAATTAATTGATTTAAATTCAGCAGTTACTTGTTCTATGCTGAGCACACGGAACTTTACTCTACTAATTAGACATTAACGGGAAAATGATAAATAAATCGAACCATATGCTAATACAGAAAGATAATTATTCCTTAATTTCGAAAGAAATTCATGTCTAGATGAATTATGCAAACAAATCATTATATTCAGGTGTACCTTGGTCTCCTACATTGTGCAGGTGATTCATAGATCAAATAACGGGATCCATTAAAATGATTTAAATAAATTTGTATTCGAACTCTTATGATTAAAGTGGAAAAAAGCTGCTTATGCACAAACATGAATTTAAAACTACCATCAGAGACAGATATCGAATTTAATAGGTTAAAGAATGTTGCTGATGTTCGACCACTTTTATTTTGTGCAGGGATACAAGAACATTAAAAATCAAAAATTACTAGATCAGTCTGACATGAGAGTATTACTTTCACAAATAAAAATATGAGCATAACATGTGTGTTTTTGTGTATTACTATCTCGTATAGGGATACGAGACACTCAAATAAAAATTAAAAATAACTTGGCCACTCATTTTTTTGTGATTTTACATCCCGTTTATACCAATAAAAAAATTAACAGTCACTCGACCAGTCAGACTTAAGTGTATAAGTTCCAAAACTTGAAATTACTAGAGTCATTTAGACTACGAGGATAATTTGCAGAAAGAAACAGCGACGCGAACACTAATTTGAATTTTCTTGTACAATACAAATTGGGGACATGGCAAAGGGATATACATTGCTTAATGCTTTGATTATTCCAGTTACTTCCCTTAATGAAAGTTATTCATAGTCTCTTTTCAGCATATGCAAAGTTACTTAACATAATCTGCGATACAGGATATGCTTTAAATATAACTCGCAATAGTACCAAGTAAAAATCAAAAGTGGTATTTGGGGAAAGTGGCTTGGGTGAAAATGTTTTATAGTGTGGACTACATCACAGTTAAACAGTGAGATGCAATATACAAGATAAATAATAACATGATGTCAACTTGCTTCACAGGTGGGAAATAAAACAGTGATGTTTTGGAAAAATCAAAATGAATTTCAGCTTGCGAAGTAGTGACGTTGTTATAAATATAAATATTGACGTAAAACATAAACTTGTAAAATAAGGATGTAGTTGTACACATAAAATAGTTATGTAGAACAAATACAAAATAATTTCAACATATATATATCGATTTTGGCATCCAGAAATATTAATTAAACATATTCAAATATTTATTGTCAATAAATCAAAATGCAGATTGTAATTATTACTATGACAATACCATAAAGCAAGAGAAAAAATTACACCCTCCTTCCTTCTCAAAACGAATTAATAAATATGAATGGATGGAATTTACATACAATCAAAACAAACAGGCTTATAGATTCATTTACCAGAAGTGTTAATGAGTACATATGTAAACAACCAAACTTGGTATGAATTTTAAATGACATTGCCCTATATTTAAAAAAAGATCATCTTTCGAAAAATTTAAATATACAGCTCTGTTAAAGTTCGATTAGACTTAACGATCAGACTTATGAAATAACAGGTTTTTATTACTTTGCATAGGGTAAGATTTTTAAAGAAAAAAATTTACCAAGTTTTCCTCACTGGTTGTCCTGGCTATTTAAAAAAGACCTTGTATCTGGTATTGTTGAAAGAACTTTTAATTCCCTTTTTTTTTGGTGTATGATTGATGGGTGAAATTCGGGTTATAAAGTATACAGCTAGTTCTTACTTAAGATGTGCACCTCTCAAAAAACTGCTAGCTCCGCTTGGTCATTTTAACTTCCTAGACTTCAAAGGTAAATTTAAAAAAAAGAACCGATAACTTTGTTTACTTTTTATATATTTTGTAATTCATTCATTATACTTTCAAAGGATGGTATTGCCTACTCCGGCAAAATTCGTTTCCCTATTTTAATAACTGCTGAAAATAATGTACATTTGACTAATTCAGGCTGATTTTCCGAGTACTTTGGAGCAGCCATTTCTGTCTGCTGTGTGCTTAAATCATGTCCAATTTCCACAAGTACAACATGTAAAGACTTTTCAGCCACAATACATGAAAGTAGCATAGAGGTATGCCAACAAAATCTCCATTGTGCATGTTGCTAATGCAAACAACTTCATCTTACACCTGTCACGCTCTCAGAAGCACGTATTATCTTCAGAGCGCCCCATATTTGAGAAACAAATGCTTGTATTAATGTGAAAAATAAAGAAGATAGAGGTTTTTGTAAATGGAATCTGCGTTAAATACATCAAGCGACCATGTAGATAGCAATGCAAATACAATTTAGATATATCCGGTACGGTAAAAATAGATATGTAGGGAAACTTGAAACTGGTTTGGTTTCTGTGAGCACATGAGTGGATGACAAGTACAGTTTGTGCTCTGATCTGTCTGTGGAACACTTGACAGGAGATGCCGCTTGGGTTTGCTTGATCAGTAGAAGACGTGCTGCAGTTCTGAGATTTACGCTGCTCGCCCTTCTGCACTGCCTCTGCTGTTCTCCTCAGTTCAAAGTCTGTAGCTCCAGTATGGACGAGACTGCGCCAGGTGGAGCGATCCTATGCGAGATCTTCCAAAGACTCAGGGCCAATGTTGAAGTGTTTCAATAATGACTTGCGGAATTTTTTTAACCGTTTCTTCTGACCACACTGAGATCGCTCTCCCTCCTTCAGCTCGCCGTAGAAGATCTTCTTTGGTAGTCGCTCTTATGACATCCCGGTGACGTGGCCTGTCCATCTTATCTCTGATTTCATCAGAAGAGTGTGGATGCATGGAATGCCTGC
This sequence comes from Margaritifera margaritifera, assembly GCA_029931535.1. Classification (NCBI taxonomy): domain Eukaryota; kingdom Metazoa; phylum Mollusca; class Bivalvia; order Unionida; family Margaritiferidae; genus Margaritifera; species Margaritifera margaritifera. The sequence continues at coordinate 7,087,070 of JAQPZY010001696.1, read as the reverse complement.
CTGTGTAAGAACATCAGTGTCTGGGACCCTGTCCTGCCATATTGTCCTCATCGGTTTCATCAGGCAAACCATTTGAAAATGATTCAGCTTCTTGGCATGGCGTCTGTACACCGTCCAGGTTTCGCATGCATACATCATGGTCGGCATCACAATGGCTTTGTAGACCTTCAGTATTGCTTGCAGACTGATGCCTCTGCGCTCCCACATATTTGGGCGTAGTCTGTCAAAAGCCACACTTGTCTTAGCAATTCTTGCGTTGGTTTCGTCATCGACGTAGACTGCACATGACAATGCGCTGCCGAGATAGGCGAATTTGTCCATTGCTAGGAAGGTTTGGCCAATTACTGTGATGATAGGCTCTAAGTACGGCTTTCCTGGTGCAGGCTGGTGCATCACCTCTGTCTTCTTAATACTGATTGTGGGATCGCAATTGTCACAAGCTGAAGAGAAATGGTCCATACTTTGTTGTATGTCAGACTCAGATTTGGCATTCAGGGAACAGTCGTCAGCAAAATGGAGATCACGAACAGTCAATTTCTGTAACTGCGTCCTCATCTGCAGTCTCCTCAGATTAAAGATCTTGCCGTCAGTCCGGTATCTGATGTCGATCCCAGTGTCATAGTCACGGAAGGCTTCAGTAAGTATGGCAGAGAACAACATAATGAAGAAGGTTGGGGCCAACACATAGCCTTGCTTGATTCCATTTGGTGACTGGCAATGGTTCAGATGATTCGCCGTCGTCCACATGGAATTGCCGAGCTATCACGATACATTTCTCTGGGCAACCAATTTTGCCATGATCTTACAAAAGCCCCCACGACTGATTATGTCAAAGGCTTTTGTCAGGTCGATGAATGTCGTGTACAGGCTGGAGTTCTGTTCCTGACATTACACCTGGAGGTGACAAGATGCAAATACCACGCCGCTCTTCTTTACTTCAGCTACTCCAGAAGAAGGTATAGCCGGCTCCTATTTCAGTATGTTGTCCTCCCTCAGTTAGGCGAGTTTTACTCAGGACTGCTATCTGGATGTTGAATCTGGCCAGTTATCTACCAACCAGAGCTGTTCTTCTCTCTGGTCTATCTGCTGATGTACTGTCCATTAGTGTGCGCACGTTCCGGGCACCGATGGTGAGCTGTTTCAGCTTTGTCTTCTTGTTAGATTTGTTTTAAAGGTAGAATCTCCGTCAGCCGCGGTATGCTGACCAAAGTTAAGGTGAAGCAGGCAATGATTAGGGCACCTTTTCCAGCCCCTTTGTCATGCTATGGAGGTGCGCAGTGTGATCTTAAAAAGGGCTGCTCAGTCATCCAGAAAGGTTGCCGAGTTCCACTGCTGCTCTCCGTCCAGTGAAAAACGACCCTGTGCCTGAGCCACCTGTGTGCAGGTCTGCAGCTACAGCTCCATTGTATTCACACCTCCTGCTTTGCCGCTCGCACATCTCCACAGGACTTGAAGGTATGGGGGGGGGGGGGGATAATATCATGACTTGCACGTGAGTTGGATTTATTAAGTTAGGGAAAGTGGTGCAAGAGTCACCATCTTTCTTTCGTTCAGGCCTCTGGATCCAGTGGCACGACATGAAATAAAACAAGGAGGAGAATGCAGAACTGTGGGAAAAACTATCAAGCCGGTAAGAATGACTGAAATAAAAAGACAAAAACATGTTGATATGTTAATTATATTTCAATATGCTGGTCTTAATTATTAACACGATGGGATTCATAACTATGTTGGAATAAAGTGTTTTGAGATCAGTATCAGCAGAGACAAACATTCGTGAAAAAAGAAAATGATTTTGTAACAAAATGCTTAAGTATTTTCGACACATAAAGTAAACATTATCAGAAAACAAAAGTATATGTTACAGTTGAGACAATTCAATGTATGCAATGCAAGAAGGCTTAGCTGTAAAATTAGAAAACTATTAACAACAATAAATAGTTCCGTATGTTATTAATTGTGATTTTTAAAGTATCAATGTACTGTGAAATCGAAATGGACACACAACTTAATATATTATTATGGATAATAAAGACAGCCAAATACATTTAATCACGATTCTGTTTGTAGGTTACATAAAGCCATAAGACACACAAGCCAAAAGTTGGCAAATGAACATATTTTTTTCAAGTAATTTGCTATCCTTTGGGTTAAATTGCAAAACTAAAGTACGAAGAATTAGCATCTAAAATTGCAAATTCTACGGTGTTCACAGTGGAAAATGAAGCTCGAAGTGTCCTGTTCAATAAATGAGAACAAAGTTCGAAAACATGATCATTTGACATGCAAGTATAAAGGTTCAGGATTTTAATTGAATTACATGTATCCAAAATACATACCATTGTTCATTCAAAATGTGTCCACTTTTGAGAGTGATAATTTATTAAAACATTGGTTCAAAATGATCCAGATGTAGAGGTACAAATCATACCGCAAAACGATTAAAGATATATTTTATTTAGTAATGATCTCAGAGGGTATGGATTCATGGAATAAGTAAAATAATAATTATTAAATGAACAATCAGTTTTGTAGATAGCTTTATATGTATGGGAGATTCTATAGAAGAGCTCGCTAAATAGTTAAGTGATGAAAAGTTCATAGCAACACTGCAACAGTTTAGAAATATGACATCTTAATTTTTCAGAAAAGACATTTACCTATTCGACTACATGGGCAGTTTAAACGAATAAATGAAACAATTTCACCATCAAACGATGCTTATGCAGAATGCTATGGAACATTGTAATATTCAAACACATGAAACTCTTTATGATTCTTTTGTCATTTAAGATATTTTGAATAAGTTTGACATTTTTAAGGAATTTAAGAATGTTGGTATGAAAACTTACATTATAGACTATGATCACAATTCTAGTGCTCCCGTGGTAGCACATAATGCACGCTAAAATATATCATGTGTCTAAAATTAGAACTGTTGACATACTATGATATGTTCCTGATGACTTAGAGTGGAATACGAAATGAAATTAGCATGATACCACATAGATATGCTGAAGCAAACCATGAATACTACTACAAAGATGGTGAGATAAACAATAGGCAATATGAAAGGTCATGGTCAGTGTCATTTATTTTGTACATATATATTAACAGTTGTTATCGATGGGCCATGAGCCAATACATGCTGTAAAAATTTTTAAGATGGACCACTGAAGGAGAAATTCAAGTGAGAGATAAACGTTGACTCACTTGGCCTGATGATCCTTGTATTTTAGAAGCGAATTTGAGATTCCAACACTTGTATGACTATTTCAAGGACTACCATTATTTCCAGAGAAATTATTTTCTGGAGAAATGATTTATCTCCTTGCAAATAAAGTTGATAAATGATTACAAGGGTATAATAAAAAGTGTAATACAAAGAGAAATATACAGTTAAATAAAACAACTTAAGAATTTATATTTGCGTGTATTTAAAACTGAAAATGATACACATATTGGTCTTGTGTGATCACCAAACGTGGCTTAAATCCCACTAAGTACTAAATACAAATTGTAGGTAAAAACGTAGCTATGATTTTGAGAAAGACTTCATCAAACTAATGAATAACGATGTGATTTTACACATATGAAAAATTTAAAGAAAAGAACAACATTTAAAATTTTTGCAGATGAAAATAAATGCTTCAAATGCCAGAAAGGTCTATCATTAGCAAGGAGAGCGATTAGTGACGATGTCGTAGTGTTAGTCAGTTGGTAAAACAAGATAATCAAAGTAACGAAACCAATTTACTTTGGATTTACAGCGTGATTTTTAAATGGTTAATGTATGGATTTTACTTCAGCAAGTTTAAATACAAATATGGTGATAACATGAGAGTACTCGTGAATGATACTGATTCTTTATGAATTCATATTGAGACAGAAAACTTTTACAGCTATAACATAAAGTTTTATGACAATATTATCTATCTTAAAGACAACCTATTTATGTTCCAATTAAAGGGTTATAGAGTTGAGATCCACCCTTTATTAATTCGCAACAGAGAAATATGAAGAGAAAGTTTGTGAAGGAATCAAAGGAATCACAAGAATATAAAAAATTATAATTGTACGAAATTAATTTTAATCACAATGAAAAGTACCAGGAAATTAATTTACTCAGATCATGTCATTATGAAACTTATAGTATCACAATGAATAAAGTTGATTTATCTTTGTATGACGACAGTCATATTTTTGAGTACATACTAGTAAACACACTACCCCACGGACACATAAGTACTCTATACTTGTTTACCTTAGCTAAAGTTTTTACAAGAAAGCAAAGTACAAAGGATACTAAAGCTACATTCAAATCTTGTTTCTTTAATAATAATAACGCGTCTATATTGTTCTCCTCGAACACATATTCGATCGACTTTTATGTTAGGAGTGGAATTGTACTTTTGCACTATGCAGATATTTCAAAATGTCTATCACTACAAGCTAGTCTGGTTAGGTTTGTTGTTTTCCTTTTATATAATCTAAATTCTTACAGTCATCAGTTAGACTCAAATTATTTTACCTCAACAAGGATCAACCAATAACTCTAACCATGTATGTAAGTTATCTTCAGAATCTATCACGACGACCTTTCATTTTAACTTACCACTTTCTATTGTAAATCTTGTTGAATAGAAACTTTCGATAGATGAAGATCGATTAAGCCAAAGGTTTTGTATTTCGTCTCTGTTAGATTTAGCGCAAACAGTCTTTCCAGAATTAATCACTCTACAGATTATCATGTTATTAGTTTCATGTAAATAAATTATCAATCAAATAGATTGTCATGTTATTAGTTTCATGTAAATAAATTATCAATCAAATAGATTATCATGTTATTAGTTTCATGTAAATAAATTATCAATCAAATAGATTATCATGTTATTAGTTTCATGTAAATAAATTATCAATCAAATAGATTATCATGTTATTAGTTTCATGTAAATAAATTATCAATCAAATAGATTATCATGTAATTAGTTTCAGCTTTTGCTGCTCTTCTAGTAAATGGTGCAAGTGCTATTTATTCACGTTTAGAACTAAACTGAATTTAGTTGATTGCTGTGACTGTTTACCTGAGCATCAGACACAGCGCGAATGTACATACTAACAGCATATATACTTTCTATTCCTTAGACTTGCAGGTGGATGCCTCGTTAGCTTATTTATGAAGAATACCATGTAGTCTGTTATAATCAGAAGTCGCTTCTTAAATCAAGCTATATACAATGAGTATCGGTGCAAAAATGGTCAACACTGACGGTAGTAATTTCTGTGTGCTTTTGTTGCTCATCAAAGACATACTTTTTGACTTATGTAAACATTTGTCTCAATTGGAAAACAGACTATATTTAACTGACCTTCTAAAATTGCTGAGATTTTCATATTGCTGAGTTGAAAAACTTTTCCCCTTCTCCACTTTTTATTTACGCAGTATCAAAACACCTTTCAGACTAATTCTGGGAGAATCAAGTGTGACGTTTCTTTAAGTTGTTTTGTTTGCAATGTTGATAATTCTCTCCCTTCCGATATTGTCATGAAAGATAGCGATTACATTTCTCTAATGGTCATTTACCGATCGTGCACTTGATTCTGAAGTTATCTCATCGAACTGGAAACAAATGTTTTCAAGTTTATTGACTTGGTTTCTACCTTCTATCACTTCTGAGGAATATTTTGTCAAGTGTTATTTTTAATCTGAAATTCTGTTTAAAAAGCACAGAAGTACAGTGACCAATGATCTATCAGAACCCGAACGTCTAATGGCATTCTAAACTTTCCCGCAAACTGTATAGTTTTAGCACTAGTATTTAGCACATTATTTGAATCTGATCGTAACTTTCTCAATTTATTATTCATAATGCCCTGTTCAATTCCATTTGATCTAAGCGAATTAGGTAACCATAAATTGTGTATATCATTAAAGATTTGTAGTCATTCAACTTAAAAAAATTATCACTTCCATAGGATACTTTGATGTCCTTCTCAAACATTGTACCTAATTTTTTACCACTGCATTCTTTGCATCTCATTTTACCTACATATCAAACTACACAAAGAATATACCTGCTACAATCAATATATTTGGACTTAACTTTGGAAATGATAGCTGTACAATTTCTTTAGGTTTAATATTGCTTGAAGTATATGTAATATAATGATGTATTGGACTGAGCTATTTAACTTCTTGTAGTTGTTTTCATTCATATTAGTAGCTATGTATTTACCGTACGCTGCCATTTATTGCATATCCGAATTGGGAGCTGCTATTGCATACAATAGATGAAAGTGTTTTCAAGTTTAGAAGTCTAAAATTACACCCCAGACCTAACTTAACAGTGATGCATTTAACTATCCTCCATCAATGTTGTTTGATACAAGTTGCGCGCAATAGATACTTCGCGTCAATATATCATTCTAATAATAAAAACAGTTTATGCACAATTTGTATCAACTTGAATACTGAACCTGTAAGATTTGGGGGCTTTATTTATTTGCTATTACATTAAATTAGAAGCAGACAAACAACGTGTTGCTTACTCATTAGATGTTAATAAACGATTCTGAGGTGAAGATCTTTACAATGTAAGAGAATCACATATGTACTGCCTAGAAGAGAACAACCTTTAACTAATTGGATTGAAAAATAAAGAAATCCATGTTAGCCCAGGATGTTAAATAATAACTTCCAGCAATCTGAAACTTTGATAGTCTTAAATAGAATGATTGTTGGGTCGATAAATAATAAAATGACGCATTCAAAAGCCGTGCGCTGCAAGTATAAGCCGTGCGCTGCAAGTATACCTTTTGATACACGTTTTAGCACAACAAATGGCAGCAGCTGCAGTGCTTATTGGAAGAGCAACAGCTAACTGTCTAGTCGGTCTGGCAGTTGGAGCATGTATTGTATCTGTTTAAATTAGTTGATCTTGATGGATCTGTACAGCAGAAAAAAACACGAAAATTCCGTTTCAGATTCACCAAAAAAAAAACAACAAAAAAAAAACAACATTTCAATTAAAATATAGTTAAGAAGCTGAAAGACTGAGAGGACAAGGTTTGGTGACCCACTACTTAAATAACCTGGATAATGATTTTGGAATGCAGCTACACATAATTTCTAAGTTCTTTGCACGATTCTGACACATTTACTCACCTAGAAAATAAATCAAATCTTGGGGGTGGGGGGAAATAATGCCAAAACTGAATGATTTCTACCAGCCTTGTAAGAAACAGGTAAAACACGATATTGCACTTGTGGTGGGTGTTAGTGTGCTTTTCGCTTACAAGTTTCTTTATAAATAAAAAGGTAGGTTTTTTGTACGGAATCGTTCGTTGCACAGAAGGGAAACCTTGCCTCCGGCGATGAATTCACCTGTACTATTTTAACACAAAAAGTAGTATAAATGGCGTGTGCGTAGCACAGCATCTATTGTGGTTATTTAGCATGTTTATTTTGCACTTGAAACTACATCTCTTAAAATCACACTTAAATCGATACCTTCTGTGTATTCGTAACTTGTTAATATGCAAAAAACCGTAACGCAATACACATCCAGGCATCAGTTTAGTTTCCTCCTCAAACTCCTATTGCTCATTTCTTGTTTTAATTTATCTATTATTTAGAACTGAATTTTGAATGTCACTATACTTTTGTTTATTTCGGGTTTAACTCTATCAATGTTATCACTTAATGCAACAGTTGTTTCATTTATATCGGTTTTAACTCTCTCTGTTGTAAATGTTTGTTCCAAATTAAAATCTTTTCTCATTCGTTGCATCTTTTTGACTGTTTCTTCAATACTACCTTGTACCATTCCGTTATTATTAACCATTTCTAGATCAACATATTCTTTTTAATCTTTTTTAGATTGTTAACAATTAGGATATAGCTTGGTGAAACATTTAGTAAGTATTAAATTTTTGTATCGTCTGCATCTTATCAGTCCAATCTGTAACATATAAATCTTAAGTTGTTTTCATAGTTTTAATGAGCTTTTATTAACATTTATTTTGTTGTTTACGTTTTCTGTCTTCCTGGTTATCTCTGTTAAATCATTCTTCGTCTGCAATTCAGACAGCGTATTAGTGTTGGCAGTTATCTTGTTCTTCAAGTCAGTAATTTGTATACTAAAATCATTCCTTAGCTTTTATAATCTCTTGAAGTTTTGTTGTATTTATTTATGTAAATCTTCCTGTAGCTGTTCCAGATTAGATTGCAAAGTGTGACATTCTTCTTCCATTTCGATTTTTAAAGCATACAATTCACTGTCCATCCTTTGTTAATTGGGTATGAATACTGTTGAATACTGTTGAATGTTAGATATCTAACACGATCTTTTTCTTACTATTTGCAAGGTTTGCTTAACATCTGACAATGTATGAAATCATTGTTTAGACAAGTCAAGAGTATCTAAACAAGTTGGTCTGCTCTTATCAATCTCCTTTTGTGGTTCCGAGATTTTGTGTGCTGTTTCATTATTATTACATTCAATAACTATTGATTTCTTTTCTTTGCAACTTGTTCTCTCCGCTTAATGTCTTTGAAGCTATTATCCTCCGACAACTTACGTATTTGTATTTGTTCATTAATACATCTTTGTAAAACCTAACAGTGACTGGACTAGTTAATAAAACAGGATCACGTAAATATTTGATACGTTATTGGTGAGAGGTAAATAACTATTGTTTGACCCAGTGGAGCATCTCGTTCTCTTTCAATTCATTCAGCTTCTCTTATAAGTTTCATTTTTAAATTTGTCTATGGCAACCTTCAGCGATGCTCTGCCGTCTTGCCATATTACAAATCTAACAGAGCGTAAAGTGCAATCCCTGGATCCTACGGGAGAATGTTTGATAACATTAGCAGCATTTTTAAATACGAATAAATAATATTATCGTACAGGTTAGAGAATTTTAATTCGTACTCTACGGAGATTCAAATCAATTGTGTAGCATCATTTTTGGTGATGTATGCATGACCGAGATGTTATAAGGCGATGGGTGTCGTAACCCATGGATCTGGGTTCGAATCCCCGTAGACTACGAATTACAATTCTTTCTCTCTCTCTCTCTCTCTCTCTCTCTCTCTCTCTCTCTCTCTCTCTCTCTCTCTCTCTCTATATATATATATATATATATATATATATATATATATATATATATATATATATATATATATATATATATATATATGAGAAAGCTTTGACTTTGAAGAAGTAATCGGAATTTATTGACTCTGTAGATGTTTTAGTTTGTAGTGTTGTATTTATGATATTGAAATATTTCTTTTGACCCGTTTTTCAAAATGGAAATGTAAACGTTTGGGCCTGAAGTACTTGCTTATTGAGCAAAATTTTTATCTGGTAGTAACTCATGAGCTATGTGCTAGCCAGTTGTGAACGGGCTACAAGAAACTGGAATAATTAGCTTCGCAACTTTTTCAATGTCCATTTTTGATAGTGGGCCAAAATGGAAATATCAATAGCTTCTTCAGAAGCATGCTGTAGGCAACTGTAAGAGCAGAGTTTAATGTTGCATGGTCAATTTTGATGATAAGAAAGAGTCCATGTTCAATCAGGTAGTCGATTGTGAACTAAGTGAAAATGGAATAATTAGTTTTGTAATTTCTCCAATATCCATGTTTGATACCATCCTAAACAATTTCTTCAAAAGCATGACCAGGCAACTGTTTGAACAGATTTAAGGGCTGCATGGTAAGCAAAGGAATTTCTTTTTTATTTTTCTTCATACGGCTTTTGTTTGTTGGTAAAATCTATGCTATTTATTAACAATATAAACTGAAATCTTTTTTATACGTTTTTGTTGTTGATATTATTAGTATTTTCTTGCTGTGATTTGGGTGATTATTCCTTGGTAAAGGCGGAGATTGAACAAAGTCCAACTTTAACATCTTTCACAACTGGATGCTGAAGACTGTGAAAAATTAATTTTACTTCTGACCAAATAAAGAAACTAACTAAAACAGCTACACAACCTCTTATCAAATAACATAACGTGTCTGTGCTTTGTGAATTGGTATCTTCTCTTTCATCTTGATGTTTTAGAATCTTCATATTCTTTCTTTGGACATTCGGCTTTGATTTTGCTCAATTCCTATGGTTGTACGTTTTCCAAGTTGTCTGCCAGGTTCAGCTCCACGTAGATCTTTTAGCATTTGTGAAATAACATATTCAGGTTCTTTGCAAACCTTTGATTCATTTTGATTTTATTTCGTGGCTATTTTCCATTTAATTTTCAAATACATATTAAAAAGTTAATTGAACATTATTTCAAGATGTCTAAAATGTTACTTGTAAGTCATTGTCAAAAACTTAAATAATTTATATTGGCAAACATCATCATTAAGGAAATTTTGAATAACATGTGTTAGTAGTACTTATCGTCGTCTTCGTCGCTAAGGTGTCACGATGGGACAATGACAATGTATGCACTTGGCATTCCACGTGTATTGTAGATACAAACTGCATTTGGTTGGTATTCTCTGTTTCTCACTGTCAGCTTTATTGCATGATTAGCAGCTACTCCTGACAACTATTGTAACTAGGGTGGTTAAAAACAGGAATGCATCTAAAATAAAGTAGCCACTGCACATTTATTGATCATGCACTTTTCAGTATTTTCTATTTCCTCCTTATTTTATGCTGAACTTTTGAAATAATGTGTTTAAATTTGAGCAAACTAGCACTCAGTGTCGATAGATTCAATCCCAATTCAAATGACAAAAGTCAAATGAAGTATCGGATACAATTTGATGTCAAGCAATCATCTATCAGTTCATTTTGTAAATTGTCTAAATTATCGATCGGAAGAACTTTGCTAATTAACAATGTCACAGAGTATATAACATCGTATGTCAATGATTTGGAAATCTTAACAGATTTAGCATTGACAAAGTTTTCCTGAGAGTTCTTCATTCATCTTTTCCAGCTATTTCTCAGTCATGTTTTTATCCGTTATCTCTCTGTATGTTCCCTTTAGAATATACATGCTCAGTTGTTCCTGTTCTTCAAATTATATAGATTATACGTTTGCATCATCCAAAAATCTCAGTATATAAGACGTTTAATGATCAAGGTCCATCACGTTTTGGTAATGAACATAAAGCAATAAATAGAACAACACGTACGAAAACTAGAAACACTATTAATAAATTCATGTTAAAATGTAAGTGAGGAATATCTAATTAAATATACTTTAAATACATATACAGATGCTAATACTTTTATATGTATATATATATATATATATATATATATATATATATATATATTATATATATATATATATACATTCTAAGGGATGATCAGGTAGAACAGTAGATGCAGATGTAGACAATACCCCCAAAATAGTGGTATTTATTTACCACCTAGCACAACAGAGAAGCAACCAAAGGATACAATTTTAGGAAAGATTTAAATGTTCAGGATTTAGGATGTAGACAAATGGTTCCTGCTCCCAGCATGACACATGGATTTCAGGAGAAATTAAACAGACTTAGATATACAGAAGCGACAGATCCTGTGACTTCGGAACACATGCAAGGTGTTTATGCTTTTGCGAAGCAAACCACGACCTAAATGTCCATTTAAACCTACTGTTGTACAAAGAAACCCTAACAACTGCACGAGGAAATAGATATGCTCACAATAGACACAAATGACAGAAATGAACCATTTGATCAATAAGAAAATCTGAGACTATAATTGACGAATATCATCAAATAATTCAGCGTGGATAGCATCCACCTACAGTGAAACTATTATTCACTATACAAGAAGAAAGAAAATTTAGGGGATATGTAAATGCTGTAGATGTTGTCAATTTGAAAATATAATCTTTGAAATCTGATGCTGAACTGTATGAAAAACATTGAAGAGTTAAAAAGCGAGATTAGTAGAGAAATAGACGATCCAAAACAAATCTGACTGAGAAGAAGAGTTGGAAAGTGTTAAAGGCATAAACATAAAAAAGTGGACATCTAACACAGTTGGAGAAAAATTATTAGATAAAATATTAGAAAGGCAAAAATAAATTCAAAAGTTAGATAATAATTAACTTTAGGTGAATAGCTGAAACAACTGTTTCACGAAAAGGGTGTAACAATTGCTATCATAGCAATTGCAATAGTATGACAAATATCAACTGTTGCTCTCGCTATGCCAATTTTGTAACAGGTGAAAAAAGAATACGTTTCGGGTCAGCTCTATCAGGAGGCAAAAATGATTAGTTTATTGACAAAACTGGAATTGTCACATGTTTGAAAGTCTGAGTAACGAAACGCATTAGCAGATCTGACAGTAGGACTGAAATCATCATAATTTTTCTTCTCTATCTAAATTTTGCCAAAGTTTACTCCTCTACAATCTATCGTCGTACTGTCATAGACTGTTTATCAGCCTTTAGAATACCGTTCTTCACTACATCGGCATATATGACAGGGTTTAACCCCAGTTTAAAGGCATCTTTAGTTTTCCATAAGTTATTGTTGCATTCATAGATACTACACATTTTCATTTACATGTCACTTGGTAACAAAATACATCGTCACCACTAACTCCGATGAAGGCACTATGACTATACATTGTTATAATGTCTATAACTGAGTTTTAACCTTGCTGTCCTAAAGTTAATAGCCCTATTAACTTTTTAACAGCATCTGGTACTGTTGAAACAGACTGTGTATTTCATGCTTTGTACCTGTGTAACTGAGATGCAAGTTACATAAGACCTAAGGTGTAAATCTCTTGCATTTATGTAATTTCAGTTACCCCTTATTTTTTTGTAATTTTTTTTATATCCCATAGACATGCTTGTAGATTTTAACTTTTTATTTGTTTTTCAGCTTTTGTTGATGCAAGTGGAATCAGCTTCGTATCTTTGGATGTCGTCTTCTTTCATTTCTTCCGTAACGTTATTCATAACCCTGCAAGGACATTGTACTTGCCACATAACGTCTTTCATGCTGTACCATTTTGTCATTTACTGTAGATGTGTTAGGATGTACTTTCTTTCTTTCCCCTGTGGGTTTTTTATCAGCTCAGATTCACATGCATGTTTTGAGTCCTTCGCGTTCTAATGTGCTGTTTTTCCCCACATCTGTCACAGTCTGGAAACCTATTATTTTCGAAAACTCAAAATTTTCATACTCGTAAGTAGTTCTCTTCGTGTCGTGCTTCCTCCATTTACTTTAATAGCATAATGTTTGCAGCTGTTTCCATACTGATAAATGATTCACCATATCAGTTCCATTTAACGAGTACATCACTACTTTTTACGATTCATTCGTTTTGTTTTTAAATTAATCTACTTTGCATATGTCATCTTGTTTGTCATTTTAGAAATAACTCTTATTTGTGAAATATGCACTCTATACCCTTTCCCTTCACGTCTTCCAGTTAATAAACCACTGGATCACCTTAAATTACTTGTCTGAGTTAAATATTTACTTGGTAAATTTGGGAAGGTATCCGTTTTCAAATATAGTTTTATATCTTGAGAATAATTTAAGCTTAAAATATTGTCTTTAGACGTTACCAATCTGTATAAAACAGATACTTTTATTTCCAGCAAGTCCATTTGAATATATGAGGTTTAACTACATTAACTCGGCCAATCAGCTGTTATTGCATCCTATAAAAGCCCTAAGAAAAGTCATTAATATTTCTTTCAGACTTTTTTAAAAGTTCCAGTTTTCTCATTCAAATGCAACTTTTTATAGTAAAGGCAACATAACCCATGCTGACGTTGTGTCCAAGTTGGTAGCGAACACAAATAGAATAGTATTGGTGCGTCTGAATTTACAACTAATATATTGGATTTCACCAAAATTTCAGAGAAATGAAGGAAACACGTAACGAATTGTGTTAATGTAGGAATACTTTGAATTGCTTAAAGAGAAAACAATAATAATAATTAAGCATTCAATATGTTGTCATAACTAATTATTACATGCATGTAACTGAAAAAAGCAAATAAATAACTTTTTGGTGCATATTTGAAGAATGCAATGCTTAATACATACCTTTTGCCTTTTTAAAGGCCGGAAGCTTCAGATTTATACAATATTTTTTTTCACAAATGTCCTCTCTTCATACCTTAATTTGTAATTTGGTTGCGTAGCTTTGAATATATTTTAAACTTCATCTGGACGCAAACAAATCTTGATAGCATAATGGTTAATGTAATGTATTTTTATAGACCTTTGGGGTACTGCTATAGCGAGAATAGGACACACGCGGATGGTTAGGTTCTTCAGTTTGATGGGACAATGGTAATATTTATACAGGCACTAGTACGGTAACTGAAGTAATCTGTGTTGACTAACATTATGAACTCAAGCATTTTTATTTTACCATTTCTCTATGGAGAAAATCAAGATGACACAGAAAGTTATGATAAGGCAGACACTGAGGCTACTGATATGGGGAGATTGTGAGGAATATACTAAATGTTTGGGTCTGGATATATCAAATTCTAAAATTCACCATCCTCCACATTGTAAGTATCTTTTAATAATTGGAAATCAAGATGCAAATGAGATTACGGCACACTTTTTGATTTCAAAGTGTGCATGACATTGTTAAGGTCACTAATATATATGCAGTTTTGCATTTCCAGAAATGAGCCATGGATCTCAAAACCTTTTATATTTCACCTTAGGTGCACACTTTCTTCAGATCCATTTTTGAGAGATTAGACATACCAATTAAAACTTTTTTGGGTCATCTCCCAACCAAAGCAGCAACCTGGCTGGAGATTGTGGTCAATAATGGTGATAGTTTATCAGTTCTGGAACGTCCAAATCTTTTTAAAAAAAAAAAAAAAAAAACATAGAAAAATTTACTAAAATTGGTCTTCACGAGTAAAATAATGGTAATTTGTAAAACTGCATCATAAGAATCTCGAACATATCAAAGAAGCTTAATTCTTTTAATGAGTATGATAACTGCGACTTTTTGTTTGGACCTCACATTTTTAACCTATGGCATGACATGACTCTCGACTTAAACCACTTTCTTGTCAGATCAATTGAACTCTGTACAACACTTGAGCAAATGCAACGAAACTTGGCAGTTCTGCTTCAGTATTGCTATAGATAGAGAAATAGGTCCAACTTGTGTTATCTCTTCTAGGTATCACGACACGAACTGGGCCAATCAGCTGTTACTGTATCCTATTGCAGTCCGTAGGAAAATCATTAATATCGTTTTTCTGCTAGTTCCTGGATATTTGATAACCAGTGATGAATATTACTTGCATTACATAGAAAGCAGCACTAAAATTCAAATATAATATAATATGTTTATTCCGTTTAAACTCGAGGCTTTTGCGTAGGATGACAAACAAACAGGCGTGGTTCGACCGGTTCTGGAAAGGTCACTTGCACTCAATGTTCAAGTGATTTCATTTAAATGCATCTATTATCTAGAAAATGCAATGTAACCTATGGTGATCTATTTATATGATGTATCTAGGTTAGTTCAGATAGTCTTGTAGTATTGGTGCATCTGAATTATAACTAATGCACTGAATTTTATACAAAATGTGAAAAATTTTAGAAATTATAGAAGGAGCTTGCTTAGTGTAGTAATACCTATGACTGATTTCAGATTTATGTCATATTTCAAGCACGTAATTTATTCCTTCTTCTTGTTTTACTGTTTGAGCCATCTTGATAACAGAGCTGATTCTACTTATATCGATGTTATCATCATTGAAGGTAATCCGTACATCTGCATCTTTTCTGAAATGTTGAGTTACATCTTTCATGATTTTTCGTGTCAGCAAAATTCAAACTTTTGTTATCTTGAATGTTATTCTTCAGCACAATCAGCTTTGATCAGACTATCCCTTCCAAACTTGTAAAATATATGTGCCATTATTTATGAATTGGAAAACAAAAATTAAATTAGTGAGCGCTTCGCTTCACTAATTGTGTCATATTCTGACTAGTCTAGTAATTTTTAATTTGTGAAATATTTTCATCAAGTATGACTGGTCTATTGATATTTGAATTCATACGTTTGTGTTGTCTTATCCCTGTATGGTACGTAAAAACATAAACATATGAATTGACTAGTTATTTCTAATTTTTGTTTTAGGGTTCTCGTATACATATGAGGCTGTGCATGATGGTAATACACAAAAATATGAGTGGTCGAATTATTTGTTAATTTGTCAAATAATGCTCTAAATTCTGACTGGCCTAGTGATTTTTGTTAAGTTGTATTTTTAATATTCTCGTATAATACGAAATGATAATACACAAGAATAAGAGTGGTCGAAAACTTGGCAATATGTATACTACTTATATACAGTTTAAGATCAACGTTTCATGAAGTGTGATACGGCTTGTAATCAACCTCGAATGCATAGTATTTGCACATAAAAGGAACAGATAACGTGAACACACACAGACACACACACACAACTATGGTTGCAATAACTTTGCTTCCAGAGCACAAAGTTCAAAAGAGCAGATCTAGGATCTCTGCCGTTAAGGTTCAATTTCTGAGAAAGGGATGGTTCGCTTAGCTTAAGTGGACACTTTTCTCTGCTCTTTACTGAGAAGTGTAGTATTTGAACTGGAAAAATTAAGGAGAGGGTCGAGGGGTTGACCGAATCCTCAACCCCTACCACAAAAGTGTCACTGTTTAATGTTGGCCATTCATCTTTTGATGATCTGTTAAGATGATCTAAACATTATCAGCTGTTACTGAGAGCGAGAGAGAGAGAGAGAGAGAGAGAGAGAGAGAGAGAGAGAGAGAGAGAGAGAGAGAGAGAGAGAGAGAGAGAGAGAGAGAGAGATCGTCTTGTCGCCATGTACATACAAGCATATCTGATGGAAGTGAAAGCTGTCTTTAGAATTTATTTAACAAAGAGGTATCCTTTGATGGAAGCTTTCCACATTTTAATTCATATAATACTATTTGGTTTTCTCACTTTTACAAATTCACAGGCCATAGACTTTTGGATTAAGGTATATTAGTGTCAAGACAACTTGTAAGCGTTAAGACAATGGAGGACAAATACATTTACTGCAGTAAAGTTATCATATACGTTTTTCATTTTGGAGATATGTAACTAGGTACTCTAAATTTATGAGAATAGGTATTCTAGTCAAAACCAGTGTATCTTCTCCATGTTGGAAACGTGTTATTTCTATTGACGGTCAATCATGCAAAAGTAACCATTACGGATTACTGACAAATGTGACCTTTATGAGTATGTGTCTTTAATTTGGGTATCCTTCAGGCATGGTTTTGTCATATGTACACTTTGTAGCAACGATGGCTTAGATGTTGACATTAAATGTTTTATGAGGTGGAGTGAGCACGAGAACACGAACAATGCTTATAACATTAGTAGGCGATCACTTACCCTTTGCGTGTACAGGGTCTGGGGATCGAGCATGAGACTGCAATAGGAACATCACTCGACCTTTTCCCTCAAATTCGGAAATAATTAGCAGTAATTGTAGGAATACGTATACATTTCGACTGCGGCCGAACACACACCAAAAGATGTGTCGGTGTTCCGATTTGCACTTTGTCTCTCTCCGCAGCCAATTTGTGACATAGTCACGGTAAGTAGTTCTCAAAATAGTTCTCCTCTTAGACTCAGGCCTTACTTAGAATCTCTCTATATCAATAAAGCGAAGCACGTATATCAAAAAATAAAAACAGTTAAATAATCCCTACTACTTCGTAATTCTTACCTCATTCACTAAAGTTCTAGGAATCAAAATGCCTGAAATATGAGCATAAGTTCTTTTTTTTTTTTCTCAGACAATTTCATGACAACTGAGTTTGAACTAATCTGATATGTACTCTCACTTACTGCAGTTTTAGGTGCTTATTTGCCATGTTTTCCCGTTAGATAACGAACACAAGCACAAGGTTCAGATTGAGTACACTAGCCTAACAAATCTGATTTGAGGTTTCTGTATTATGGGTCGGATGGATGTCTTTGATGTGTTTCTCCTCAATTTCACTTGTAAGACAACTTGAATAAAATCGCCTAAAAAGCTGCATTGTTGGATCACAAAGTTTAATGATGTTCATGCAGGTGTATCTGGAATATGAGGCAAATATTAAACCAAAGAAATGTGTGACTTCTTAGTTGTTGTGACTTCTTTGAGCACCTTCGACAGCTTCTAAAGTATCCTTTTGATACCCATGGCAACCAATTTATAAACCATTTGGAGTAAGACATTTCGAACAAATGATGTCTTATCTGATTCAATATCCATAGTAGCTAAATAATTAGATGTTTAGGATCTTTTCATATCATTTACGAACAATGTAACACGTGGATTCTAGTCGCAGACATTGCATGAATTTTAATGTTATATGAAGACACAATTAGAAGATATATATATATATATATATATATATATATATATATATATATATATATATATACACACACACACACACACAACTGGTGAGTGGTCTTTTGAACTGTTTCAATTGTCCATTTACATCACTATCTGATTGACGGGTCCAATACATCACTATCTGATAGACGGGTTGACCCTGATGACCAAAATCACTGTCGTATTTCTATTGCAAATATATATACCAACTGTGAATATTACCCACGCACATACATACATACAGTTCTAACCGTCTGCCTAGACATTCATAACTACCCAGAGATTGGTCTACCTAACCACCTGTCTGCATACATACATACATACATACATACATACATACATACATACATACATACATACATACATACATACATACATACATACATACATACATACATACATACATACATACATACATATAGGTTTTAGTTTACAGATTGATATTGGAGTTTGTGGGTCTTGAGGAATATAACTTAGTCAGGTATGTCACATAGATTTCCATGTTGTTGTTATTGTTGTCCAACGAAATCTAGCTACTCGATCTCTAGCTAAAATGATTTATACACAATTTCAATTCGAGAGCCAAATCTTTACGTTTGCAATAAATCTGCTTAGCCCAGTACTTTTATGGTTCTGTGTGACTCGCCAGTGGGAGTTTTCCATGATCTTGTTAACTTACATGTATTAACTAACAATGGACAGTAGCGGCCTAATTTGATTGCTGTATTGTGGCAGATGAAAATCCAACTGGCACATTATATCACTGCGAAGTTGGGGATGGAACGTAATCGCAAAATTATCTCTAAGCATCGTCTGAAACGCAAAATCCATGCAACATTAAAGATTTGCGAAATTTGGACTTAACAAAAAAATACCCATAAAAGTCACATTTGGAAAAGAAATAATTGAAATGTAGTCAGCTATTTCGAGTCTACCGGAAAAATACTTTGTATGCCGACCATAAATGCAAATATTCACGGATACATGGAACTCGAAATGCTAATCCATAGTATATATATATATATATATAATTTTATTTTTATTTGTATTACTGTTGTTATTAATATTGTTATTATTGTTGTCTTTGTTATTGATCTTGTTGTTGTTTTCTTCTTCTTCTTCTTCTTCTTCTTATTATTATTATTATTATTATTACTATTATTATTATTATTATTATTATTATTATTATTATTATTATTATTATTATTATTATATACCCATATGCGTATTATTTATATTAGAAAATGAATATATCTGAATTCTTGGCTTCCAGATGAATCTATCTCCTGAATTCTCTTCGATAGAAGAATGTGCGCTTGGATGCGTGGGGGTGGGGGGTGGGGGTGGATGTGGGGAAGGAGATGGGTTGGGAGGGTAAAGTGTTTCTGTGTATGTGTTATATGTATGTGAATGAAAGTAATGCTTATGTATAATTGTCACTCTATTCATAGTTATAGGTTTTGCTTCTGAAGATGTCTGTACTTTCAAGATATATCATTTTAACCATGTTCATGAATTGCACTATCTTCTACGTACGTACCGAAATTGTATCCTCAAAGTTCAACAGGACTAATGGGAGTAGATACAGTCTTGTCATACTTAAACATGACGAAAAAAGGAAAACATCTGGTAAGTGTAAAATTTACAAGTAAAAATGTAAGACCATATATAAAAAATAATCGTGTTTATCCATGAATTAAAGCTTTTTAAACATTTGTCTTCATGCTCACCGTATATACTAGCGTATAAAACGGATCTAAATGCAAACAACATAGACCCTGATCTGCATTCGCATAATGCGCCGGCAGATCAGGGTCTATGTTGTTTGTTCTTCTGATTAGTCCTTACAAACTGCATAGACCCAGATCTGACGGCGGATTATGCGACGGCAGATCTGGGTCTATGCAGTTTGCAGTTGGTATAGATTTATGCGCGAGTATAGACGTTATATGACGGCAAGCTGATTTTGTTTTATTATTTCTACTAATAGAAAAGCATATACTCTTACGGTTTGGTTTTCATCAAAGGGGTATAAAAATTTTAAAGTGCCTTTCGTTATCTTGTATAAAACGCTTAGGAAATTGATGTAGCTCCTAATGATACAATTCCTTACGAAATAGAAATAATATTCCATGGAAAATTGCTATCCAACGTGCTGAACAATTAAAATTTTTAAATGTTTTCTTTATATAATCAGTTTATCGAAGATTGATAGGATGTCATATATGATACGTATTCGTCGGCTCCATTCAAAGACTTTAGACGAGGTACTGATACAAATCATGCAATGTTCTTTTCGTTTCTTGCTCGTTTAATTATAATAACCTGGATACAGGACCTTGTTTTAAGGATAGAGCTTTCTGTACAAATCAATATTGATGTCTAGACAATTTTCAATTAATCGTTTTCAGTATTTGGTTACTACAAGGCCTAAGAATAAATACTCCACTCACTGAAACGACTGTTCATGATTGCCTGTCACATTTTCCTTTTAGATTTTACAAAAAATAGCTTGGCTCTAGCATCATTCTAGTTGGAAAGAAATCACTTTTTGTGTTCGCATCAAAACGTCAACTGCAAATTGTCGAATAGGTCTCTTCGGAATATTTGTGTGTGTTTTTTTTTTTTTTTTTTTAAAAAAAACAGGCGGTTTTATTGACTAAGAAAATTTCTAATAATTTTTTGTGCAATCAATTTTCGTCTCTCTATTAACCCGCATAAAACCATAGACGTTTTAGGTTGTCTACTTTTAACTGAAGAAAACAGGAAAAAAAGGGGAAAACATGCCCCAACTTGGCTAAATTTTAACCTTCCTTTCAAAAGGAATTTGATAAACAAATCCATTGTTTTCACATACCGTCTATACTCGCGTATAAACCGGGTCAAAATGCAAACAACATAGACCCTGATCTGCCGTCACATAATGCGACGGTAGATCTGGGTCTATGCAGTTTGCAGATGGTATTAGGTTATACGCGAGTATATACGGTAATATGTTATTTTCATAAAAATGCTTTACGATTTTGAAACATAATTTGCGGAGAGATTACGGTGGAGTATATCAGTAACTTCTCTACATTCTTTAAACTCGATTTAGCTATTTTCCAGTTTTTTTAGATATATAATAATAGTTGAATTACATGACTGACAGTGAAATCTTGAGATTTGTTTATTAAGATGTAAAGTATTTTCATTTAAGTGATTGTATTTATAGCTTCGTCGCAGATCTCTGGTCTCAGATTACACGTAAACACTATCTAAGGACTTTAAAATAGATTCATTATAGATATTGCTTTTCTTTTCATAAATATGATAATAATGTGTATTGTTTTCAAGTAGGCGGCAGAGATATGTTTTATTTGCATTTTAATTTAAAACGTTAAATATAAGTAACATAAAAAGTGTAATTGATTTAAACTGATGATAATATTCGTATACGATTCTTAGTGGTTGTTTCGAAGTGCTCATTGCCTAACTTGTAAATATATCGTACACCTTTATAAGTGACTTTGCAAAAAAAAAAAAAGGTGGTTTATTGAATTATAGTGCATTTTCACACCTTCAGCACTGATATAGTCACCACAGAAACGATCTCGTCACTTATACTTCACACACCTGCTGCACGTCAGGATACATTCCTATGTGTAAAGTAATTAACCCCTTTTGTAAACTCACTTTCGAAATTTCTCTATGTGTGGCAGCTGGTTATCAAAAAAGAAAAAAGTATTATTAACAGGATCTTTCGTTTGACTAATGTTATTTCTCGCGGAAATGTGAACGCCCGTCAGCATTTGAAACCAGTAATGATCTATATTCACTGAAAGGGACCCTTCTGGTACCATATGATCAATAAATACCGTTGTATGATCTATAAGTGTCAGAGAAGTCGTCTTAATCGACCTTTTGTTATCTCTCTCTCTCTCTCTCTCTCTCTCTCTCTCTCTCTCTCTCTCTGCGTGTGTGCGTCTGTGTATGTGCGCGTGTGTACAAAAAGCTAAAACCAGGCTGACCACTTGCTGATTTTTTCAGAAAGGTGCGAAATGCTCAATGTTTGTGCATAATTGCCGTAATCGAGAGGTATTTGAAGATATTTTCGTATCTTTTTCAATATGAAATAAAGACCTTTACAACATTTAGATTTTAGCAAAATGTTATTCACCAAGCGAGAACAAACCAATTTTACAGCAAATGGCTTTTTCTTTCCCTTATGGCAGCAAACATATATCTTGAAGCGAAAACATACTTATCGAGAACCATCCCACGACCGAGATAAGTATGGTCTCCAGTAGAGGTTGATTTTCAAAACCGCCAACACACCAAATTGTGCTATGAATATCGTTTCCCGACTTATTGTGATGCTGAGTCCGTTTGGATGGTGTTTTGTCAAATTTCGCATACAGTACACATGATACCTAGAATGAAAGTGAAATGTGTATTGTCTGATAACGGCACCGTGACGGGTCATATAATCGTAACAACATGTAAATTCGCCAGGTAAATATACAAGAAATGTAAGTTAATGTGTTTGAAATCACAAGTACAAACTCGGACGTGCAGTTTGCAATTATTTAACAGGCACCTAGTTTTAATTCACCTTCAGTAAACATCTGTGATTGATTACTGCAGGTACATCGGTATTGTATCTTGGGCAATCCTTACATTTCTATGGAGGTCATGACAGGTTAAAGAAGGATGGTGGCTAATCACATCTTGGCCTTATGCTGTTTACTAACATGTAACATCTGATCGGTAATTCATCCAAAGTTCTTGTTTAACAACAATTTTAGTTGCAGACCAAAATTAAACCACCATCGTCTAAAATTATGGAAAACTTTTACCTGTAAGGAATTCGTGCAAGAAAAACTACAAACGGAGATAGCTTACAATCGTCTGTGAGTTCGAAATTTTATGAAAATTGAATTTTGTTGCTTGTCAATTTACACCAAACAAACCGTAAATGCATCTCATGATCCTCTCTCTCTCTCTCCATATATATAATTCACACTGAGAACCAACGCCCAGATGACCATGTCATACCCGCGGACAAATATTTGACCCTAGCATCTAGACGAACCAGGGCAAACCACACTTAGAAGTTCCTACAGAAGTTAGTAGCGACAAACTCCTTCAAGTTCAGCTTCTTTCCGCGCACCATACAGATATGGAACAAATTACCGGCAACAGTTGCAGAAGCTCCTGACTTGGTATCTCACAAGCAGGAGGTTTCCACCATCACCTTCTAATATAACCATCAGCTACAAGACCTAGTGATTCTCAGAGCTGTGCTGGTTTAGGTGTATTTATCTCTTTGCCGCTACGGTAGCCAGATTGGTCTGAATATGAAGGGACGAAAACGTAGATTGACACTCTTTCACTTATTTCTACCTTTCCTATTATTACTCTTCTCTCTGTTCTACCGCTACATTATTTCTATGTTCTACCTTATTTCTATGTTCTGTCTTATTTCTATGTTCTTGACAGAGCACCACCCGTTGTTTAATAGTCAAGTGTGACTGCATCAACTTAGAGATAGATAGATAGATAGATAGATAGATAGATAGATAGATAGATAGATAGATAGATAGATAGATAGATAGATAGATAGATAGATAGATAGATAGATAGAAAGATAGATAGATAGATAGATAGATAGATAGACAGACAGACAGATAGATAGATAGATAGATAGATAGATAGATAGATAGATAGATAGATAGATAGATAGAAAGATAGATAGATAGATAGATAGATAGATAGATAGATAGATAGATAGATAGATAGATAGATAGAAAGATAGATAGATAGATAGATAGATAGATAGATAGATAGATAGATAGATAGAAAGATAGATAGATAGATAGATAGATAGATAGATAGATAGATAGATAGATAGATAGAAAGAAAGATAGATAGATAGATAGAAAGATAGATAGATAGATAGATAGATAGATAGATAGATAGATAGATAGATAGATAGATAGATAGAAAGAAAGATAGATAGATAGATAGATAGATAGATAGATAGATAGATAGATAGATAGATAGATAGAAAGATAGATAGATAGATAGATATATAGATAGATAGATAGATAGATAGAAGCATGACAAACTACTTCGCAGATTATGCTTACCACTCATATATTAACTCCATTGCCATCACTGACTGATTTCTACAGATATTGCAGAATGCCTTTTTCTTGTTTTTACCTTTTTGTGCAAAAAAATCGGCAAAAGTAGCAGATAATAAATAAAATGTTAACGCATGATTCGGCAGATTTAGCCTTCACATTTGTTCATGTATCTGCATATTTCGTCAAAATCGAACGCATAAATAACACTGGCGGCAACCCAAACGAGGCTGACGTGCAGCAGGTGTGTGAAGATCTCTTCTACGGTGACCGTATTAATGCTGAAGGTCTGAGGCAGAGGTGTTCTTGAGTAAAGGCATAATGGGGACAGTTCACGTCATACTATTGAGTGCTGCTATAGTTTTTGGTTGCGTTTTTGTAACAACTTATTGTCCTCCGTAGCCTTATTAAGTTTTGACTTTGACTATTACTCAAGTATTAAAGTGAAGTACTATCATCGGCCTAAAAAATAATGTACGGACAAAAATAAAAGTTTGTGTACAACACACTGCAGAAAAAATCTAAGACAAAAGTATACAAAAACCCGACGAAAATGGTACATGTGATTTAAATGATACACAATCAAATCAGGTCATTTAAATCCTCTCGTAATTATACAAACTAAATTTCCTCTACCTGGATCAAGACGTTTTTGCCAATAAGCACAAAACAACAATGTCAAAAATGTAATAAAAATACAAAAGCTGCTTTGTTTGCATGAAAATCTCATCGGTTAATCCTTATATGCATACAAATACGCCTGTCAAATTTATTAGTTAACATCAAGTGGTTCTCACCTCCCAGGACCGACAGATAGATGGACGAAACCAAGTAAAATCACCCTCCCCCAGTGCGAAGCATTAAGAATACAAGAAATAAAAAGGTAGTTAAAAACAGTAAATTAAATCTGTCGTTCAAAAGGTGATGTGCAATTTCGACTTTTGAAAGATACAGTTTGCAAAGCCATTTAGCACGATGAGTCATACTCAGTTTTCGTACTCTATTAAAAAGATAATATCCCTCAGTAAGGATGGAGCATGTTGATAATGGTCGTTTTAGATAGTGTAACCGCAACCAATGTTCTTGAAGAGCTATTTTGCTATCATTTTTAGAGCCTGTGTTAAAACAATTAGTAACTGTTCTAAAATAACACAAAACCCTGATAGGTATCACATTAAATCAATCTTATACCCTCAAAATAGCACTGATAGGTTTGGATCTTAAGTGGATGCTGGTGTAGTTTGAGTTTATTTTCACGCATATTTTTCGTTATGTGCATCAAAATCAGAGTTTATGCTTTTCACTTGAAGCCATAAGCCAAACGAACAGTATAAAATTTGACAGAACGAACAGT
Source organism: Margaritifera margaritifera (assembly GCA_029931535.1). Classification (NCBI taxonomy): domain Eukaryota; kingdom Metazoa; phylum Mollusca; class Bivalvia; order Unionida; family Margaritiferidae; genus Margaritifera; species Margaritifera margaritifera. The sequence continues at coordinate 7,061,179 of JAQPZY010001696.1, read as the reverse complement.
ATAGCATATGATCTGCACGTGCATTATTTGAAGGCAGATCTGGGTTGTTACAGTTCGCATTCGGGCGGCGTAGACACGAGAATATACGGAACAAATTTTCTGAAATTATTTGTTATGACCTACATAAGAGACAGGCAAATTTTGGTAACCGAAATTCTTTCCGGGATCTGCCGATCACTGCGGAACGCGTTTTTCAAGATGGAGACGGTCGATTCGTGGCGCTTCGTACAAAGATATCTGAGCGTTCGTATTTCATAATGAGAAACTCTACGTACTTGATATTATTCAAAAATTGCCTTTTACATAGTATTTAATTAATTGATATACATAAATGTCCCAATACGGTCGCAAGAAAATTGACTCTCAGCTGCACTATTGTGCCTTTATTAAACTACACATTTCCCTTCACTTCCTCAATGTAAAGGAAAGAATGTCGAATGAATTATTCTCTTCTTCTTTTTCTTTCTTTATTTTCTTAACGTTCAGTGTTAGTAAATAGCATTGCTGTAACATCTTGAAAACTGCATACCTAATGAACTAATTAGCTAAGATATTTCTCTTGATTAGTGCACATAGTTGTAGAGCCTAAGTCGATATAATGTGTAAAAGATAAATTGTTGGTGGGTTGTTATGGGTTTAACGCCATTTTTTAGCACATGATCGGCTATACATATAGGCCAGTATATCTGGTGGAGGAAGAACCAGAGAAAACCCCGGGTAGACCTACCGACCAACGGGAAACAACTGGCAAGCTTTCTCACATACCCACGTTGGCCGAGCCCGAGACTCAAACCCAGAGGCGAGATGACAGTGATCTGTAAAGGCGAGCGCCTTAGACCACTCGGCCACCCGGGGGCCCCGTAAAAGATAAAGAAAGTAAACTAAAGCAAAGCGACTAAATTGATTAAAGTTTAATCCGATTAGTTCTTTAGTAATAAATTCATGCTTCAGCCATCAGTATTTAAACGTTTTCGAATACCTTGCAATTCAGGAATAGTTCTTTGACTTCCTTTACACGGGACGGTCTCGTTTGAGCTGTAAGGAGATGACATTTTTTAAAAGGTTTGCAGTAATTTGCAGTAACAAATTAATAATGACTAGCTGTAGCGTATATTAACGAGGGGGGGGGGGGGCGTTGCTGCGGGCGCCAGAGGTCTTGGGGCGCCAAAACGGCTGATAAAAATTCGGGCCTCGTATTCTGGCCGTTTGGGCCATCATCGTCGAACCGGGCGCCATTTACCCTTAGTACGCTACTGATCACTAGAACTCTGATGACATATAAAGATCATCTGAGGTTACATTTTTTTAAATGCTACAATTGTTTATCTTTTAGACATCAGGCGACAGTGACCTGACAGTTGTGGTACAAAGACAGTGAACAGTCGGTTTCGGCCATATCATACTTTTGTAATCGAAGCTGGTAATTCCTGAAACACGGAGCCGACATCTCTGCCGTTTCACCTATTTACATTTGTAGTACCAATGACTATTCAACGTAGTATATTAGTGAGCTTTTACACAAGTTGTAAATTGCAAACAAAAATGATATAGAGCTGCTGCAGTACAAATTTGGATTACATTTCCTCTGTTTTAAATACGAGATGGTGCAATATTTTATTGTTGCTGTTGATTTTTTTTTTATATTTTTTTTTAAGTGATTGCCGAAAGACATGACAACATGAAAGGGCACAAATATCCTACTGCTCCGATTCTGTTTATAGTACTTATAATTCCACACTTCACTTCTTTTCGAATACAAAATCACTTCAATATAGCCCTATGCTATCTAATGGAGCTTTTAAGGATTTTGGTATCGTACATGTTCTTAAGATAATATTCGCATCCATTGCAAATAAATTAATGCATTCTTAACATAATTTTACTTCTTTATGCTACCAGGCTCTTCATAAATTCAGAGAACATACAGTTGAACTCTGTGGAACCCAGTTATCTCTCTAAATATGTCTCGGATTCGCCTGAAACGCTTATGTGAACAATCTTGGTTCCATAACATGCAAATCAGTCTCTCTACAGATAGATATCTGAATATTTTCTTGGTCCTTTCTGGCATCAAACGGCAAGGCAGGACTTGTTCAACGGTTAAAGAAGCGGCAGCGCGAGGGTTCGAGGCGCCCGGGGGAAATGTTCTTTAGTGACCATTCCCTACCGAGGCGCCTAGGGGGCAATATTCTTTAGTGGATCCCCGACTTTGCTACAGAGAACAGTTTTTATGTCAGTTGCCAACCTCCCTCTCCCTCACCCTCCTAAATATAAGTTTTGTGAAGAATTGCCCCCGTTACACTAAAGCGAGGTGAAATACTATGAAAATTTCAGCTAAAAAAAAAAAAAAAAAAAAAAAAATTCCCGACGAACCACCCTTCTCCTAGCGCCCAGGTGTAATTGCCCTCCCGCCTCCCCCTCGCGCAGCTACTGGGTTAAAGCATATATATATATATATATATATATATATATATATATATATATATATATATATATATTAGTGTTGGGTACCACGAAAAACCTTGTACCGCAGTATTTCTGAACATACCGCGATACGTACCACGGTATACCGCAATTATATTAGAGACCAACAATTGAATTTTCTGGTGAAAGGGCCTGTGATTTTTTTTTTCTTCAAATTTCCGGCTCTCTAATAGCTGTAAAAAAATATCTTGCTCTGATTTATAGCAAAATAATACCATATTATATCCATGATATTATTGAACAAAAAAAAGTTGTCTTGAGATAAAATAAAATAAAATATCTCGGCTCGAAAAAAAATCGCAGCTCCAACTCCCCCCGAAAATTAAATGGTAAGTACCTTATAGTAGGTGAATTTGCTATGTGTATCTTAATTGTTGCATAAGTTGTAATCTAAAAACTGTAATTAAAGTGGGATGATAAACTTACACTACAGCTGATACCCTGTAAAAATACACTCTGTTGATATTAGAGAGTTTGTTGATAAAAATAGGAAGTGTTGACACTGAAGCCGACAGATTACTAGCTACACACCCCACGCTATTGCTATAATAGGCAGGGAAACTTTGAGTGGGATCCAACACCCGGATAAGATAAACATAAAACACACTGACTCAACAAATGAGAAAATATTTAGTGGACTAGGAAAATTACGTAAAATTCAAACGGAAACAACTGCTCTCCTGAAAATCTTAGGATGATTATCGGTCTTACTTAGGAATACATGTACTTGACACATTAACATATGGTAGTAAATAACTTTTAAAAAATGACATTTTTTTCCTTCATTTTTTCAATCCGAAATTTCTCCAAAAGTTGGATTTGACCCGAATACCTTTCACAACATCCCCTTCAGCCGCCATGTTGGCATATGTGACATGTGTCAAACATGTGATTAAAGGTTCATAAATATAATTATATTTGTAATATTCGATATTATTTGTGACAAATTCAACTATTTTCTAAAATTGTTCATAATTTATGGAATTATTCTGTCATGAAAAACGAAAAGATGCTTTTAATATCATATATTCATAATAAGATTACTCGAGGTCTTCCGTACATTCCTTACTAATGGAAACTACTGAAGTACCGGTACGGTGAAAAAGTACTGTGATACGTACAACCAAAAAAAATACCGCGGTAATCCGGTAATACCGCGCACCTATCACTGTGTTTTTATGTTCAGGAAATATTCAATTACGATAGATCAACGCAGACTGTCTTTATTTCCAGACAAAGTACTCAACGATACATTTTCCCATACATATAATTAACTTTATCAAAAGTTCTGTCTTTCAGTTGTTCAGAATCATTTTTCAAGGACGAGACTAACCAGGAATAATGGCAAAAAAGCACCTTTTTATTTAGAAGTTTTCACAGACTTTTAAAACATTTCTTAAATTAGAATTAGACCGACGGCAAAACAAGTTATAAAGCCACTTTGTCGGTGAAAATTTACCCAATCTAGCACTGAATCTCTCCCTCCTGGTGTGCTAGCCGAGCTGGAAATAGCCAACTTTGTGCCTGCTGTCCGCCGCTGTCATTCCATTATGTGTGGAAACTGTTTTAAAAACAAAATATTTAACTGACAATTAGGCACCATTGTGATATCAAGAACTGACAATTAGGCACCATTGTGATATCAATAACTACATTTTGATACGTTAGAAAGAAGAAAATTATTTTCTCACTGACTTTTAAACAATAAGCAAAAACGCTTTCCTTTTTTTTCATAGGAGATGACCCATGCAATGACCAATAGTTATACACAATTTTCATAGGAGATGACCCTTGCAATGACCAATAGTTAAACATAATTTTCATAGGAGATGACCCATGCAATGATCAATAGTTATACACAATTTTCGTACATTTTGCAACCTGACGGAATTGCAGATGGAAATACGTAACACTCTGAGTATATGTCACAATCACATTCGTGGCAGGGCTTTAAAAAAATTGTCACTCAAGAGATAAATTTTTGGGGTTTTGCGTATATGCACCATTTGTTTTTCATAATAAGTTTAAACCAATCTCTTTGGCCCATGAAACTGAATAACCAATGCAGATTCATGAGACGGATGGTCCAATTCTACCTCTGAAAAGAATGTTTCATCCTGACTGTGTTGGACTGAAATGAAGCTGAGCAGATTCCAAAATTGTTTTGTCCTGGAGGTTTATTTGTAATTTCTTTGCTTATGGACATTGTACCTGATACACAAGAAAATATGACTAAATCTCAGCATCGCATCTCTTCTTAAAAAAGTAATTTAATAAAAAGAAGCAGTTACATTGTAAAATATTCTGTATCTCTCTCTCTCTCTCTCTCTCTCTCTCTCATGAGTCTGTGGGAATATTGGTGATGCTCTAAAAATATGATACTGGTCATGGAAAGAATAGCATTATGTGGTAATTTATTTACAATTTGTCAAATGGGTATATTCCGACGATCCTAAAAGAAAAGAAGGGTGTGATCCTAAAATAAAGGGGGCAATCCTAAAAAAAAAAAGGGGGGGGGGGCTCTGAACATCTGAACTAAAGAACATGATGCAGAACCTTTTTGACGTGGGATTGGTAAACAATTCGTATACAGTGTATAAAAATCGCACCTTTTTGACGTGGGATTGGTAAACAAATCGTATACAGTGTATAAACATCGCACCTTTTTGACGTGGGATTGGTAAACAAATCGTATACAGTGTATAAAAATCGCACCTTTTTAACATGGGATTGGTAAACAAATCGTATGCAGTGCGTACTCTCGCCGATTAATGTCCCTAATTTTGGAATGTATGAATTTGTTGAAGGGCCTAAAACTTTGTATCCGTATAGAAGTAACCAAATTTCTGCATGCTTACTCTCGGTACCAATACGTGGACTTATCGCAATCAGTGGCGGCGCGACGGGGGGGGGGGGGGCGGGGGGAGTGTCTCGGTGGGCAATTGCCTCCGGGCGCCAGACGTGGGAGGGGCGCTTTTTTTAGCTGTAGCCGGGGCGTAGATGGGGGGGGGGGGGAGAGGTGTAACCGGGGCGTAGATGGGGGGGGGGGTGAGGTTGGCAACTGACATAAAAACTGTTCTTTGTGGCAAATTAGGGGCGCCACTAACGAACATTGCGCCCGGGCTCCTCGGTAGGGGCGCCACTAAAGAACATTGCGCCCGGGCTCCTCGGTAGGGGCGCCACTAAAGAACATTGCCCCCGGACGCCTCGAACCCTCGCCCCGCCACTGATCGCAATAGTTAACTGCACAAGGAAAACAAATCTACAAGAAGATGTTTACAGATTTTAGCGAATTATTGTCGACATTCAGTTATTCGTGAAAATGTTATGCCTCAGATATGCTGCATTTAAAGTTACTCCACATTAAAACGTCTGTATTTATCCATGGTCTGTATTTATCCATGGCCTGTGTTTATCCATGGTTCAGCTTATTCAAAAATATTCAGCATTTCAGGTAAATATTGGAATTGTTTAATAAATGTAATATGACGACTGGGTTAAAATACGCAAAGTTCCAGAAAATTTCTGAATATTGACACCCAAATGTGTGGGAACATTGCTGTCAATTTTGGAAAGACGTTTTTCAACACATTGAACCAGTTTCTCATCAGCTTCTATGGGAAAGGACATGAGACAAATCGAATATATCAGGTTATATTTAAAGAGAGAGGCAGTTAAAAGTCATTTCATTTTATGGATTCTCTCTCATTATCGCAGTGCTGAGAATATACACATTGTTGTATAAAAAGTTCTTATTTTCTTCTGTTATAATCAATAGTTAAGAGGAGAATGTATTATCTCTTAAAGGCTCCAGAGAACAGAGGAAAGGCTGAATGGTGAAGTCATGGTGAGAAGAACAATTCTGCTGTCTCTAGTGGATGGCGTTTCTTTTAGTTTAGTGTGTGTGCGTGTGTGTGTGCAGGGAAGGTGAATCTTTCAAATGTGGATAACAATTACAATTTTATCTTATAAATGGAACTATCTAGTTATAGATCCTAGATTCAGTTACTAAGGTTAATTTAGAATGTGTTACCAATAAGTTATTCATAAGTATAAAAGTTTTCCATATTTTTAAAATTTAAAAAAAAAATATAGAAAAAAGAAAAGAAAAGAATGAAAGAAACCTTATTGATGGATTAAATTCTTTAATTTTAATTCTCCTTAATATTCATTAATCTAAATAGGGACAGGAGCATTCAAAACTTAAAGATGAATACTAATGGTAAAGCTTCATGATCAGTTAAAAAGTGTGATAGCAATGTCAGTAATATAAAATGTTACCCATTAACTTGAAATACTTACAAGGCGCCAACTCAGCATGTTCAAATTTACCATTTACATTTTCCATCTCATCGTTTCGAATGATTTATCTTTTCAAAAATGAATGGAAAAGTTGGTATATCAGATTTCGCACGAAAAAGAAGGAACCATAGAGGATACAAATTTCATTTTCATTTCATAACTGTTAGATGTGAGATAATGAAATGATTGCACTGCAGATAATCGTCATAAGGTTACGTAGCGTCCATTTATTGGAAAAAAGATTGAAATACACACTTACATTTGTTTGACAGATAAAAAAGAGCTACATGATAGTCGGAAAGAGATTTTAAGATTTTGATCTCGTACTTTAAATATGACGCTCATCACTAGAAAACAAATCAGTCATTTATTGACATACTTTATATTAAAATAAAAATTTAAAAAATACAATAAAGAAAACATACGGTTATTCTCTGTGGACAGTCTACTATATAAATTATTATATAAGTGTGCAACGGAATGGCTTGAATCGCTGGCATGGACAATCTCAGCTCACAGAGTGGCTTGAATCGCTTGCATGGACAATCTAAGCTCCTTTTCATCCAGAATAAGTCTCTCTATTCACACCTGTTATTTAGAATTTTTAAAGAAAAAATGTCGTTTTTCTTCTGGCACCAAATCGGTCTAATTTATGATCAATTTTGCAAATTATCTGCCACTGATTTCAAATGTAATCTACTAACATTTGGATGAAAATTACTATGTTTAATACATTATTGTATGGTGTGGGACTCTAATGGCATAGCCACTGTTATGTAAGGATGTCAGAAAAAATGGTTTAGTACTAGAGCTCTTGTTTGATATGTAATAAGGTCTTAATATCTTTTTGCCTGTATATGTCTATCTTCTGTCATAAGTATGTATTACGTATGAAGTATCTCAGTGTTTTATGTAACTTTAGTTTTCATATTACCTATATCCACTTTAGTTTTCATATTACCTTTGTCCAATTTAGTTTTCATATTACCTTTATCCACTTTAGTTTTCATATTACCTTTGTTCACTTTAGTTTTCATATTACCTTTGTCCAATTTAGTTTTCATATTACCTTTATCCACTTTAGTTTTCATATTACCTTTGTCCAATTTAGTTTTCATATTACCTTTGTCCACTTTAGTTTTCATATTACCTTTGTCCAATTTAGTTTTCATATTACCTTTATCCACTTTAGTTTTCATATTACCTTTGTCCACTTTAGTTTTCATATTACCTTTATCCACTTTAGTTTTCATATTACCTTTATCCACTTTAGTTTTCATATTACGTTTGTCCACTTTAGTTTTCATATTACCTTTGTCCAATTTAGTTTTCATATTACCTTTGTCCACTTTAGTTTTCATATTACCTTTATCCACTTTAGTTTTCATATTACCTTTGTCCACTTTAGTTTTCATTTTACCTTTGTCAACTTTAGTTTTCATATTACCTTTGTCCCTTAAATTGTAGTAATTGTCCTTTTATGTTATGTCCATTATGTTCTTTGCTATGTACTGTTGTCATGTTTATGTTGTTATGTACTGTTGTCATGTGTATGTTGTTATGTACCGTTGTCATGTGCATATTGTTATGTACGGTTGTCGTGTGTATGTTGTTATGTACTGTTGTCACGTGTATGTTGTTATGTACTGTTGTCATGCGTGTGTTTGACTTTTATATGTACTTGTTTTTATGAAATCTTTGTTTCACAATTAACAAGTTATGTTACACTGTAAATTGCTCCCCACCGTGAATAGTTCTGGAGCGTTTTACGTTGGAACTCCACCCCCAAAACGCTTCCATGACGATGTAGAGCTCTCTGCGGGGAAAGGCACACATGCTCCGGAAGATTCTCCAAAGCGTTACCAGAGTGGATACATGTAAATAATGTCCAATTACTTAATGAAACACAATCACATAACTTTATGACGACAGATATTCATTTAAATCAATATTACATTTTTGTTGTTTTATACGCCTGCTACTCACGAATCACTTTTTCTTTCGAACGCACCATCCCATCGCACCATCGCCATCGGATCATGGCAATACTAACACTGCATCATCGCCATCGTAACAGAGTAACATCGCGCACGATGACACGATGATACGATGGTGGTCCCACATCATTGAGCTTATTGTAATAAAACTTTATGAAAGTCACAATCACTAACTTAAGATGCATATATTCTGGTAATTTGGGATGACTCCTTTAGACCGACATATGTGCTATTGAACATAGATTTCTTCACAGAAATGCTCGTCAGCTAAGCAACTACAGATCCATTGTTACTATTTATTCCAGTGATAGCTGCAGTTGCAGTTATGTATGCAATAGCTTGAAGCCTGAAATTTTTTATAATATTGAACATACACGATACGAACCTTATTAGACAGTGTTATGTACGCTTGCAAACGCAATAACTTCATACAATGTTTTCAAGTTAGTTCTCACAGAAAAAAATCAGCTTACGAGGGTCATCCAAGAATTAGTGATACTTTGAATATATTTTGTTTAGAAATACTGTTTTATAGAAGTATTTATAAATCAGCGTCTCGAATCCTGGACCCTGGCTTACAGGGTTAGTGTTCTACCACTAAGCTATATAATTATCACAATATCCTGTACCGGATAACATTACCCAAACCATATTTGTTCAAAACCACGTATATTTATATCAATATAGTGACGCGTGAATTCCGGTGGATGTACCGCTTTTATAAAAACTTAAGGTGTATACCGTAGTATTAGCACTGCAAATGCTCCATTGGCAACCATCACCGTTAACAGCTACAGACTGGAACTTTTCATGGAAACGGTTACCGTGAAACGCTCTAATGGGATCATTTTATGATGAGTAGCGATTTACAAGGGTATCCAATAAAAATTTTTTTATTATAAAGCGATTTACAAGGGTATCCAATAAACAAAAATCTCGAAAAATTCTCAAATTCCATCAGTACAAGCATGTCTGTCACAGGCTTTATGCCTGAATGCGAGCTGAATGGCTATTGTACAATAATGCAACATTTATAGTGATTACGTTTTATACTCATTAATTTATATTATTATTGCGGTAATTCCTGGCCTAATTTATTCATTTTCAATGAGATCCGGTTACTATATTTATTGGTGTAATTCCTGGCCTAATTTATTCATTTTCATTGAGATCCAGCTACTATATTTATTGCTGTAATTCCTGGCCTAATTTATTAATTTTCATTGAGATCCACTTACTATATTTATTGCTGTAATTCCTGACCTAATGTACTCATTTTCATTGAGATCCACTTACTATATTTATTGCTGTAATTCCTCGCCTAATGTATTCATTTTCAATGAGATCCACTTACTGTATTTATTACTGTAATTCCTGTACTAATGTATTCATTATCATTGAGATCAACTTACTATGTTTATTGCTGTCATTCCTGGCCTAATGTATTCATTTTCAATGAGATCCAGTTACTGTATTTATTACTGTAATTCCTGGACTAATTTATTCATTTTCAATGAGATCCAGTTACTATTTTTAGTACTGTAATTCCTGGCCTAATGTAGTCGTTTTCAGTGAGGTCAATTAGTGTATTTATTGCTGTAATTCCTGGCCTAATTTATTCAGTTTCAACTAGATCCTGTTACTATATTTAGTACTGTAATTCCTGGCCTAATGTATTCATTTTCAGTGAGATCCAGTCCACTCCAGATAGCGTTGCTTGAAGAGACGACAAAAGTTGCAGTAATTTAATGACTATGCTTTCCTCTGTATCTATAGCAATAGATAACGCATAAATGTAAATTTTGATTGAAATTAATGCAGCATGTTTTAGTGACACTGACATGTATTTTGCATGGTAGTAGACAAATTAGTGTCTTGGTATGTGATATTAGACAAATGTAAAGTCCAAACACAAGCACATTTATGCCATACTAGTAAAAGAAATGTAGGTTCTTTGATATTGTTTATCCAGTTAAATTACATTTCTTTACAAATCATAAATTCGTCTAGAAAGACCACGAGTTTCACTTATGCAATTTTGGTATGCCAATAACCCCTACCTAAAACAATCCTTGCAAAATGATTTGAGAATGATGCTGCATCTCGTAATAACAGTTTGCTCTTGTAAATGCACATCTTTACTATATGGTTTGCAATAATTTACAAAATATATAATTATTAAGAAAGATTAATATAATTACGAATAGCCAGTAATCAGGGGTATTTACATTCACAGTTTTTGAATGAGTCAACATAAAAGTGTTGTATGTGTAAGACTAGAACTCCTAGCAGGACATCAATATCCAATCAAAACCCCTTGCACATCATACTCATATAACAAGACCAATATCCAATCAAAACCCATTGCACATCACACTCATATAACAAGACCAATATCCAATCAAAACCCCTTGCACATCATACTCATATAACAAGACCAATATCCAATCAAAACCCATTGCACATCACAATCATTTAACAAGACCAATATCCAATCAAAACCCCTTGTACATCACACTCATATAACAAGACCAATATCCAATCAAAACCCCTTGCACATCACGCTCATATAACAAGGCCAATATCCAATCAAAACCCCTTGCACATCACACTCATATAACAAGGCCAATATCCAATCAAAACCCCTTGCACATCACACTCATATAACAAGGCCAGTATCCAATCAAAACCCCTTGCACATCTCACTCATATAACAAGGCCAGTATCCAATCAAAACCCCTTGCACATTACACTCGTATAACAAGGCCAGTATCCAGTCAAAACCCTTTGCACATTACACTCGTATAACAAGGTCAATATCCAATCAAAACCCCTTGCACATTACACTCGTATAACAAGGCCAATATCCAATCAAAACCCCTTGCACATTACACTCATATAACAAGGCCAATATCCAATCAAAACCCCTTGCACATGACACTCAAATAACAAGGCCAATATCCAATCAAAACCCCTTGCACATTACACTCGTATAACAAGGCCAATATCCAATCAAAACCCCTTGCACATTACACTCGTATAACAAGGCCAATATCCAGTCGAATGCCCTTGTACATCACAGTAATATAACAAGATCAATCTCTAATGAAAAGCCCGTGTACATCACACTCAGATAACAAGGCCACTATCCAATTTAAAGCCCATTTAATTCATAATCATATAAAAATATGATCAATATTCAATCGAAACCCCTTGTACATCATATTCGTGTAACAAGGTCAATATCAAGTCAAAACCCTTTGTACACATTCATATAATAACAAGGCTAATATCGAATCAAAAGCTCGTGCACATTACACTCTTATAAAAACCGTTGTACATGCACTCATATAAGAAGGTCAATATCCAATCAAAAACCATAGTGCATCACACTCATATAACAAGACATTTGGGGAAAACAAGATGGATGTGATATTCTCTACATTGTTATATTTAGGGGACTCAATACTTATCAAAATTACAGGAATATCAACCTATAATATTAACTTTCAAACAAACCATAGACTAATGGCAGTGAGTGTATGTGGGCTTGCGTGAGTAATATTACACAACTCCTACACCATTCAAGATAGAGACTTTAAATCTTGGAATAAAGTGTAGAGGTACAGAACAGTTTTATAATTTTTAAATAGCCCTTGGTGGTGGGGTTAGGGGTTGGTGGTAGGGGTTGTTTTACGTAAATTCAAAATAACGCCAGAATTAGGAGACTAACGTTCCTAAGAATTGGCGTGTAAGTGGTGACCCAAGTGTTCACATATTTCAGATGGGAGTTTGAATAGGATCCTTGGACCATGACATGGGGGCATGTTGTGACCCCTGGGTCACAACTTAGAAACTATTGAGAACCCCAGCCTATAACTGTATAACTATATACTATATACACTTATTGAGAGCAACAAGACAAATTTAGAAATGCATCTGAGTTTTGACCCTGGGTTTATTCTTACCCACAGGGACGTATCCCCTGGGGCACAACATATAAATTACTGAAATTCCCACCCTATAACTATATTTTTAGATCCTTATTGAGCATGAAAAGACAAATATATATTTTCAAATTACTAGGTCAAAACTTAGATACTATTGAGATACCCACACTATAACTATATATACACTTACTGCACATGAAAAGATGAATTCAGATATGCAACTTGCATCGGCACCTGCGTCTATTCGTACCCCCTCTACGAAGTTGCAGGGAAGGGGAAAAGAGCAGAACCCAAGGATCCCAGTATCACATGTATTGACACTTGGATCATTGACAGCGCATGCCAATTCTGAGACATGTGAGACATAGAACACAGGAGTCATCTGAAATTTATGTAAACTCACCCCTATCCCGCAAACCCACTACCAGCGGGAAGTTCAAATATTCCAACTATACCGATACAATCTACACCCATATGGCTATCCGTGCCTTAAGTTTCATGGATCTAGCCTTAATAATGTAGGAGGTTCTCAAGGACATCGCACACATACGTAGGAATGGACATACAGACAGACAGACCATATCACAATATCCACACGCTTCGTTGAAAAACTGCACTAATAATAACCATTAATGAACATATGTCATAAATATAAAATTTGATATATGTACCGGTATATCAGATAATTTGAAGGAGGTTACTGTAATCTTGTATTTTGTGTATTTAACAATAACTCAATTTGATTTGCTTTGTAACTTTTCTTGCAAGTAATTTAAAAAAATAAAGAAAATAAAGTTAATTAATGTCTGACAAGAAAGTCCGGTAGATTTAAGACAGCCAACATTCTTGTTCTCCATGGTAATCAGCAAGAAATAGAAATACTCTCTCATTGTCCATGTTTCCATCAATCCATCTCTTTATCACTCTCTTTACTTCACCATTGGGCAGAATTACACTCAAGTAATAACTGTTAGTTATTGGGAAGGAGAGGGACATTATGTTTTGATTCTGTTTCTCTCCTCATACCTTTCAGGATTGGCTAGATGGTCATATTCATAAAATATATATTATAATTATTATAAAATATTCATAAAATATATATCACAAAAAAAAAAGCATGGCAGGGGGAAGCAACTGATATTTTTCTTACTCATACGGGGTTGATTTTTTTGGCATAGATTTTTACAGGACAAATTATAAAGGACTATGTAAAATTGCAGGTGGGTCTATTATCCAGCATTGTCTTATCATCAAAGGATTTTTAAAATAAATTTCTTGTTAACATTCTTATATTTTCTCTGTGTTTCCTGAGCGTGGAGAGAAATACATTCCCATTCAGAGATTTATGTGTAGTCATATGAGAGGAATGTAATGGAAAAAGTAAATTGAAACTAATATTAAACATGTTATTTAGTATAAAGAATAAAGCATTAAACAAATGCACAAATAATAATGACAGACACATAAAGCAATCTCCTTACTCTGCGCCACCGTATACCAGAATTCATAATTTGTCAAATCTTTAACTCCAACAAATGCTTGTGTTTAGGCTATGGCAATGACAAAGAAAAGAATAGTGATTCGTATATACTCAAAGACTTCGTTACTTTTAAAATAAGTTCTTTTTAAATATATGTACGCTCCATTTAAGCAATACAATGTAAATATGTATATGTATGTATGTATGTATGTATGTATGTATGTATGTATGTATGTATGTATGTATGTATGTATGTATGTATGTATGTATGTATGTATGTATGTATGTATGTATGTATGTATGTATGTATGTATGTATGTATGTGTGTGTGTGTGTGTATGTATGTATGTATGTATGTATGTATGTATGTATGTATGTATATGTGTGTAGATAAATAATTTTAGCTGGTATTTGCTTTAATCTGAATTCGATCTGTATTACTACCAAGTTCTCTTGATCTAATTATTAGTATTAGTAGTAGTAGTAGTATTCTCTGGTATATGGCTAGGTTTTGCTGGCCTTGTATTAATGCATTACAACATTTATTAGTTCATGAAACTCATTCCAGGCCAATTTATGAATAAACATTATGAATTATATTTTGGACAGATTTCTACGTTGATGTGTTTTCTCCAACTTTTATCATTGAGGTTGGAAGTCAGCCCTCATTTCTAATGCAAAGAGTAGAAAAAGGTTTCTCTAAATAGTTTTGCCTTTAGAGCACTCAGGTATCATCTTATCATTCAATTCAAATAAAAATATTCCATTCAGGTTAATACATTTGACATACGAGGAGAAAATATAAAAAATAAACAATAATTTGCGTGTGGATGAAACGGAAAAAAACCAACAAAAAACAAAACAACAACATTGTCTACTATTTCAGACATTATATCCGATACAAGTGTTAATATAATAATATTAATTACGTGACATATTGTTGTACGTATAAATAGAGATAATAAGAGATAATCAATAAGCGGTAAGTTTATACGTGTTGTAACTCGATGACGAGAAAAAAGTGTTGATATTCAAATATACCCAGTTTTTCATTGAGTTTGTTTATTTGCTTCTATTTTGTTATTGTTGTGTTTACCGTAGAAGCCTCTTCTTTCTATACCGTCAGACCAATTTGGAAATTGTATTATATTTGTCTTACCAAAGAGTTCACATACCAGCAAGTTTGCAAATTTACCAGACTATCTAGAAATCCAAGATTGTTTTAATGTATCTTATAACAACTTGGAAGTTTTTTTTTCTCAAACGGAAATTGTGAAGCCAACATACCTAAAAATAATTAAAACACCCAGTTGATGCGTGGAATCAAGTTCCCGTTTAGCCTATGGAAAAGAAACTGATACGTGTGCGATAACAGAGTATCAGGAGGATTCTAAGCATTTGTGTCCTTGTTTTGAACCTTAAATACGAATTCATATGAATTTATTTAGATGTAATAATGAACCCAGCTGACTTGTTTATCCAGTCCACATGCCTGCTGATGGCGGTTTCTCAGTTGAATCAAGACAATATGAGGCCACATTTTTGTTTTGTCTTTTGTTGAGTTGGGTTAGTTGGTTTTAACGTCAAACATATTTCGCAAGATCTTGCCTAGAAAATAGGGTCTAAATACCTTCCCCTAGGACACATCGAGGCTGCCGACCCGGGTTGGCCTGGGTTGGTATAGAACCCGCGACCCTTGGAGTCCGACGCTCTGCCAACGAAGTTACTGCAGCTGCTCGTTTGAGTTGGGATTTGGGACAGGACAAACCTACCTCAAAATGTTGAGCCTAGACTCGGTATTTGAACTTGAGCTAGAGCTGGAAAATTTTGGAGAAACACCCTTGAGCTGAGAGTGAAGAATTTGAGCTGAAAATGGACGTTTGAGCTCGAGCTTGCTTGGTGCACCGGACCTAGATATCTAAAGTCTAAACTTAACCTAAGACTTATGTTGGTGAAATCAAGGCCTGGAGTGATCTTCGTTTTTTGAGGGATTACAAACTTATATCTGAGACTAGAATTGCCCAGAGATTGGTATCTGAGCCCGTTCTGAGCGTGTGCATGACTCGCAGTTGATATCCAAATGAAGCCAATAGTCATTGCTTAAGCACTTGAGATCAAAGGAACATGAAAGGATTTTATATATTCCCTGGAGCTATTTACCTGGCGCTTATTATCTATGGAAGTAACAGCTGTTGTGATAGAGAAGATAAGTTTTTTGTTTCTCATTCTTATTCTGAAATAAAACTGAAATGTCATTTTAAATTGCACCAATAAAACTTCAGAACATCTTGATATATTTTTGTAAAAATTTGTGCTTGAAAATAAATCTACAACTAGAAATCAAAATGGTATCAAAATTATCCCCAAATCGGAGTTGTTGAATCTTTTTAAATGGGAAAAATGGATAAAGTGAGAAAGTATTCAAATAAAAGTAATATTATTACATATTTATTGTATGTAGAATATACGAGTATAAATTTCATTCCTTTATTACAGATATAACAGGAGCAAAGTGGTTTACAAAAAGGTATACCGTTGGTTACTGAACAAAGTTTTCAGTCAACTCAAAAGGTTTCACTTTCATCGCATTTTATCGCACCAAGTGAAACTAAATTACATCAGTACATTTTCATATAAGCTACAACTCTAAAGATATTTGCATAATCTGTAAATAAATAAATAAAGATACGTTATGGTGTACAAATCAGGTACTTTAAGGTAATGTGCCAAGTGCTTGGAAACCCTGGTGGCACGACATAGATATCTGGTGAAGCAGAGACGGAGAGGTATATTCCCGTTTATATGTATTTCTATAATTCTTATATGGAAACCGAAAGCGTAGGTTAAACAAATAAATAAATAAATAAATAAATAAATAAATAAATAAATAAATAAATAAATAAATAAATAAATAAATAAATAAATAAATAAATAAATAAATAAATAAATAAATAAATAAATAAATTAATAAATAAATAAATACTTTAAGTACACTGCGGGCGTAATTTTGTGTAGGATTGTTTTAATGTAATTACTTCGTTCTTTTGTTTCCAACTTACTTCTTCTCTGCTTCTTTCCTTCTTGCTTTCAACACAAAACAACAGAGTCTCGAGATCTTTGCTTAAAAGCCTCGACTGATGAACATAGTGGTCGATCACGCGCCCGACGACCTGGAGCGATCTTCATTTTTGAAGGATTGCAAACTTATACGGAGACAGTAAACATAGATTAAATAAATAAATGTCTCTCTCTGACTCTCTTATTCGAAATGGAAATTATTAGAGCATTGAAAATCCCATGGACTTCTTTAATACAATCATACAAGAGAAACAGTTTTATCTCAGAAAAATGGTTGCATTGTCATAAATTGTATCGCTTTTTGCATCTGAAGAAAAATTGTACGTAATAAAATACTTTTGATTATCATTAGCAAGCTTTTTTTTATCTAAGGTATTTTAATCTACAGCACCTGTGTAAAAACATAAGTAAATAAATACAAAGATTATGATTGAATACATGTCTCAGTGTTTGAATGAAATACCGTTTTATCTTTTTAAATTAAATCAAAATAGTACAAGTTTGCACTAACTACGTGGAATTTTGGGCTAATATTATTAAATTCTATCGCGTTTACTTATTCAGGATTCTCAAAAGTGAAAGTTCCTGTTTTCTGGACCCTCAGTTCTTAAAGTTGGTTCTACTGTTTGGACTCCCAGTCGTTCGAGAGATACAGAGCTGGACTGCCCTTTGATAAATCATTATGTGAACCCTGAGAATACTGAAATCTACCGGTATGAAAGTTTAGTAATTTCCATTTTGACAAATGTTATCCATCCTAAATTCCGAACAAAATCACGTGGTTTCAAGAAAATCAATAAATATAAAAAGTTAATTTTCTTCAGAGTTTTGTTTGTTTGGTTTTACACTCAAATATGTTAACACATAAACTAAAAGATAGGTAAAAGGTAAATTTCATTTACGGTTTACCTGGTAAGTGGATTGTATACGGTACGTGATCTTGCCGTCTTAATGTTCCTTTTGGGATGTATTTTGTTTTTGTACAGAAACTTAAACTTTGTAATACTGTATACATTTACTATTGGGACCCTTACGTGGACAGGTCGCATTGAGTGAATGAAGATGCTTATACATCTTTAGACGTTATTCCGCTTTTAGACGTTATTCCGCTTTTAGACGTTATTTCGCTTTTAGACGTTATTTCGCTTTTAGACGTTTTATTTAAGTTTCATTTGTATATTTCTTTTACTTTTCACTTTTTAATTTTCTGGTTTTCGAGTAAATGGGGGGAAAAATCAGATTTTTTTAAAAGTATGAAATTTAGTACAATATCAAAGTTAAAAACACCAAGGTCCAAAGATTTCTAAGAATTGCCACACATTAATGTGGAGGTACTGTTCTAAATTTTCCTAGTGTGGTTGTTTAAAACTTAGAACATTGTTCTCTGCAGCCTCAAAGGGACAGGATAAGAAGAACATTAACAATTTCAGGTTCAAACTCTAACGAGAAAGGCAATCAAATATTTGTTTTGTGATTTTGTGCATTTTTTTTAGAATGTTCTCATTGCAGAGAATATAATTATTATTCTAGAGAGTTCTCATTTTGTTCAGATCTAATCAATATTTTTTTCGGAACAAAATCAAAATGCACAATATTCCATTTTATTTTATGGTCGCCCGTGAATTAGTAGATTTCCCAATAGAAATAATTTTGATAATTCACTGGATTGAATTGTGAAAAATGTTCCATAACTGCGATCAATAAACATCGATAACATTATGATTAAGAAATTTGATCTGCCATTGCGTTACATGCTTCGCGTAGTGATAAGAATGGCCACCTGTCACGCAAATGTACCAGGTTAAAATCCAAAAACATGCTTGATTTTATTTTTGTCTTCAATTTTTTTTGTGTTTACGTGCTTTGTTTCTTTGATGTAGGCAAGAGAATTATGTTACCACTGATATTTTCCATGTCAATAAACACAAACGACAGCAGAACATAAACGGTAAAAAACTGACATTATCGAGGAATACTGGGAGAAATTTTCTACTTCAATCTGTTATACATACCGCTAGCCAGTGCGTTTGAGCATAAAATAAAAAGAAATTTGCTTGTTCCGAGTGAATAGCGGATATATTTCATCTCATGGGTGAAAAACTCGAGTATTTTCACCCACTCGATGAAATATGTCCGTTATTCATTCAATACAAGCAATTATCTTCTACGTATTTGTTGATGGCACCAAGGAGCAAAGGAAAGGTTGTATCGTAAAGTTATATATGAGGAGATAGATAATCCTGCTGTTTCTGACCATGGTGGGTGGAAATATTTTTCGTCACGTCCTAGGTAAAAAGTTACAAACTTGTTGTGTGGGGTTGGGTGAGTGGGGCTTGTTTCTTGGTGCGAGTGTATGTGCAGGGGAGGCAACTCTTCCAAAAATAGATATTATAAAGGCAATTTAAACTAAGAATTATAACCGTAAAATCTTCTGGTAGAATTGGAATTACTTACTATTTCAGAAACATACCGCTCATGTAATGCCAAAGCTCTAGGTATGGTGTGTAATGAAACATAGAACATAACCATCTTTAACATTTTTAAAAAAAATATGAATCATAATATCAAAAACTTTCTGATAATTTTGGTTCCTGACCAGCAACATATTTTCCCCCAGACTTTTAGTAATATTCTTTCTGTCTTCCAGTTTAATATTTTTAGCACAACCATCAATCCCAATATAATTCATACATTTTCAACCGAAAATGTACAAATCCCAAATTTAAGACAACATTTTAAATCTTTTGCTTCAGTCCATCCAGGGCCGGATTATCCATTGGGCAAGGTGGGCAACGTGCCCAGGGCCCCCGAAGCTCAAGGGGCCCCGGACCCGGGCTTAGGGAGCCCCCGTATATTATCGTATGCTTTTCACAGGCAGTGTTTTTAACAGTACTGTAACTAAGGAGCCGCTGTGCCCAGGGCCCCCAAAGGCCTTAATCCGGCCCTGAGTCCATCACAAACTTGTGGATTCATTCGTAAATATACAGCTATTTCCGCAGAATTATATATTTTCTTACAAATATGTAATCGATAATTTGCTTCCATTTCTTATTTCAAAATGGCATTTTCGGCATTTTTACCAAAAGGCACCGTCGTTTCTGCAACTTTTATAGACAAGAGTTTAAATGCATATCTTCAAAAATATTTTTTCGGTGGTATGTTTCTTACTTCATTTACCAAGAATATTGTAATCATCGTATTTATCACGTTATTCAAGGCGACGACGACGATGACGACGATAATAATAATAATAATAATAATAATAATAACAATTAGAAACACAATAAGTAATAGTAACAGTAGTAGTAGTAGTAGTAATATATGTAGTAGTAGGAGAAGTAAGAGTAGTAGTAGTAGGAGTACTAGAAGTTGTAGAAGTAGTGGTAGCATGTAGAGTAGTAGTAGTAATAGTGGTAGTAGTTGGAGTATTAGTAGTAGTAGTAGTAGGAGTAGTTGTAGTAGTAGTGGTAGTAGTAGTAGTAGTAACAGTAGCAGCATTAGTAGGAGTAAGAGTAGTAGGAGTAGTAAGAGGAGTAGTACGAGTAATAGTAGTAACAGATGTAGTTGCAAGAGTAGTTGTTAGAGTAGTAATAGTTGTAGGAGTAGAAGGAGGAGCAGTAGTAGTAGTAGGAGTAGTAGTGGTAGTAGCAGGAGTAGTAGCAGTAGTAGTGATTCTAGTTGTAGTAGGAGTAGTGGTATGGTGGGAGTAGTAGGAGTAGGAGTAGTAGGAATAGTAGTTGGACGAGGAGTAGCAGTAGGAGCAGTAGTAGGAGTAGCAATCGTAGTAGTCAGAGTAGTATTAGTTGTAGTAGTAGTAGTAGTAGTAACAGGAGTAGTTGTTTGAGTAGAAGTAGGAGTAGGAATAGTAGCAGGAGTAGTAGTAGTACTTGGAGTAGTAGTAGGAGTAGGAGTAATAGTAGAAGTAGTAGTAGGTGTTGGAGTAGTAGTAGTAGAAGTAGTAGTAGGAGTTGTAGTAATAGCAGTTGTAGTAGTAGCAGGAGTAGAAGTAAGAGTAGTAATAGTAACAGTAGGACTAGTATTAGGACTAGTAGTAGTCGCAGTAGTTGTAGGAAAAGTAGTAGTAGTAGTAATATGAGTATGTCTAGTAGTAGGAGTTGTAGTAGAGTAGTAGTGGTAGGAGTAGTAGTAGTAGTAAGAGTAGTAGTAGTAAGAGTAGTAGGAGTAGGAGTAGTAGTAGTAGGAGTAGTCCCATCATTAGTAGGAAGAGTAGTAGTAGTAGGAGGAGGAGTAGCAGCAATGGTAGGAGTAGTAGGAGTAGTAGTAGTAGTTGTTGTAGGAGTAGTAGGAGTAGTAGCAGTAGGAGGAGTAGTAGTCTTAGGAGTTGTAGTAGTAGGAGTAGTTGTAATAGTAGGAATACTAGTATTATTAGGAGTAGTTGTTGTAGGAGGAGTATTAGTAGTAGGAGTAGGAGTATTTCTAGTAGTAGGAGTAGTAATAGTAGCATTAGGAGTAGTAGTACGAGTAGTAATAGGAATAATAGTAGGAGTAGTAGTAGTAGTAGTAGTTGTAGGATTAGTAGTGGTAGTTGTAGGAATAGTTGTAGTAGGAGGTGAAATAGTAGTAAAAGTAGTAGTAGTAATAGTAGCAGTAGTAGGAGTAGTAGTAGGAATAAGAGTAGTAGGCGGAGGAGGATGAGTAGGAGTAGCGGTAGGAGTGGTACTGTTAGTAGGAGTTGTAGTAGTAGGAGTAGTAGTGGTAATAGTAGGGGTAGTAGGAGTAGTGGGAGTAGGAGTAGGATGAGTAGTAGTAGGACTAGGAGTAGTTGTAGTAGTAGTTGTAGTGGTATTAGTAGTAGGAGTATTATTAGTAGTCATAGTAGGAGCCGTAGTAGTAGGAGGAGTAGAAGTAGTATGAGAAGTGGCAGTAGTGGTAGGAGTAGAAGTATGAGTAGTAGTAGAAGATGTAGTGGTAGGAGTAGAAGTATGAGTAGTAGTAGAAGATGTAGTGGTAGGAGTAGTAGTAGAAGTAGGAGTAGTAGTATTAGTTGTACGAGTAGTAATAGTAGTATTAGGAGCAGCATTAGTACAAGGAGTAGTAGTTCTAATAGTAGTAGCAGGAGGAGAAGTAGTAGTAGATGTTGTAGGAGTAGTAGTAGTAGCAGTATTAATAGCAGTGGTAGTAGGAGTAGTAGTAGTAGCAGTATTAATAGCAGTGGTAGTAGTAGTAGTAGTAGTAGTAGTAGGACTGGTAGTAGGAGTAGTAGTGGTATTAGTTGTAAGAGTGGTAGTATTAGGTGGAGTAGTAGTAAGTTGAACTCTCTCAAAAATTATTCCGAATATAGAAAACCTGTTTGAATATTTGGGTTCTACACGTTTAGTTACTGACTGGAGTATTTATTTTATTGTGTCATATCGGCAAGGTTCATAATTATTTTGATACTAAGGAAGTATCATAATATTTCTAATAACTGCGAAAGTTATTTGCGAATGATTTAAGTATAGAAAGGTATATAAAAACCTCAGCACTTTCTCACAAACGTATGCAATAATGGACATATATCATGGTTTTCTAACCTTATTTGAAAAGGATATTCAATTGTATCTTTAAAACCATATAAAAATAAAGATTTATGATTTTGATTTTAAATTAATCACAACATCAGTGTCTTCAAAAAGGTAAAACCTAAGCCTTCTCTCGCTTTCGTTTTGGCGTAGACCCAGCAATTAAAGTACTATGCATATTCTATTTCAGATTGCTTTAAAAGCCTGTTAACGAGACCCATGTTTAGTTGGGTGACATCTTCTGTCAGTCTTATTGAAAGTGTTTCTTTCAGCTTCCTTTTGTCCTTTACAAGGGCTATCTTGGCTTCAGAATTTCTAAGCTTCATGATTATTGACTTTGGTACACCTGTGGGGCAGAGATGGAAAATATGTCTCTCTGGTCCATGTCTTTTTAAAAGTAGCTTCTTTCAGTACCTGAGCAATTTTGGTTATCAGATTTTCATTTTGTGTCTCAGGCATATCAAATATTTTCACGTTGTGTTTCCTGGAATTTGTGATTCGATTTCTGCATTGCCTCATTTGCCCGATGTGTTGCTGTATTGAGTTCTTCTTTTAAATTTATATTTTCAGTTTTTGTATTTTCTGGACTTGATTTTAATTGTTAATTTTCAAAACCAATTGACTCTAGTATTTCTTCCAAGCCTGTGATCCTTTTTGTTATGTCCTGCTCCAATTCTCTTTACAACTCTGTTTTCATTTTTGCAAATACCTGAGTCACAATTTCAGACACCACCTCACCTAATTCCTCTCTTGTTACCTGTAAATTTATGTCTTCTTTTGTAAAATTCCCTTTCAGAGTCAGTTTAATGTCTTGCAGGTCCCTTTGAATTTGGTTAACAACGCTCAGTTCCTCATTGTCAAATAATTACATTTCCTGAGTCCTGTGTTGCACTGGATTGGGAATTAGTTTTTGACCTGGTTTGGAGTTTTGTGCTTTCTTTCTTTTGACCCTGCAGACTTGAGTTGAGGGTGATCAGAACTGCGTTCTTAGTATTACTCATGGTGTTAATATTACAGTTGCAATGCAGTTAAGATAATTATTTCCTCGGCAGAGGTCAGTGGATTGGGCTAATGATAATCTTAGCACATGAATGTCCATAGCACAAAAATACAATATCGGGGGCCATCTCAAATTGGCAGATAACCGTATTACTTGCGTATAACCCAGTACCAACTGCAAACTGCATGGACCCAGATCTGCCGTTGCATAATGCGCCGGCAGATCTGGGTCTATGCAATTTGTAAGGACTAATCAGTAGAACAAACAACATAGGCCCTGATCTGCGGGCGCATTATGCGACGGCAGATCAGTGTCTATGTTGTTTGCATTTTGACTAAGGTTATAAGCTAGTATATACGGTAGGTCCTAAAATGTCATATAAATAATGTCGTATTTATCCTTTGAATTCAAAAGTAACGAATTCTTTTTATATTGCATATTACACAGAAATTTTGAGAAGATATATCTAAAGAATAAACAGTCACATACGTATATTTCCAATTTAATTTACGCTATCGTATTGTAATCCATAGCAACAACAACAACAAAAAAAAAAAGCAAAATTGCACCAACACTTGAGAGAGATCTACACTAGCATGTGGCTCTTGCGGCCATCTTCTAATTTTGTATCTTACTTGGAGAGAGCAAGATGGCCACCAGGGCGAGTAGTTAGAAAAATCTCTCTCAAATGTTGGCGATAGTTACATAGTTTGCAGTGTGATGCAGGGATTCATTTTTAGACTAGCATATATGTGAAGCTTTTTTCCTTCAATATAAAGTTTCAGTTCATCTGTGGATTATGTGTCTCTTGCAAAATTTGCTGTTTTTTGAATTTTGAAAGTGAGTTTTCTTTCTCTTGTATGTGTACCCTTGTGTCATTTTACACCCCTTTGAGAAGACCCTCATACTAATCAAGCTGCACCAATTACACTACTTGCTCCACAATTTCACTGAGACACTTTTGGATTACAATAAGCTGTACTGAACTCTCTTAACCTGTCAGAATTAATGTGACAAAATGAGCAAACCAAAGAAAAATGTTCAGTCTACTCTGAACACTAGTTTTCAGAGTGCTAGGAAGGAAATCAGCCAGCCACTAACAAGGTCAGCTACAAGCTCTCAGTCAGGGGATTTTGATTGTTGATGATGAAGAGTGAGTAGTGTTGCCCTAATCCAGAGGGATCTACTTGAAATAAAAACTGGTATTAATGTATTAGTGACCAGAGTGGAATTAGGTGGCTTAGTGTCTGACATAGTATCCCAGCTGTTTGAGAAACTGAAAGTCGAACTGATGAATGAAGTGGACAGACAAATTGTTAACAAAACAAAGAGTTAGAAGACAAAATTGAGTCAATGAACTTTGAAAAAAAACAGTTAAGAGAAGAATTAGAGGACTCAAAGAAAGAAAGTGAAAAGCTAAAAGAAGAAATAAAAGATAATAAAGATCGCTCCAAGGAAGTTATGAAGATTGCAAACCACAATAAGCAATACTCAAGAAACAATAACATAAAAATGTTAACCTTGCCTGAATCACGAAACGAAAATGTCAGAGCAAAGTTTGCAGAGATGATGAAGAATGTTATTGGTCATGACGCAGATGATGGTGATGTTCTCGTAATACATCGGATCCATGGGAAGAATGGTACCCCTAAACCATTAATTATGAAATTTTGGAATGCAGAATCCAAACTCAACATCGCCAAGAAGAAAAGGGATTTTACGAGCAAATTTAATGTAAGAATAGTGGAAGATGTCAATCGGCAAAATATGGGACTCATAAGCAGATTAACTACCCATCCAAAAATTGAATTTGCCTGGTATTTTCAATTGCAATGTGTACGCCAAAACAAAAGCCAGTAAAAGGTACAAATTTGACCTTTTTGACGACATCAATGAAACAATCAAACCTAACCCAGAAGTGAAATAATTTTTCCCTATTGATTCTGGATACACTTGAAGGTATAGAACTTTGTACCAAAATGGATGTGTATAGTTTTAATTTCAGCTATGTATATTCTAAGTTAGAAAAATGACTTTCGTAGAAAGACAAAGCCTGTAATTGGTAAAAATGTTCGTATAATCTTGCAGCTACATTTTGAAATATGCATATAATTGTGTTTTAATCTTGAAAAGATTGAGCATATAACTTTCATGTTGGTCATATATTTGTTTTCTGAATTTTTGGTGTTAGTTTCTTAGGCACAGAGTTGCCATGGTCATTTAATATTATTACATGATAATGTATTATTTTCTTCAATAATTCCTTAAAGTTCGGTCACAGGACTTATTTTTAATTTGTAAAGAAAAAATTTGATCACTAAATTGTATCATTAATTTTTAAAAAATGGACTAGATCATGGGTTTATTTACTAAAAGAAATATATTTGTCTTATTTTTCACTATCCTATACACATATATAGAAAGAACAAACAAATAGAGAACTCGTATGTAATGGCTTGAAATCTGTATTGATGTTTAAATTTAACAATTATACCAACACTCCAGTGTAGAACAGATCTGATGTATCTCTATATTGGGCAACATCATATATTTACCCAGTGGTGCATGACATTGTACTACACTTATTGGTTTTTTTAAGCATCTTGTGGTTGTATGTGTGAGAGTGTATCTCAAGGTGTATGTGAGTGTTTTTCACGATACTGGTTTTGTGATGCATATTTATATAAGCTCTGTGAAAGTTGTATTCAAAACTGAATTTAACAATGGATACCCAGATTACAATTTTTTCAATGAACGTTAGGGGTCTACATAGTTCCAATTTCAAAAGAAGAGATATTTTCTGCTGGGTTAAAACAAAAGAATACATCCATTAATTTAAAACACCTTGGGGTTTGTATGTGAGTGTGTCTTTGTGTACAATAATTGTGAATGTATGTGTCTGTGTGTGCATGTGTGTGTGTGTTATGTCAAAGTAAGGGAACACATGTAAAGATCAGGATGCAAAATAATTTAAGGTAATACCCCATACACCAGGTCAGGTGGTGATGTAGGGGAATATGTAAAATCCTGACAACTTATGTTCAATAAAAAAAAAAACAATTAAAAAATTTAAAAAAAAAAAATATCTTACTTTATATATGATTCGCGTCACTAGAAAATAAATACATTATTTCTGAATATTATTTTATGTCTTTATATTAGGAGACCATCCACAGAAAAAGAGAATATACGGTTTCATCTATTTGGACATCCATTTTAGAGTATAAATATGCATGGTATTCGCCTAAATCGCTTTGTGTGGGCAGTCTCCGTTCATTTACATCCAAAGTAGTCCCTCTACAGACACATGCTCTTGAGATTCCAGAGAGAAGTTTTCGTCCCTTATGGCACCAAAAGGATTATAATTACTAGTACAACTGTTAACACATATATTTGTTTTTATAAATTTAGTTTAAACTTTACATTATTGAGTATTTATATACAGGACAAATTCATTTATCATAGTTCAGGGCAGACAGCCTTTATTGCCGGACAAAACACTTGAGAAAAAAAACTTTGGAATATATAGTATTTGCATTAGCAAAAGTTGTATTTTCTGTTGTTGTGTTTTTTTCTTTGTTGTTGTTGTTGTTTTGTTTTTTTTCTTCATAAAAATGTATCGCGCAGTGTCACACTTCTAACAACATGTTTTTGTTTTTCTATGCATTTCAGAGTAGAGATTTACGATAGACAGTACATCTTGTTATAACGCGCGAAGTCGGCAAGAACTTATTACCGTCTATACTCGCGTATAAACTTAATCCAAATGCAAACAACATAGATCCTGATCTGCCTGAGGATAATGCGCCGGCAGATCAGGGTCTATGTTGCTTGTTCTACTGATTAGTCCTTACAAACTGCATAGATCCCAGATCTGCCGGCGCATTCTGTGACGGCAGATCTGGGTCTATGCAGTTTGCAGTTGGTATAAAATTATACGTGAGTACATACGGTAATCATTGCATTATTACACATGTCCCTTAGATTTCATAGCCAAGGCAGCATACTTGATCCGAATGGAATACGCTGCTTCAGTATGTCGTAGTTATAATTCAAATACAATATATTTGATGCCCTCAACATTCGTAAAATCTTTGAAAGAAATACCTTATAAAGTAATGTTGAAAAAATGTCCGGAGTTAAGAATGACTACTGTCACTTGCATATATAATTTATCTAATTTCTGATTGATGCGCGTATCGGTGGGATGTAAGGATCAAATTGCATGAACTCTTTTCCTGTACGAGTGAATTACAACAACAAGGAGCCCATTTTTGACGTGGGTGTGGGTAGGTATGGGCTAGATGTTTTAAAGAGAAGGCCCTAAGGAGTCAAAATGTCCCCTTCTGTAGGTAAGTAGGATTTAAAATAGTGCTAAATTTTAAACCATGTATACCTTTCGAAGTATAATGGACGTATTCCTTACCGTCGCAAATTCCTATGCTTTTTTAACAATTACATCATGCCTAAATTATAGAAATAGTATTACTAACCCTCGACAACGATTCTCCGTTCGCAATTGGTTATAATAAATACAATAAAACTACCATGCGGTGTAGGAGGTGTTATAGACATACGTGGAAGAGTACACGTAGGTATCAACATGTGGAATAAGGGAAACAACACTACGAGGAGAATAGCTGACAGCTGTGTTCGAAGTTATTCCCCTTACCACACTGATCTTTGTTCCAGCATCAATTTCAGAATATACAGGCTTTCCTGTACATGCGTGGATGTGTTTATAAATTGTAATATAAAAATATAGTTAAAAATACGCTAAGGTCCAGAAATGTCTGAAACTTTTGTCCATATGTGTATAAGTACTGTCATTGCGATTTGTTTTAACGCTTTTAGCAGTGTTCTACGCAGATTCTGTAGAAAGATGCAAACGAGCCATTTCGGGATATAAACTTGAAAAAGAGATAATCAGAGATCGTTTAATTTTAGAGATTATTTCCGTTATTTGCGTGCTGAAAATATAAATACTGAAGTTATATTCAGTATTTTAGGGTGAAAAATGTAACATCTCCCAATATGCATACAATCACTTGAGGGCACGAGGGAGCAAAGGAAAGACTGAATAGTGAAGTTTCAAAATGGCGGAGCTGAGTCCCCCCCCCCCCCCCCGTTAAATCCGAAGGATAAAAATGTAATATGTACAACATTAAAAACATCGTTTTCTTTATTGGTTTAGGGCATGCAAGTCTATCAATACAGACCATAATGGCACTTTGTTCCAGAGTTATATACACGCATCGTAGAGCTTCAAATCAACTGCCAAGGTTGTATGAGCCTGTATTTGACATCATACCACTAATTCAATGTTATGTTGGAGAAAATATTCATTTTATCGACTGCTTCATAAATTTTGTTCGTATTAGCTTCCAAAAGAGATTTTCAAGGTTCATAATTAAAAAGCTTCACCATGGGCTTAGAAATGTCACAGTGACGTCAATAATGTAATGACGATACATGTTTACTTTAAATCTTTACTAGGTGTACACTCTGAATTAAAAATTCATCATTTATATTTACATGATCATCGATATGAATAATTTTATATTTCTTAAAAGGAAAGGGAAATATCATTTCTGAGATGTTTAAACGGGAAAGAGGCAAACATGGGGACGTTGCAAAAAAGAGAAAGTTTATTTTTTGTTTCATGTGAATATTATACATTTATCGCCCTTGTTAAGGGGAGATATGACGATTGGATCACCGAAAGCAAGTTATGTTCGCCCGTGTGGAACATGACTTGTCGCTGGTGAACAAATCTTTATATCTCCCCTAAATAACAAATAAGGGCAAGAAATAGTTTATTATACCGTATCAAACAAGAGAGGGAAGCACGATTGCGTGAAGGAGTCACGATGGCGTGCGGGAGACACGATGTTTTGTTCCGTGACACGTGACATTCTGCGCGTCAATTATTGACACTGTTGCTTTTATGAGGAATAATACTATGGCATGTCTTATGGTTTATAATTCCCAAACTCAGCCTCTTATTTTAACTACATGGGAGTTAACTTTCATAAGTTCATTGGATTCTCTCAAGAATAATTGTTTGAGTTATTCATTGCTCTATATATAACTTTGCTTAAGAATTTTATTAAACTCATGCGTGTTCAAGAAATTTTTCTATCCCTGAAAAAGTATATCTATAGAACACTTCATAAGATGCATATATGCTGAAATAATGGCAGCATGCTATTTATAGGTCTATAGAAGTAGTAAAGAGATTGAGAACACCAGCACAGCTAGACCCCTAGTGTAATTTTCAAACATAAATGTTACATTGGAATGACGCATCAAATCTAGCATAGAAATTTGCAACATGCTTATAACATAACATAACATTTAATTATTTTTAATATAATAAATAATGACTGAGACGTGCCCTGCAGAGGCTTCGCCGACACAGAATTGCATCGTGCTAATTTCAGCAGCTTTCAGAGAGGTGATATAAATATTTCACGAGTTTAACATGAGTAATGCCTAATTGTTTACAAGTTTGGGTGTGTGAAAGTTTGACCAAAGCTGCTTGTGTCGAAGAATGACACTCAAGAGAATAAAAGTCTTATTTTGTTGAAATAAGAAACAATAGCTTTGAAAGCAAGATGTTTAAAACAGTGCAATATGACGAAGGAATAACTTAAGTAC
Organism: Margaritifera margaritifera; assembly: GCA_029931535.1. Lineage (NCBI taxonomy): Eukaryota > Metazoa > Mollusca > Bivalvia > Unionida > Margaritiferidae > Margaritifera > Margaritifera margaritifera. The sequence goes on along the minus strand of JAQPZY010001696.1, from coordinate 7,030,706 downwards.
TTGGTGTGGATCAATGCACACATTTGTATTCGGCTAAATTTACAGTACAATATCGTAAATTTAATTAGGTCAAATTACAATAATTGGACTAATACATGGATAGAATTTATGGAGGACGAGGTCAGTTTCAAAGCAACACATAGTGACTCTGTACATGAAGAAACTATAGCAGAGTCAACCATAAGAATGACAAAATTGGACATAAATCTGCAACTATTCATAGTTTGAAAGATTGAAGAAACGCTGCAAATTGCTGAAAATAAAAGTATATGTTTTAGACGGTCGTCATGTTGGCTTGTTGATAACACTTAAAGACAATGTAATATGCGTAAAATATTCACCAGAATTTTTTTTTTATTTCGCTTTAAATGACAAACAGAGAACATTATTTACAATATTTTCATTATGATCCTGAAAGTCCAAATGCTTACATAAATATTAGTCAATTGTGGGAACAAATTAAATGGGACAAAATAAAAATAGAATACTCAGAATTAAAAGAGGGATTAACTGAACAGTCTGCCTACACATTACACAAGCAAGCAAGTGAGACAAGCAAGCGAGAAAAAGAGTTCCATATATAAGGGTCTATGTTGGTCACGTGGATGACCAATGGCAGGCAGACAGTGTTGACATGCAATCATATAAAAAAGACATTGATGGCTACATATACATTTTGACAGTTATAATCTCAAAAATACGCTTGGGATGAAAATGCGAAGACAGGAAAAGGGAGATGACGCACAACTGCATCATCTGCAATGCATTTTCCTGTACATAGTTTTTACACTGTACAATTTTAATACGTCCATAAAACCTTCTGTTGCAAAGACTTATCACAAGTTAAACCCATACCAATTATTATTGAAATAAGTTCTGTAACACACAACAAGAATAAAATATGCCACACATTTCAAAGTGTTTAGATATAAAGATTTGAAGATATTATTTACTTCAGAACTTTCATTTGATATATCTAATAGTAACTGGAAATAAACAACACAAATAAATGAAACAATAAACATTGCATGTTGTGGACAAAGTCCAGTCATGTTGGAATCAGTGTGTACCAGAGGTACACAGACTCCCTGGAAAAAATAAGTCAACAACGTCATTGCCAACATAATTGGTAATCTATCCATAGCATTTCAGAGAATATGTTTTGTTCTTGAGTATTACAATGTTTCCAGTGAACCGAGGTACAACATATTTTACTACATCAATGACGAAAATGAAATAATTATTTCTGATGATTTTACAACCTTTTAAACTTCATGACCAAATCACTGCTAATAATAACAATGAAGAAAGTATAGATATTGAATGTCTGCAACACATTTCAAAAGTAAAAATCAACTCGAGCAACAGTTATAGAGTATACATAATGAACTACAGTGATAAATTGTTAGGATTAATAACCGGATAGCTATAGAAATCACAAAAACTTCCGATAAGGTTTAGGGGTTTTGATAAGCAAAACTTTTTTAAATTTACCCTGACCAAATCAATAACACCAAAAATTATTTCACAGATAACTATTCAGCTTTGCTAGGGTCTTTATCTGTTAAAAATGGTTTCACGTAGACAATGTTAATACTAATAACAAGTAAGTGCACAAATTTACGGTACAATTGAATATCAACATAAAGGATGAAGATGGAAAGTAGTAGAATTTCAGGGTAATCTTTTAACATGTTTTCCATGTAAAGTAAATGGTGTAGCTTGTGCATATCATGATGGGGAAGATATGCTTAATAGATCCTAGTGACCTAGGTCTACCTTTATATATTGAGCAAAGAATAGAAATAGCAACTGCATCAATAGATGATATAATTTATAGTGACTTAAACCTAAAAAGTAACCATATCACAAATTTAGTTGATACCGTCAAATTACCTGATTCAGCTACTAATCAGTTTATACAAAAAGACATTTATGCTAAAATACGGTATACGAAGGAAGATAATAATTTGAAAGGTATTAAGACATGGGGAGAAGATGTAGACAATAAATTAACTGCTATTGAACAGAGTGTTCATAAAAGATCTAATATATCACAGAACTACAAACAGATTAATGACAGCAGAAACAAAAATGTATTAGATACTCAATACTTTTTAAGCGATTCATGTGCTAGTTTAGTCCTAAATAAATCTTGCAAAACAGTAAGGGAAAGAGCAGATGATATACCAAAAATTGAACAATATTAACAACAAATTTAACAGAGATAAAATAGTGAGATAGCTGCGTTAGAAAGTGACATGGAAAAGACAAAAACATCTCCTGAAGACTAAACGCTTTTAAATTTCAATTTGAAGAAGAATACTTACATAGAGTAATCAAAGCAAAACGATCGAGTTAAAAAAAATGGATAATTAATAATTTTAACGCAAAAATGACTGACTTGAAGTACAAGATATCAGCTAACACTAATATCATGTCAACGTTCCAGAAGAAGAAGAATGATTTAATAGCGATAACCTCAAACATTGATTACAACAAGAACACATTAAATGTGCATGAAAGCGCAATAAAAGCTATAAAAACAACTTAAGATTATCTATTAAAGATTTGAGTGATAAGATAAAACGATAAAAGATGTTACCTTTTAAGAGTTTTACAATAAGTTAAATGCTGAGATCGAACACTCAAAAGCAGAGACAAAAGAAGCTGTAAAGCAAGAATTTGTTAGTAACGTCTGTGTATTATAGTGCAGTGCAGACGAATTTGACAAAATGAATAAAGCGAATTAGAAATTATTTCAATGACTTGGATCAAAAATTTAAAACTGAATTGGATGAAATCAAGTCTGAAATAGATAAAAACATAATTGTACTTAAAACTGATTTAAACCTCTGACTAGGTGTAAAGGGGATTGAATTTAGCACTAGAATGGACACAATGAAAGTATAAATCGATAAATACAAAAATGAGGTTTGATGACAAACCCAAAGCAATGTCTGGATGTATATTGTTTATATGAATTTCATATTGTTCTAAGCCAGGAGAAACCAGATGGTACTGAATTATTTATAAACCGCAGCCTTCACAGAGATAATTTCCTAGCATTATTTTATGCTAAAATTACACCTCAAATATTAGTTGCTCGTTATGGATTTAAAAATGATCCATCGACTTTTGTTAAATCTAAATTATTACAGCCGAGAAAATATATAACTGAGAAAAACATAGCATGCATATGTAATATCTAACGGTCTAGCATTCAAAGGGAGTAACTATCTGTTTAAGTTATTTTATACTAATGCTGACGAGAAAGAATTAGACATGACAAAAACAAGGAAAAGAGTACCAGTACTTGAACAGCTTCGATGAAGCTTTTGCTCTATATGCATCTACTCATCCAGAAAATAAGGCAATATTTTAAAAACCAGGAGAGCCCAAACTAGATTTTTTTCTATCAGCCTTCTGATTAACAGGTACAATACAAGTACACATTACACTTGTGATGGGTGTTAGGATACATGTTGCTCACAGGTTTTTGTAGCATATACAGCGAATATAGCATAACCGTTTCCCCAGCACGTGTGCCAAACACAGCTGTTATAGCTAAATCAATGGGAACGTGCGGTAAATACATAACTTCTCACAAGCAGTAAAAATACTACAGACAGTTAAATACCTTAATCCAACTTATCATTGCACAGCATACAACCCTGAGAAACATTAAACCATAACAAACATTCCAGGTTTATTCACTAAGGCTAATTCCAACTATCTTGATTGTGCCAGGTATTTTTTTCTCGTATGATACGAAGGCAAAAGAGGATACAAATAGGTCAGTGGTTAATAATTTGAGAAGAATACTGGCTAAAGACTGAACCATTTTTTACGGTAGTAGTGATCTTTTAAAAAAGGTTGAATAACTACTTCATTTTCATGAGATACAAAAATGTGTGTTCACCTAATTCATTTAGAAAAAAAGCATTATTGAATAAGGCATTATGAAAGTTACATTCGGGGCGGAACGCACAAAGCACTGGCAAAAAGAAAACAAAAAAACAAAAAAAAATAGTCTATTTAGAGTGTATTTCGACAAGTTTAGAATATCATTACACTTTCAGATACATATAGCCTGTTATCCAGTGCATCCTTCTGATCTGCCACATAATTTCAGAGTTGAAATAGCACTAGCGAAAGCTTCTGGAACGATGTAAGGTAATAGCCAAGAAAACGAACTGAAATACAATTATCTACAGTATGATCCGATTACTTCTGAATCAACTGTATACTCAGTTAATGACAAATACAGAAATGGAACTACTTTCGTTTATTACTACATATCGAGAGACCGTTTTCTACACAGCATCCAACACCACTGAACAAATCTCACACTTGATTCTCCGAAAGAAAAATTAAAAGATTGGAGAAGTGATCGCGAAAAAAAGGACAACTCATCAATAGAAATAAACTCATTGACTATCGATGGTCTGCCAAATCTAATTTTTCTCAGGGTTGAGACAACAGTTTACAGAAGCCACAATGTATTTCTGCAATGAATAAGAAAAGCACACATAAATTAGTGACGTAAGTGTTAACGCTTTTTACGCTGATACTCATTGTATCTGACTTGACCTGAAAAGTACAGATAATAACACGATATACTGGTAGCGATCACTGCATCGTAATGGTCATGACTTAGATAGCGTTTAACAAGGAATCCACCTGCAAATCAGCAAAAAGAAAATGTTATATTGTATGCATGAATAATTAGCGTTAGCACGGATCATGTTGAAAGCAATTTGTTCTGAAGGTACAATGTACCGAAAGGAGTGTTATAGCATGGTAATCTGTGGAATGACTAAATTTGATAGAGACTAGTAATTCTTTTTTGTATTTTCATCTTTATCATCTGTTCAACCTTCTGTTAATCAAGTCTTACACTAAAAAGTGTTTACTAAGGGATAAACAGGTGATCGTGATAGATCCAGAAAATAAATTAGATAAGTGTTTAGAATTACTGGTTGATGTTAAACAAAGTACAAATATTTTGTTTTTGATTGATGACTTTAATAATCTTGGCAATGTAGAAAGGAAAGAAACTAAACTAACCAAACTATCTTTAAGTGGTAGGCATATTGAAATATCTGTATGAGTGATCGTAGAAAAGTACAACTTTGTAATAAAGATTTCAGAGAAAATACACTTGTTTGTTTACAGTAAGGACAAAAGCAATGGAAACAATCTTCACTGAAAATAATATCATTACAGATGTTGCATAAAGGGAGATTGTAGCTAAGCTGAAAGAAAACAAAATAAACAAACGTTTGGTTCTTCTCGAATTTCCTTTTGAATCTAAAACTGTTACAGAGTAGAAGTATTCCATCTGTCTTCGTATTCATCAGTTAAAATTTTGTATATCTCTATCTCTATATATACTGGTACTTTGTCCCATTGTATCATGCTATCTTTGTCATCTCTCAACCTTATATTTCTCCAATTAAACCATTTTCTTTGCTAATCAGGATCTGTCTGTTCATTTATTCAAATATATGCTTTCTGTTCATCTTTGTTCTTCGTGCTTTGTATATGTTTCACGGTTTTAAAGACGTAGAACTTTCTGTGAAGATCACCTAATCCTTTAATGGGAACACAGTTTAGCTCATCTCTAAAATGTCCAGGAACTTTCTTATTCATATGTGGTAAACCCAATATGTTGTCCTCTTGGTAGTCACCAATGTCATAAAACGTGATATTATCTTTCATGTTTTCTGTCCCAAAATGAATGCATAAACAATCAATATCAGTCATTGTCATATTTGTTTTTCAACCTGTTGTAGTAAATTTCATACACTACACATTTAGAAAAATACAGAACTGTAAATTTACCGTAAATTGTTTTTTTTTATTTGATTTTCTTGTTTTTAAAACTGTTTCACGCTAAGTCATCGCCAATATTCGTTCTCCTTGCAAAGAGTGGAGTATGTTAACTTATTGTAATCCTGACAAAGTTGACGTAACTTCAATAAACAAATATGCATATGACTTATCTGTATTTTTAATATCAACATGCCATCCTTTACCTATGATGATTTTCAGTCTTCCAATTTTCTCACCCAAAGATATCCTGAAAGAATTGCTTTATATTTAAATTCTTTATTCTGCCTATCATTCATTTTATATTTTCAATAAAACCAGCCGCTGTCTGTTCTTGATTCACATCTATCACTATATGTTGGTCTATTCCCAGACAAATGTCTTTCTTTAAAATTTTAGACATTTCTTCTGTGATTAGCTTCTTCCTTGCATTTATTTCACCATTCCCCATACATTTTGTAGCTCTCGAAAATGTTGGTAAAAACTAAGTTATTCAGCTGCTTACCTTTGTCTTATATCTTCTACGAGCTTACCAAAGCAACTTCCAAATTTATCTATGTAATCCTTTATCTCCATGTTCTGACATTTAATATATATTTACATGCTTGTGTGTGACACACGCAGGCACTTTGATAAAGACATGTCTAACTGCCTTTAACATTAGAACATTTGACGTTACTGTAGCTACTTAGATGCTACATGTCGGCTAGTCTATGCATGTACATGCAATATTTTCATGTAACAAGATAAACGACCTACGATCATTTTGACGTTTGCAGTTACTTTAGCTGCTTTGTCGTCTGCTATGCATCCATTTAAGAAGATTCTGTCTTGCCTAAACATATAAATGACGTATGCAGTTACTGTAGCCGCTTTAATGTTCTTGTCATCTGCTATGTATACCTGAATGGGGATTTGTTCTTGCCCATCAAGACAAATTACCTTTAACCTTATGACAGTGTAGCTGTTCTCAGTAGTGTTTTCCGGCTATCCTATGCAGTTACCTATGTCTTGGTGTAAAAAAATATGACATTTAACCTTATGACCTATACAGTTATTATTGCGGTTTTATTAATTTTATCGTTTACATCACCGGTATATATATATTTTGTTTTGACCAAATATACAGATGGCCATGAACCTTATGACGTGTACAGCTATGGAAATTTTGCTGTTGCTGTCCATATTTATGGCTAACAATTATTGTTTTACCTTTAGTATTTCAAGCACTTTTCATTTTTTGCAACTATGGTCAGGAAGCACAAATGGAGTCACATCTATAATTAATTATAGTTTATTCGACAAATAATATAAAATAGGCAAATGCTAGAAATCTATGCCATATCGATTCATATAATTTAGGCTTAAATTCGATACAATATATTCAAGAAAACTATCGTACTTTGTTGACAAATATATGCAAGGTAACTTAAAATTGGGTGTACTGTCAAAATTTAAATGCGAAAATCCCCCTATAACCTTAAAATATTGTGTAACTTGATCGTCAATACGATTTCGTATTAGGCTCATGCAACGGCTGTCTATTATTGATTAAGTTTGTTCTGGAATGCGACTCGTCACAAATGGCAGACATTTAAAAGTGGTATTGAACTTGATATAGCATGCCACTGCGTTCGATGAATTTGGAGATTCTACGGTGGATGTGGTGCGCCATTCTAAATTAAGATTTGTTTTTGTTGTTCTTAAATATCATATGGTCTAGCAGTGCTTGTAATTTCAATCTGATCAGTACTTGTAGATTCTATTCAGATCTAGATAATGTAGTGTACATGTAATTTAAATCTTTGTTTAAGATAGATTTGTTCTGGTATAGTTGGGTAAAATACCACTCTGGTCCTATTTTCAGTAAACATCTAAAATTTTCATTCTCAAATTTAATTTTTTTCCATTATCTTTCTTAATATCTGGTTGGCAACAATAACGTTTTCACAAAACATTAAACTAAAATCAAAGTATATTGAATTGTTCCGAAAAGAGCCTTCTTTACATTCAGAGGAAACTCAAATCCGAGTAATTTCTCCAAACAATTTTTTCAAGCATTAAATAACTTTTATAGCTTCAGAGTTCTTTTTCATCTTTTCTACTGTCTCTACCTCTGACGAAAATCCCAACACTGAATGAAGTATCAAAAGCATGATAATTTAAAATCCATATTTTAGGCACGATGTTGAGAAATTTGGTGACACCACAGCCTGGGACTTTAAAACCACGAGCCTGAGTTTGAGATCGAGTTTCCACTATTAGTCAAGCAGCAATGACATTTCAAAAGTAAGCTCCTTTCTGAGATGTGGATACAAAACATCACGTTCAAAGATATGATATCATAAGCATACATGGCGGTTCCAGAACCTCGTAAATTGTGACAAATTTACTTTAAACTCTCTGAATGAACTATTTGAAAATGTGTAAATACCTTCCGAAGACTTCAAATAAACATTCGAATTAGTCTATGACAGTGGTCTGTATTAAAACTTATATATTTCCATCTTACGATGATTAATATCTGTGCACTTATGTATCGCTGGGCATGTACCATGGATTTCATAACATCTCATATTTTTTTCTCAGCTACACGCTATAGAGGTATTTTGTGCTCCAGATTCATTTCCTGAAATAATAGAAATAAGACGATTAGTTTACATCTTACATCGCAAGCAACGACATGGGGTTTGGGGGGAGAGGATTGACTTTTCTTTACTACAAACTTAAATTTTAGTATGGTAAATACATCAAAATTGAATTGTATTGTCTCTGCATATGAAATTATGATTTATTTTTAGAAGTTTATTCCCGTCTTAGTAAAACTGTCTAACAAACCTCAGCATTTTATTTGCTTGGCAGGTTAATCGTTATGTTATAACCATACGTTTGTCAAATACGTCTTTGATCGGGTCGCTATCCGATAAATTGCTCTTTGGAACATGTATAACCGAACGACATGTGCATTTAATCCTTGATCTTGTTATCAATGAAGAAAAAGTAAATATAGTAAATACTTGGAGCCTTTTCCATCTCTTCAAACGCTGATCATTTCGATGGAGCATCTGGATGGGATTGATACTGCTAGTGACAAAGTGCCATCTGTTTTTATCAGAAGGTCTTAGATAAATGTCCCATTTCGAAATATATCACAGATATAATATTATATCAGTATATTGTTAGATGGCACAGCAAAACTACTTAGAGAAACAGTATAAAAAACCGTTTGGGAAAACCATATAGGTTAACGAATATGCTTTGCACTTCTGCTATCACGTGCTAGTTATTACAAAATATATATCAGGTATGTAATTTTTGGAGAGTGAAATACTTGTATGTATATATATATATATATATATATATATATATATATATATATATATATATATATATATATATATATATATATTAGATATGATCAATCTTGAGATCTTACTTTCTTTGATAAATGTTCTAGCTTTGCAATTCTGCTATCAGTTATTACAAAATATATATCAGGTATGTAATTTTTGGAGAGTGAAATACGTGTGTGTGTGTGTGTGTATTAGTCAGAGTTAAATTTCAAATGTTAAGTCTTTACCTACCATAAATGACGTACACTCGAGTCGCTACGAAGGTGTATTGGCTCAGGTCACAATTATTACTCCCGGGTCAGTACCCACGAATATAGTCCCAGTCTGTTTTTAGAGCATTTTTACCTCACTCATTTTGGTGGTGATACACGAGTTAGATTTAGGCATTCTCGGTGTGGTATTGACTTAAAGGAAATTGTTTGTTCTTTACAATGGGAGCAATATGGTGTGGTTGTCTGTGTGTATTTTGGCGACAGTGCACAGTGAGTAATGAGGCATTGTTGCCTGTCCGAAAGTGAAATCTGTGACCCACTGCTGTTTTGTTAACAGTCCAGCCTCTCCAAAAAAAAATACCGGATAACCTATGAACTTCACCGTGAGTTCATGTCTGAAAATAATTTAGATCAAAATATGATTTAATAGGATTTTGACACATTGGAAAATTCAGTACTGACAAACAAATGTAGGGATTATATACGAAGAATAATTGTGATCTGAGTTCGTATACTGTCTTTGAGGTAGAGATCAGTTGTAGAGGGGTAAATGATTACTCCCTTACAGGGGTTGTTGTAGAGGGGAAATCGATTACTCTTATTCAGGACTATCAATCTCTCTGTCTCGACAGCTGTTTACTTTAGCATTACAAAGTTGTTCCACAAGCCTCAGCTACGTAAGAAGTGGCCAGCATAGCACCATGTAGCAATAAAGTAAATATGACACGAGGAGCCTTGAAATCGGAGCGAGTCTCACTGTATTAGAGACAGAATACACGTAAGACTGGTCAGATACACATACACTCACGAAAAGAAGGGTCAATTATATTTGATCCTTTTCAGAAGACTTTGACAAGAGACACAAGACTCTGTATCTGCATGGTCAGGGCAGAAATACTAGTCCTGCGATACTTTTGATAGTTGTTGGACTGATTTATTGGTATATTGTTATCTTTGCTTTTATGTATAAAAAAAGATTCCTACCTGATGAATATACTGGACAAATAGCAAGGTGACCTAGCAGCAAGATAGCAAAATCAAAAGACACACACACACACACACACACACACACACACACACACACACACACACACACACACACACATATATATATATATATATATATATATATATATATATATATATATATATATATATATATATATATATATATATATCGTTAAAAAACCAAAAGCAGGGATATTTATTATGTTATTTTCATCACTTCATGTAACTATTACTACCTATCACGAAAATACAAATGAAATAGGTTCTGGCACCAGGAAATATGATGCCAGAATGTTTAAAAAAAAAGCCATCATCCTTGTGTGAGAATAATTCTTATTCCCATTTGTGCCCCAAGTAAAGAATCCCAGGAGGGTTGGGATACAACTGTCTCAGTTTCTCTAATACACAGCATGACATCACTTCCCTTATGTGGAGAAATACCCACACTACCTACAGTGTGTAGCGTCTTACTAATGTATTCTGTGTGGTTCCGTCTACCAAGATTGTTAATTACATGCCAGTTTGATTGATTTTCTTTTTAAGGGATACTGATAGTTGCATATTATTTACAGTTAAATACGTAGGTAGATAATTATATTGGATAACCAGGATTAAGTCCCGTTAGTATGTAAAAAGCATATATTAACAAAAACTAACTTTTTAGGTCACTGTCTTGCGAGAACACCTGTCAATTATTGTCATATTCTTAATTCACAGATCAAAAAACAATATATTACTCGTCATTCATTTCATTCTCGCCTGATTGTTTTATCTTCGGGATTTAATTATTTATTTTCTTTGTCTTGTAGATGTATGTGTTTAAGTTGAGGATATTTTTATCCATGCTTCTGTTTTGCTTTGTCATGCATCCTGTAACATGCTTGTGACAAATAAAATAATTTAATTGAATTTATCAAATTTATTACCGTCTATACCCACCTATAAGTTATGTCAAACTACAAACAACATAGATCCTGATCAGCCGACGCATAATGCGCCGGCAGATAAGATTCTATGTTGTTTGTTCTACTTATTAATCCTAACAAACTGCATAGACCCAGATCTGCCGGTGCATTATGCGACGGCAGATCTGGATCTATGCAGTGTGCAGTTGGAACAGACTTATACTCGAGTATATACGGTACATTACGTGATAACTTCTGTCGAGATAACATATGCTTTGAGAAACGGGTGGTCTACTAAAACAGGTTGTAATGTATGCCTATAAAGTAAAATGAAAATAGTCTTATGAAATGAGGCATATGCTGCATGACTGCGAATGAGAATATTAGTATTAACCAATCCAGTCGTGTCTAGCCTACAATGGCAGATCATGTTTGTAGCGATATCTGTGTGTGTGTGGTCTATTTACTAACAGGTGAAGTCCATATCCAGTGTAATAAATCTGTTGCTAATATATATATATATATATATATATATATATATATATATATATATATATATATATATATATATATATATATATATAAAGAAGGCGAAATCTTTCAGAAATTACGTCATTGAATGAGATCTAATTTCCTATCAGGTTATATAAGGTTTGTGCATTTTAGCCTAAAATAATTCAGTATAAAGGAAAGAGATCATCTGTTTATTACTAATACTGCCACTAATAATAATATTCATTATTGTTCTAACACGATAGTGTCACATTAAAGGGTGGGGGTGGGGTACGTAGAAACGAATATTTACATCTTTGGTAGAGAACCTTCCCCATTTTGCTCGTATTCTGGTTTTCCTGAGACTGATATTGGCACCCGATAAATCTTCTTGAGCCCTGCCAATACGCACAAGACCAAACAGTTGTTCCCTTTATCACCTTGATTTTACCACTACAACTGTAGAAAATTTTCTTCAGGCACAGCTCCCTGGCGTACTTATTAAAATAATTACCTCTCGCTGTTCTCTTTGTGTCTCGCTCCGATACGAGGATGATAAACATAGGAATCTCGAATCTGCTCGTTCGTTCGTTCGTTGATCTGCTCAGCTTCGGCCTTTATATGTAACAGGTCTCGCGTCACCTATCATGTTACCTGACGAGTCTATTCATAACTGGACCATCCCATTCTTGATACGGGGACGCTTATCAAAACGCCCGACGGAAGATGCAGGGGAAAATCAGTGCAATAGCATGACACTTATATTTTGGCACATTTCCCACATAATTTTAGCTCCTGATGATACGTATATTTTGATTCTTACAATTTATATTTATATCTCATAGTTGCGGCATCTCAAACAAGAATTTACGTATTACGAAATCGTCACCATCTGTTCCTTGTTTGTCAGTTTGGGATATCCTGATGTGCAGTAACTGACATCAATTACCAAGAAAGAGAGACAATACCAGTCAAACTTGGGACTCCAGACTGTGACCGATCTCAGAATACATCAAGTGGTACCATCTGGCCCGTCGGGAACAGTTATGTAAGTTGGATCTGAGCATAATCGGCTGTAAATGGCCTGACAGAACGGACCGAGGACGCTCCGCTTGATATACTGTTGTGAGATCTTGTTGTGTAATTAACGCAAAATAACCTTGGTCTGCTCTTAAACGTCCAGATGTACCTACAAATCGCAAATCTTTTCTCATTTAGTTCAATGCAGAATTGTGAACTAATGATACTAAATATGTTTAATTTGTTCCTAAAGATGGAAATAACGACTGCTTGAATGATAAATAACTTTGTAAATGCCAAAGTGTTACAGCATTTGCTATACGTGTTTCGTGTTATTTTCTAAATAAGTTACTTGTAATAACATCCAGTCAGATGGAATTTTGGCATTATGATAGAACACAGTCTAACCTGTTTGAGGCAGCCACAAAACGTTGCACTGAGTAAAGGTACTGGCTTAAGAGAGGTGTATCTTTTACGATGATTTGATTTAAGGACTTTAAACAAGTGCCTGTCTAATACGGGATATTGTTTTTACCAATGACCCTCGAACAGGCCAACCAACCCAAGAAATCCTTTAGAAGCGCCGGTTCAGTTATGTAAATCTTATAAAATTAAGGCAGCGTAAATATTTTGCACAAGAAAAATTGAAGGCGCAATAAATAAACAAATATGTGTATGCAACTGAGATATAAATAAATTTGAGCTGTTATACATACATTACGGTTTATGAACAGAGCCGCGTGATAGTCAAGTTTAATTACGTCTTAAATTATTGTAAATGAAAACTCGAGAAATGGTGTCTTAATCGGATTGAAAACAATTTGAAGAAGTGCTACTTCAATGGCTCGCCATCGCAAATCCAGCCCTTCCCCCAACCAACCATCCCCCAGTTACATATATGATGTGCCTTCCAGCTTGGATCCCTGTAAAAAAAAAGTTTAGTGGCAAGGAAAAAAAAAAAAACTAAAAAAAGTCACCCATTATACCAACTGTGGCACATCTCTGCCTTTCACCCTTTGTCAGTTTTCAAAAGATTAAAATGTATTCCGCGCTAAAGTGTTTGATTTGACTCTTATAATAACTTGTACTGGTCATGTTCTATATTTTGATCCCTTTGACCGCCAACTCCGATTGCCTCTGGCACCAAAAACGAACTTATAACATAGGTGATATGTCTTGAGTTATTTAAGAACTGTTAAAATTTAAAAAAAAACCCACTGATTTAACAGAAAAAGAATAGAGATGCATATATTGACATACAGTGTGTGTGTGCTTGTGTGTGTGTGTGTGGGGGGGGGGGGGATTCGGGTGACACTGAAAGTTTTTAAAACTTACAGCCAACATACAAACCATTAGAAAGTCACTTACAGAGTTTCAAAGCCGTGTGATGTTTTCGTATTTGGTCTAGCTTCATATACGTTAATCCCCAAATTGTGCCACTAGTGTAACGAACGGAAAGAGGATACATTAGTCCAAGGACATCACGTTACGTTTAGGTAAATAAGTCCATTGATGAATCACTATTCCTCGAATTAAGTGTTTCCTGTACTGACAGCAATGTGGCCTTGCTATCAGTATGAAAACACAGGAATTTGTTCTAGTGACCTAAATCAAGTTTGCCCCAGTGCCCTTGAATAAAAAAAAAACATTAGTTCAGGTCATAACCAAATTTGAGAGTGTGCTCATATAACTCTCGTCTCAGGCATATATTATGTATATAATCATGTTGTCGTATAGGCTCATTTGCAAGTCTTTTTGAAAAGTTTTATTTAAACAGAAGAATACAAGCATTTCTAGTGGTAATAATAATAATAATAATAATAATAATAATAAGAAGAAGAAGAAGAAGAAGGACTTTATTTAAAGAGGGTGACACAATTAGTTGCATGGAACAAATCCTCTGTGACCCTCTATTGTATGAATATTTACAAGCATAGTACATAAGTTGCACACCCAATTAAAAAAAGCATTGACGTTAAGCTACAATTATATATGAACATAATAAACAGAAAATTTTGTAAGACTTTTGCTCCAACTAGGTACCTTGTGTATATACAGTACAAAAGAGTGAGACAACAAAGTGGAAGGTTTGAGAATTTATACTCTAAGTTGTAATGTATTTGTCAAATCAAACAGGTTCTACTTTTCATTTATTGAATTAGATTATAATTATATGTATTTGTATTTGTACTTTCTCTAATTTTCTTTGGGATTCCGTGCCAAATTCGTGGCCCCGAATATTAAAACTTTCTTAAAGAGTTCTCTATTTGGTTTTGGAATGGAAAGGTGGTTACCTGAAATTGATGTAAAATTTGGAGTGTTGCCTTGTTTTCTTGCGCGAATTAGTTCCTTGAGATATAATGGGGCCATATTGTTTGAAACTCTGTGCATAAGTTTAGCCTTTCTCTAAAATGTTCGTTCACTTACAGTTAACATTTTAATATCATTCATTACATTTGGGATATTTTCAGCATTATCTAGGAGCGGAATAATTTGCAAATATTCTTGTCAGAAGTGTTCCCCAGATAAAATTACAGTAGTCTAGGTATGGTTGTATATAGCTTTTGTAATATATTAACCTATATTTAGTTGATAAATATGGCATTATCTTGTTTAATAACCGTATACATGAATTGACCTTATGACATATGACTTGGATATGTTCATTCCATTGCAAATTGTTGTCAACCATCACCCCAATGATTTTGTCATAGGTAACCATTTGCAGACAAATTTCATGGAACTTAAGATTCAAATTGTTATTTTCTAATGTTGCTCAAATTGTTATTTTCTAATGTTGCTCTCTTTTGTTGAGGTGTAATCATTAATACTTTAGTCTTGTCTGTGTTTACTTTCATGCCATTTTCCTTACACCAGGAATCTATTTTAAGTACGGCTGTATGAAGAGAGGCCTTTAGGTCTGATTTTAGCTGTTTGAAATCTGATAGAATGGTGTTATCTGCATATAGCTCAGTAGATGAAATACAGTCGACTATTTTCATTTGCAAATCATTTGTGAAAATGACAAAGAGCAGTGTGCCCAGGATTAATCTCTGTGCTGCTCCACGTGTAATTAGTTCATATTTAGAAAACTGCCATTTATTTTGACACACTGTTTTCACTTTGCTAGATGAGATGTAAACCAATCAATCGTGGAATTGTCATATTGATAAATGTTCAATTTATTGATAAGAATATCATGATCAACAAAGTCAAAAGCTTTTCTAAGACCAATTAGTACGGATCCAACTAATTTCCCTTGATCTCAGGCAGTAATCCATCTATCTATCATGGAGACCAAGGCTGTCTCACAGGAATGGTTTTCTCTGAACCCTGATTGGTTTTGGTGAATTAAGTTATAGACTGATAGGTACATCAAAAGATTGTCATTATCATATTTTTCAAGTAGTTTGGACAGAGTTGGTAAGATAGATATGGGTCTGTAGTTATTGACATCTTCTTTGCTGCTTGGCTTGTCAATGGGCGTAAATTTTGCCGATTCCATATCTGGGGAAACAAGTAAGTGGATATGCTTAGATTACATATGTAAGCTATACTATCTGACATCATATTTGCAGCAGCCCTCGGGAGACGTGGTCCAATATTATCTAGGCCTGTTGCTATTGTTATCTCAATAGTTTGCAAAAAATGTATAACTTTTTCGTTTGATATTGTAAAGATCATAAAATTTGTGTCGGCTAGAATTTTTTCTGAACAGAAATTTCTTAGTTCATTGTGATTGAAGTTTACAATGGGATCTTTAATTCTGGAAGATGTATTGAGAAAAAAAATGAATTGAATGTATTTGCTATTTCAACATCCTCATCAATAATCTGGCCTTCCTGGCTAAGTTGTTGGATTTTGGATGCCCTTATGGAGCGTTTACCTGCACCTAGTTTGTTGAAAACGTTCCAAACACGATTCTTATTGCAATTATTTTCTAAAGATCTGATACTAATTCTTCGTTGCATCATTGATCATTTTGGTTTCTTTATTTCTCCATATTTTGTAGTGTGCTCGTTGTCCAACAGATTTGAAATAATCACGGGTTTTCATAGCATCTAGAATGTCAGGAGTTAAAAAATCAGGTTGGAAGTTCATTTTTTAACTCTATGTGTTTTCATGTACATGTTTATCTACCACTTGCATAAAAAGTTGGATCTACATATCAAGAGCATCATCCACATCATCAAACATAGATACTATACTCCAAGGAACATTACTGAGATCTTCCAGAAATTGGTTTTATGAGTTTTGGATTATACAGCTGTATTTAATGTATTGACCTTAGGTGATAATAATAAATTCAGTTGGTCTGACTTATTAATCATACCTTGTGTATTAAATGCCCAATGTGTAAACCTTTTCCTTTAATTCCTAGATCTAATATTGCGTTAAAGTAAACTGGAATGATCAGGCAAGGATGTTAGTTCCACCCTGACACTTTTAAACTTTCTGGAAACATGCATGTTGTCTCTGTTAAAACATTCACAAATCCATAATGTACTTCAACATTCAAAACACCCATCATAGTTGTCAGTCTGAGACATAAATTGTTTAACTGAGGTCCCAAAAGGAACAACATGGGTATCATCACCCAGTAGAGTTCCCAAATCCTGTCATGAAAGAGCGGATAAATTATGTCTCATAAACAGGGCACTATCTTCATTGCCGTTAGACTAGCACCTTTTGCAACGGTAAAATATTTCACAGTGTTTTGCCTTGTGTCCATATTTCAAACAGTCAATGCATTGAATTGTTCCAGTATGTCTGCATGAATCTAAGCCATGCCCAGGTTCAAAGCAATTATAACACCTCCCTAACTTGACTGGTTTGCTGAAAGTGTTATCTTGGTACCTGTCATATCTTTGATGGCATACTCGCTGGTGTTGTGGATGATGGCTAGTTATCTGAACCATTCCCAGTCACTAATGGAGTCAAGTAAGGCTGTGTGTTGGCCATAACCCTCTTCAGTATGATGTTCTGTGCCATGCTTACTGATGCCTTTCGTGACTATGACACTAGGATCGACATCAGATACCGCACTGACGACAAGCTCTTCAATCTGAGAAGACTACATGCGATGACGAAGTTACAGGAAGTGACTGTTTGTGATCTCCTATTTGATGATTGCCTGACCTGAGTCTGATATGCAGCACAGTATGGACCATTTCTTTTCAGCTTGTGACAATTTCGGTCTCACAATCAGTAACAAGAAAACGGAGGCGATGAACCAACTTGTACCAGGAAAGCCTTACGTAGAGCCTACCATGACAGTAAATGGCCAAACCCTCGTGGCAGTGGACAAGTTCACATATCTCGCCAGCACACTGTCACTTGCAGTCCACATCGATGATGAAAAACGACAGAATTGCTGAAGCAAGTGTGGCTTTTGACAGACTACGTGCAACTGTGTGTGAGCGCAGATGCATCAGTCTACAAGCAAAACTTAATGTCTACAAAGCCATTGTGTTGCCGAACCTGCTATATGCATGCGAAACCTGGACGGTGTAAAGACGCCATGCCAAAAAGTTGAACCGTTTTCACATGGGCTGCCTAAGGAAACTGATGAGGATAAGATGGCAGAGCAGGATCCCAAAGACTGATGTTCTCACAGAGGCAGGCATTCGAAGCATCCACATTCTGGTGATGAAATCACAGTTGAGATGGGCAGGCCACGTCAACAAAATGTCAGAAGAGCTACTACCAAAGAAAATCTTCTACGGCGAGCTGAAGGAGGGAAAGCGATCTCAGGGTGGTCAGAAGAAACGCTTCAAAGATCCCCTTAAGTCATCCTTGAAACACTTCAATATTGACCCTGAGTCTTAGGAAGACATCACCCGGGATCGCTCCACCTGGCGGAGTCTCATCCATACTGGAGCTACAGATTTTGAACAGAGGAGAATTGCAGAGGCAGTACAGAAGCGTGAGAAGCGAAAATCTCAGAAATGCAGCACGTCCTCTATTGATCAAACAAACCCAAGCGGCATCTCCTGTCAAGTGTGCTACAGACAGTTCAGAGCGCAAATTGGCTTGATCAGCCACTCACGTGCTCACAAAAACCAAACCAGTTAGTGATGTCATGGTCATCTTCGAACTCGAAGGACGAACAACACAACACAACACATATCTTTGATTAATGTATTTGCCTTTGAGTGTCGGGACATGTTCATTTATTGCATGTAGAAAGTGTGAAAGTCACTTTTTGTTTAAAACGGTTCTGTCCTTGACCTCGAGGTGATCCAGCACCAAGAAAGATTTTTGTAACAAATGCATTTTCAATATCAATTATTTTATGGTCCCATTCAATGCATAGTTGCTCTATTAAGGTGTTTCGAACATCAGTCTCGGTTCTTGCAGAAACTGTACAAATTAACACCTTACAAGCTGGTCTGTCCAAGTAGATGCTATCCAGAATGTTGTAAAAACTGTCTTCAATTTGCTCAATATCAATGTTGTTGTTAACATCATTTCCTCCAACACTGATGATGATGTTGTCAAATTGAGAAAGGTCTGTTTTTCTGATCATATCAAGCATATGATCAATTCCCACCCCAAATAATGACTTGACTTTGACCCAAAGTTTAAGACCTCTTTCACTGACATATGTATTGATTGATTCACCAATCAGCAGTGCTTGTTTTATGGAAATTTCCTGATTTGTTTTGGCGGCTACATTTTCTTTTATGAGAAGAATGGTGTTTGCCGCCTGATGGTTTTTTATTTTTCTTTCTCTGCTTTTCCTATCTATCTAACTATGTGCGTTCAGCAAATAATAATATGTTAATTTTGAAAATTTGGTGATTCTACGCTTCTTCTGAATCAAATTATTGAAAATCATTCTTCCAGTTTTGTGTCTGAGTGCATTGTTTTAGCTCATGATCTTTTGGGTAAGGGACTAGCAATATTCTCACCACACATGACGACTATGTAATGAAACGATATTCACACGCAATTGCTCTCTTTATCGTACATTAATAAGACTATGTGTGCCATGTGATTTTGACAATTATTGCTTGCATAGTGTGCGATGATGGTAAATAAAAATCCAACAAGAAATTTTGAGGAGAAAAAACCCCAAAAAAACCCCACACATTATTCTATAAAACGCTTTAAAACTTTTAAGTTTTAGAGGAAATACCCAAAGTTTTCTTTCCAACGTTTGTACCACTTTAGTTCCTGTTTTGGACAACAATTATTTGCTTTAAATTTATAAACTTCGTCAAGTATGTCGTGGCTCTTTTAACTCTTGAAATATCATTTGGTTTCTTCAAATGTTTATCATTCAAATTGTCCTTGACCTGTGCTTTATATAGCATACACTAGAGCTTTTTATCGGTGTATGAATGCTATAAGTTGTATTATGACTTCATTACACTTATATCATATATAAACTGCATAATTCTTCTCGAAAAATTAATTTCTCAATCATTATTTATTTTTATGAGATTGTTGGCAACGTTTTTCGTATACCACGCATACCATGGAGTAGGTGAAGTCTTTTAAGTTTTGCTGGTATGTCCTGAAATTTCGAATATATGTGCAAAATTCATTCCGTGAACTAAAATATTGCTATTTTTCCTTTTGCGTACATTTGCATTGAAAAAACACTTTCTCTAAATAAGTAAATTGGCTGCTAGCAAATGTTCTGGCACATTTCTATCGACGGGGGGGGGGGGGGGGGGGGGGGAAAGTTCGAGTTCCTATGTCAAATTCCTCCGTTATCTGTAAAAATGAATTATGTATTTTTATCTGAATCGACTTCTAACACTTCTGAGATAATTTGGTTGCTATCACCCTTACGTTGAGTTCGAAATGCTTCAAAAGATATTACTTAAATTATCGAAGATATCGAGTCTGTAGTCCACAGCATGATTGAGTGAAACCTAGAAGGTTGATTAAGTGCAGAGTGAAAGGTTGTTAATATTATATGTGCATGACCATGCTATTAGTTGCAGTGAGAAATGAAATAATAATTTTTACGTAAAAAGTTTGGACGACTAAAGTTTTCATTGTGGAATAAATTATCCCGCAACTATATTCACATGTAAACAGATAAGATAAATATGATTAAGAACAAACTAGAAGATCAAGAAATCGTTCTGTTTTCGAAAGGTGGCACTCCTTGAAGCTTAAAACCTAGTTTTCCATAGCCAAATTACGTCAGCAAAATAGTTCAGCGGTCAGAGAAGAAATGGCGCAGTTCTAGTAATGATTAGTGACCATATTTATTGTATTGTTTATCTGAATGGAATTTTGGCACAAAAAACATACAACGGAATTTATTTGGTTAAGATTTTTCTCGAGCATTTTGCATGTAAGAAGCATGCAATCTACTTGAATTATTGATGTTTGTATATGAACAATATGCAAAGTGAATTTATATGTGCTTAAATTATTTTTTTTAAATCTTGATGTTACATAAATAAAAACAAACTGTTCAGATAAGCATAAACCTAATTGTATGCTAAAGTACCTGGTCAAAAATTCAGAACTTTTGTCCGCATTTAAGGAAGATGATTCTCATTTCTGGAAATGATTTAGGACTCGGTATAAATAACACAAAAATCAAGGTAGATACAATTTTACACGGTAATTCTCTCTTATTTGTCCCTCAGCGTGCAAAAATTTCAATTACCATTTATATTCTACGAACTAATCGAGCATTTGCTGCCGGATTTAGGAGGAAAATCAAGGTAAAAAAATGTAATTTCGATCTAGAAAATGTATGCGCTCCGATGTTATCCGTACTTATATCCCACAACTCACGTGATCAGCTTGAATTAGGCTATTCCTTATAATCTTGAAAAAGAATGGTCCTAATTTTGCCAGAAAAAAAAATCTGGATTATAATTTGATAGGCTAATTTTATTTAAAAGAAAGTTAAATTAAATTAGAATACTGAGTGCAACGTGGGTGGCAACTGTTTGGATTCACGAGATGACGTGCGCAAGTAAAAAGGAATGGCGCAGACGTAAAAGAAGGCAACATTACAATGTTAGCCGTCAAAACAGAAGCTGGTTTGCACAACAAATTACGCCAGTCACATGATGATAGTGACTGCAGATGTACCACGTGGAGTTTGGAACGGTTCCAAATTCTTCTGATTATTCCCAAGATTTATGAGGTCAGGCGGTAATTTTCCTCCACACTAGATCACTAGGTTATGTTTACATCCCGAGTAAATAAATGCCGTTCCTATCTGAATAGAGGCGCCACGTTGTCACAAAAATAGATACACAAAGGTTCTACAAAGTAATTTATTCAATATATTTAATTTTTTTCTCCAAAACGAATTTAATATACCACTTTCTCTATACGTACACTGTATCTTCACCCATGTTTCGCAAGTGTAAAGCCAACAATTACTCAAAGGTGTCTTTGTCACGTGTCCAGAATATGATAAGTTATTTGTAAGGCTTTCCCTAACATATGTTTTCTCATGGAATCAATTCATTCAGGGACGTTTCGCATAATATTTGTAAAAACTGATAATCTTACTAAATCTCCATAGCTTTATTCGTACTTCAAAAGCAAATTCCACGAATATCTGCATAGTTTCTATCTTCCGAGAATAAATATAAAAAAAATTAAAAAAAATTAAAAATTTCATTCGCCGTGTATAAACCTATAAATACTTGTTTTCTTACTATAAGAAACTTTTATTTGAACCCTCTAAGCATAAAGCTGGAAAATTTATCAAACTACTCCCCAGGCGGCGTTCTCGATTTCTCAATCCGCAAAGTAGTTCCACCACAAGTTATTTCTCGATTGGGAACATCGCATGGCCATTTCCGTCAGGTGGTGAAATAACCTCGGAAGTATTTGTAGGAATACACATCAGTCTGATGTGCTTGGTGATTTGCCTCTAGGGGAGTGAACCACATATGTTACGACAGCAAAGGTCTAGAATATTCCGATTGTGGCCTTGTATCCTTCCGTTGCCATATTGTTCCATGTGAACGAAAGTAGTTCAGAATATAGTTCTCAATGGCGACGAATTACATCCGAGGTTTTTTTCTCAACTTGACGGAAAAGGTCGAGTATGTTCCGATTGGTTAATTCTTGCAGAAACGCCTGTTCTTGGTTTTATGCATTTTCCATTGAATTCGTAAAAGGATGGACAATATAGACATTTTAAGGCTTGAACAAGCAGATTTAGCAAAGTAATTTTTAATTTATCAACTTTTCTCAAGTCAAAATTGAACGTAATTTAAATTACTTTAATGTCTACTAAATACGAGGCCGACCTCGGGATCAGCTGGTTTGTGCAGGCAGTGGCGTTGTTTTCCCAAAGTTGTTTGGAAACCAGCTTGAAATGTGATGACGTTATTAGACACTAACTGTTGCCGTAAAGCAACACTGTCACAACCAAATACATAGAGGATATTTGCTTGGATGGAATGAATACCGGATATATTTCATTGAGTGGGTGAAAAACTCGGCATTTTCACGAGTGGCCAAGCCACGAGTGAAAATACTTCGAGATGAAATTTATCTGTTATTCACACGGAACAAGCAAATTTCTTTATATTTTATGCTCAAACATATTGGCCTGCAATATGTATAACAGACTGAAGTATCATTTCTTACGGTACCCCGCGCAATAATGTCAGATGTTTACAGTTTAATTACTGCTGTCTTTTGTGTATATTCGCACTGAAAATATCACTTTCCAACTTCAAGTAAAAAAGCACTTAGACAAAAACATTTAAGCCAAAACTATATATATATATATATATATATGTGTGTGTGTGTGTGTGTGTGTGTGTGTGTCAGTGTGTGTGTATACCACATACATTAACAATAACATGACTTTTAAAGTGTTGATATAAAGCAATTTGATATACCAGTACTGTTGGTATATCAAATTGTGATCCGCCCATGGCCCATGAATACGCATATATAAACATGGTTTCAACATTGGTTATTGCTTCTATACTCTCTATATAAGTGATGAATTTCCACTTATTAATCATTATCGACATAAGAAACTAACGAGAAAAAATATTAATAATCACCGTTTTCTAAATGAATTAAACATGGTATACAACTTCATTGAAATCCCCTTTGCTTTCCCTTTTCTCTCTCCCCCCCCCCTCTCTCTCTCTCTCTCTCTCTCTCTCGTGTATAAGGGACACACATACGCGGGAATCTATGGAGAGAGAGAGAAAAAGAATTTGAGCTGGATGAAACCCTTGAACTTGAACTTGCACCAAGTAACCTATACGAACCTGTGTCGTCGTAATGGTTTGCTTACACTTTTTATGGGATTTATCTAGTGTTCACAATACCAGTGATACAAAGTTGCAATAGCCTGTCGAGACTGTACGGTAATTTTTTGGGTTAGGAGGCACACATATAGTGTAATCTATTTAATGCTTTTTTTTTCCTTCTTCTTTTTTTCTAAAACCTATATTAGGGTTTTAAAACATTATTTTTAAATATTAAAATGTCCGAAGGCCTATCTCTCCCTCCCTCTCCCCCTCTCTCTCTCTCTCTCTCTCTCTCTCTCTCTCTCTCTCTCTCTCTCTCTCTCTCTCTCTCTCTCTCTCTCTCTCTGTTGGTTGATCAGGCATCAGACTAATTGACCAACAGAGAAACAGAGGGATGGACAATATATAAAAAAAAGCTACGTCTCCACAGGCCCCCACCCCACCTCTCTCTTTCTCTCTCTCTCTCTTTCTTTGTTGGTTGGTCCGTTGGTCTGTGTCAGCATATCAATTTATCAGTTTTACCTCTCTCTCTCTCTCTCTCTCTCTCTCTCTCTCTATCTATCTGTCTGTCTGTCTGTCTCTCTCTCCCTCTCTCTCTCTCTCTGGACCATCGTCGCAAGCTACGGGCGAATATCCGTGAAAAAAACGAGCGTAGCGGATTTTCGCCTGTCATGCGACGATGTCTTTGGACATTTGAATGATTGTAAAAGTTACAGATAAACCGATCAATGGAAAGGGGAAAGAGAGAGATGGAGGATAAAAACAAAATTATGGTCGGTAGCAATGTTTATTAAAGCATAATAATGACTTAGATCAACTGTAAATAAATTTAAACGTTTGAATTACCTCTTGTTGGCTCGTCATTTTAGATTAGTCGATATTCCACACTCGTTTCAATATACTCGACGGTGACTGAATGGCTGAGCGTTCAGTGTTCAAGAAGCTAACCATGCTGTATTTGTAGTGATCTACTTTCTTCACTTAAACCATCTTTAATGTTTAAATTATAAGTGTGTCTTATATTTATTAATCAATATGAATGAAAATAGAAGCTAAAAAAAAAAAAAGAAGCAACTTATCAATTTGCAAAGAGAGTTGTGAATAGCCGCAATAGGTACAGAACTACATTTTGTAGCGGACACACTGGGCAGGGATGTGAAGAGTTCACTCAATGCGTCAATACACAGTTCATGTAGTCAATCTTAACTCCGTTGGAAATGCAACTATGTATATTTGTATGTGATATAAAAAAAATATATGTATAGTATGTACGCTGTATCTTTGATACACTACTCGTTGTATACATTTTTCTTTAAAAGGAAACTCGGCAAGCCTTGTTTCCTTTTAATGAAAAATGTTTACATCTCGTGGTATATCAATGATACAGATTACGTACTATATATATATGGTATTAAATTTTGGTATTTTCCATTTGTAATTACCTCTCCATTTATAGGTTCGTTAGATTTTAGTGATTAGTTGTTTGATTATGGGAAGTCGGTGTTGTGAAAATATTTCCCAGCCCGAGTAATTTGCCAATTTGTAGGAACAGACGTCATACTTACAGTTTTTAAGAGACTTTGTAATGGCATGGATTGGTTTCGTAGTTTGAGATGGGGTCAGACTAGCATGAGTGGGCATGGAATCAAGTAGTTCCTATCTTAATTCAGAGGTGTTGATTGATTGTGCCTTTCGGTGGGAGATATTCGTGATAAGAACTACTGTTTTAGCTTTCGAATTGGAAATATTAGAGTTACGTGGAGTAAGATTGGTTCGCATATTTGTTGTGTTCCCAACATGGTTAAGGACAGCTCTACAGACTTTACATATTGTTTTCGTTTTTACTGTATTTCGGACTCCATTCTGTACATATAATGGGTGTCCGAAATGGTCCCACACGGAAGATTTTGACCCTGTTGGACTGGAAATATCGACAATCTCTCCTTCCTCACCCATGTTTACTCACATGCGAAATGTTGCTTTTTGCAAGGTGTTTACTGACTGGTCAATATACAACCGCGAAAGATCAATTCTCCAATCATTTTGAATACTCTTCATAATGGGGGCTACCTTTGGGATTAGACCAAACTTCCTACCAAAGCACCTGGTTTTTGACGGAAATCTATACTAGTTTGTACGTATCGATACGCGAATCGGATGATTTTAAATTGTGATACATCGGTGCAGCGATGAATCGTCCCAACACTAGTTTAGACTCTATACGTTACGTCATCATCAAGCTGTTTACATTCATAATGCACTGATGAAGGCACATTAGCCAAAACGTTTGGAAGATCAGAACGACTTTGTGCAGCTTCTCCGTGTCATGTAAACACTGTGTAATCACTCCCGCCGTGTCATGTAAACACTGTGTAATCACTCCCGCCGTGTCATGTAAACACTGTGTAATCACGCCCGCCAGGCAACAGCTGGTGGCCCTATTAATTGGTCATATGTCAAGAAATAAGGATGAGCTAAATAAAATTGATTGACATGGTGAAACTATTAATTGGTTGAATATATGTTTAACGGTTTAGCCATTTAAATGAAGTCTATCACTTTTATGTTAACTCTTATACATTTGAGTACCTTCACTGGCTTAAATTGAAACTACATACATTTTAAACTTGTCTTAATGAAAATTAAAAAATTAAAAGTAGAATGATAGTTAGGTAATACAATAGTAATTGTAGTTCTAAAGTTTAATACTAAAGTAGTTTAACCAGCGTCTGTTCATTCCTGATTGTCGAGTGATCGATACCTTCGTTGCCATCACAAAACTTAAGATGAAAATGTATCGATTCCTATAGGTGTTTACAATTGCAGCTGGGCACTAAACTGGATGAAGATAAGCTGATGTCGGATCTCACCATTACCACTGTAGGGCATAGTATCTTTTCCAATATGCAGCTCTTTCCTTGTGACATCAAACGCGATATGTACTGTCACATTGATTTGGTCTTTTGTATTTCTCGGGGCGTTTACATACTGATCTTCTAAGGAATGTTGAGAGACGAGGAGCGAAATAAACTGGACAATCTCCTTTTAATGTATGTAAAATCAAAATCTCAAAAATGGCAGCTATAACTGAAATAGTCTGTACCGAACGCTTACATGACTTGTATGACTTGTACTTTTAATCAGAATCACGGTGACATCGGAAAATTAAAAAACTTTCAAGTATTTTGCGGTTGTCGCCATATACCTGTTAACCAGTTCATAAACTTTCGCTATATACCTGTTAACCAGTGCATCAACTTACAGCAGCTTCCAGATAAAGTGGATGAAATCTTCAATATAACTAAAATTGAATAACGAATTAGAATTAGGCCTCCCCGTCTTGATTATGAATGATGACTTTCGCATAATTATGGCAAGCTTTACTTAAGTGAAATATAAAAAAAAATATTCTCTGTGCTGAATGTAAGCGTGTTTTCTTCATTGTACAGACAATGTACACGTATCCGTAGGTATCATTGTTGATAAAACGGTTTTACTATCATCATCAGGAGGATAAATGGGAAATATGCAAAATAATAATATATTCTGGTAGATCATTTTAGTAATCTTAAACAAGTGAAAAAGAGAAAATAGCTTCTTAAGTGAGAACTGTTCTCTGCCATCGCTTTGTAACACCAACATATCGTATGCATTGACTATGTGCAGTACTTGTTGCCACGTCAACAGCACATATATTTTCCCTTGTGTGGTGCGGGTTACCAATAGCCGAAATCCAAAAGGTTAGTTTAGAAGGAGCGTCGTCGAATTGGGTGGTCGTCTGTCTTATTATATATCTATCAATTGTTTACTCAAGAAAGAGCCAGAATTTTACCGTCATTTACTATAATAAGGGAAACTATATTGACGTTTTTTGATTCCGTATCACCATACTCTCAAACGGGGCTGGAACTGCACGCGATTCATCCATACAACTGTGATATTCATGCGCATAAAAGCTGATAAAAATGTAATTCGGTTCATGATTTAAAATGAAGTTCGTATTAAACGGGTTGAAATGTTAAGCAATTTCTTGTGTTTTTCAGTTACTTATATGGATTTTATAAAATTATCAGAAAATCTATAGGTGTATAACAAAAACATCATTATCGTGGTAATTCGATCTAGATTGCTAGATCACATCTTGTTGTCATCATCAGAAAATCCCAATTATGATTCGATGCTTCTCGTCTTGTCATGCTCGGATTTTCTGATGCTGACAACTCGACCTGATCTAACAATCAAGATCTAATTACAGTGATAATAATATATATTTATTATATACATACACATTTTTACTCAAGAAAGAGCAAGAATTTTACCGTCATTTCCTTGAAGTATGAAACAATACTGACATTTTCTGATTCCGTATCACAATACTCTCTGGAAATACACGCGCTTCAGTAAAAAAAACTGCGATATTCATGCACATATCAGCTGAGCAAAGTGTAATTCGGTTTTTTATTTAAAATGAAGTTCGTATTGAAAAGGTTGAAATGTTCATCAATATCTGTTCTTTTTCAGTTACGTATATATTCAATTATCTGAAAATTGACAGATATATAACAAAAATATTATTATCATAGTAATTCGATCTTGACTGCTTGATCACGTCTTGTTGTGCATCAGACAATCCCGATCATGACTCGAAGCTTCGCGTCTCGTCATTATCCAGATTATCTTATGCTGACAATTCGACGTGATCTACCAATCAAGATCGCATTACTATGACAATATATATATATATATATATATATATATATATATATATATATATATATATATATATATATATATATATATATATATATGAGAGATAGATAGATAGATAGATAGATCGAAAGATAGATAGATAGATCGAGATATAAAGCCTTATTTTAAAGATTCGGTTCCAAGATGCACATGAAACGGAAAAACTGAAAAACAAAACTTCTCATTGACCTGCCCACAACAAGCAAAATGTAAGAAGTAAGACTTCTGTTTTAAACGTGCACAAATAGTAATTTTACCATTGGCGAATTCCATTATGTCTATGGTAAAATGTAGTACGTAAAATACCCCTCTAATAAGCATGAACTGGATGACCTTGGTTTCAATCTATTTCACAGTAGGTGCTCGGTTATTGGTCTCTCTGCTAACGTCTGCTTCAAGTTTAGCCCGTGTAAGTTTTCGTTAACTTCGGTAAATAGCTAAATGACAGTATTCCTACATGATCCCGGCCGCTTGTAGCTGGTTTTGATGAGAAGTCAGTCATAATCAAAGAATATAATTGGACGTGATGTTTGCGTACAGGTTTTTATTCTTGACAAAGGCCTCTTTTTTATATGTATTTGCTATATACTTCACGCATTGAGTAATTGGTCATGTCAGGACGACGATGATACACGATCTGCTCAGAGGAGGCGCGAGGGTGTTTGGGAGGGGGGTAATTGCTCCAGGGAGCCAGGCGAAGAAGGGTGCCGTCGGGATTCCTTTTTATATATATTTTTTTTTTGCAGATGAAATTTAAGTATTTCACCTTCACCTTAGTTTAACCTGGGGCAATTCTTTACAAAACTTGATATGGGGGGGGGGGGGGGCGGGGGAGGAGGGAGGTTGGGAACTGATATAAAAACTGTTTTCTGTAGCAAAGTAGAGGCGCCACTAAGCAACATTGCCCCCGGGCGCCTCAAATTCCTCCACTGGATCTGCTATTACCAAAGTATGTCGCAGTACTCGGGGAAAGGTTTTGGGCCCTCGTGTTCAAACTTTCTCTCGTGCTCCGGCAAATGTTCGCAAACGGTGTACGATTCCTATATTTTCACCTTATTGTCAATATCTCACACACTAAATCATTTACGAATGACTTCCGTCAGGCTTACCTTACCTCATAATAAAGTGCGTGTTATACTTGAAATGTGTTCTATCCTATTCACTAAGACCATAACACTGGTGAAGGTGAAAAAGTGGACTGGTTTAACGTGAGCATTTATTTGTACAGAGTTCGTTAGTACTTGACGCACAAAGCACATACACACATATAATACTCCTCTAGATAATCAGCTTACCCTCTCCATATAAAAAGCAAACGTCCATGCAAATACCTGGACACCAATCTCTAGTACATAATAATTTTTGCGAACTTTGATTTTTTGAAGGAAGAGAAATGTTTTAATTTAACAATGTGTCGTCTACATTATCGACACCTCTTATGCGCACACTGAAAGGTTCCTGGCACAGTTTTCTCGACATAGACTCGCGCTATGTATTAGTGGAGATCAGTGGACGTAAAATAGGTAAAAAAAATAATTTAAATATACGTAATCTGATGAAATCTAAACATAGATGAAGCCACAAACATCTTCTCAACATGATCTAGAACGGCGACATAGTTAAGTGGTTGAATAGTAAAGGTATTAATTGTACACACTTAAACAAATGCACTTTAAATACACATGCATTAACATATAGGATAGGAATTATTAGAATACACTTTACATACACATGCATTAACATATCGGATAGGAATTATTAGAATACACTTTACATACACATGCAGTAACATATAGGATAGGAATTATTAGAATACACTTTACATACACATGCATTAACATATAGGATAGGAATTATTAGAATACACTTTACATACACATGCATTAACATATAGGATAGGAATTATTAGAATACACTTTACATACACATGCATTAACATATAGGATAGGAATTATTAGAATACACTTTACATACACATGCATTAACATATAGGATAGGAATTATTAGAATACACTTTACATACACATGCATTAACATATAGGATAGGAATTATTAGAATACACTTTACATACACATGCATTAACATATCGGAATTATTAAAAGATGGCTCCAATATATACTCTCTTGAGGAGACAAGAAAAAAACTAATAAAAATGGATGCCTGAGACAGAGTCACTTTTTGTAACAAGCCATCCAGCCTCCTAGTCTTTTTTGTTGTTGTTGTTGTTGTTGCTTTTAGTTACGTTTTGTTTGATAGAAATAGAAGTACTACATATAAAAACTTCATGTCGTATTTCAGCTGTGGCGAGATACAAGCTGACCTTCATCATTAACCTTTTCAAACTGTAATTTTATGCAAATTAAAGACAATATGACAGGAAATTAAAATATTGACACTACTTTACTTTGAATTATAACATATTTTTTTAATTCAATGTATGTGCTAACTTTTCTGGTTTCTTTTTGTTTGTTTGTTTTACGTATCAGTGTCCCTGGAATCCTTAATATTAAATAACCATCTTCATTAATGAACACAAACAACGAATGCTTTATGACAGGTGCCCTCTTTATACGGCAAACATTTTGAGCTGAAATGTATGTAGGCCTTCTAAGTATTCTTAGAGGTACTTACATAACAACTTATCTTGTTTCTAATGTTCAACTGATACATATTATTGCAGTTTATTAATAGCTGTATGATTTTAAATCTCAACAATCATATGATAGGGACCTGTTAGACATCTGATTCTAGGAGAGTTCCTGTAAGTTCGGTTTTATTTTTCGAGGGGTACCAATTTTCGTGGATAGCGTAGTCCCTACGAACCACTTATATAAAGACCTAGCGAACAATTATCAATCTATAAAGAAAATCGGATCCAGAGACATATCAACAAATTCCCACCACCCTCTTCCCTACTCCAGCCAAATAAATGTGATTTTTGAAAAACAAAAACAAAAATTTATATCAAGAATAATAGCTGAATTCAAAGTATTTAATCACTCTCAATTTTATTATTTTTACATTTTGATGTTTTCCATCAACATAATAAATATGTAAGTGCTGACTTGTACTAATTACACCAATTCTATGCAGATAATATAGAGATTTGTTTTGTTGAAAAGTAACATTTTCTGTTGAATGAATTCAATTGAAATCGAACGTTTGATTGAAAGAAAAATAGACAGACATATTTGCAATTATGATCTTGCAAAAAAGGCTATTGTTCACAGTTATGGCAGTATACATTTGATGTTATTGTTACCGTAATAGGCAGAACCATGCCTACAAACGGTATATAAATCCAGCAGTCTAAACATGAACATTTTCAGCAATTATCATGAAATTGTCAGAATATACAGCAAATTAATAGTAATTCATATGAAAGTATTTTCACAAAAGTTAGCTTCTTTTTTATATCACGTGCTGAGCTGATAGGTAGGCGTGGTTACCTCTGGTCTGGCGATAGGTCAATATTCAACTGGCGATAGGTCAATATTCAACTCGTGATAGGTCAATATTCAATCTATGGTTTTCGCTAAGCCAATACTATTGAAAGACTCTTATTTAATGCTGCAAGCATGGCCGGATAAGGACCTTTAGAGGCCCTAACCACTGAAAAGGTTATGGTGCCTCTGCTTTGCTGGTGCCCTAAGCACGTGCTTAGTCTGCCTATTGGGTAATCCACCACCGGCTGCAAGCTTTACCGAGTATTTCCAAAGCAAGGGGTTGATTAATTTTTTTTCATTTAACAATAGGACTGTTCCTGAAAACTTGATATTAACTTTATTAAGCATCGAGGCGGAACAAAAATGATCCCAAAGTGTTCAATGGAGCCTTTTCAGTTAAAGCACAAAATACGATAGCAGTGTGTCTATTTGCAGCTAGTTACAATGAAGTCTTTTCAGTAAAAGCACAAAATACGATAGCAGTGTGTCTATGTGTAGCTATTAACAAAAAGAATATCAAAGATTAGAAGTCAATTTTCATGTTTTTCTTTGTAATCTGAAACAGAACTCAATGATATCAACTACATTGCTATTAGATTGACTGAGGAAATGGCTACTCTTGATTCTGTATTGTTTCAGTATAGTTTTATATTTCTTAATAATCTCTTGGTCAAATGTTGTTTTCTCTTAGACATCAATTTTGATACTATTTTATTAGATGTCGTTTTATGAATGATGAAAAGTGTCTTTCAGTAGAAAACTTCTTTATATTAATTGTTACCATGCTACTTTTTATATTAATTATTACCATGCTACTCTTTATATTAATTATGACCATGCTACTCTTTATATTAATTATGACCATGTTACTCTTTATATTAATTATGACCATGCTACTCTTTATATTAATTATGACCATGCTACTCTTTATATTAATTATTACCATGTTACTCTTTATATTAATCATGACCATGTTACTCTTTATAATTATTATGACCATGCTACTCTTTATATTAATTATGACCATGCTACTCTTTATATTAATTATGACCATGCTACTCTTTATATTAATTATTACCATGTTACTCTTTATATTAATTATGACCATGTTACTCTTTATAATTATCATGACCATGCTACTCTTTATATTAATTATTACCATGCTACTCTTTATATTATTTATTGCCATGCTACTCGTTGATTCCAAATAATGTATATCTTCTGATCTGAAAATGGACCTGTTGGTTGGTGGTGGAAGAGAGTGTTTATATCCAAACAAACGCGTGCGCGCGCGCCTGTGTGTGTGTGTGTAAAATGTAATAATCTTGAAAGACTGTCAGGATGATTTATGAATGTGCAGACCCACCACTTCCGAGTTCAAGGTCAAAGAGTCGACTACTGACCTCTCGTAATAAATACAGACTAACCACTTGCGGGTTCGCAGCGGTGACTACCTGTCTGGGATCTTAGTATGATTTGTGTATTTTACATGGGGGCTACATAAGCTATTCAGTTTCTTGGTTACACTGGTGGGAATGGCTCTTATGTGATTTTTTCCCCCCTCGGTTAATGACCTCTTGGAAAGACTGATGGGAACACTGCACCTTATGTTCTCACTTAACTTCAGCCATAAATATACAAACTTATCTACTTATCTATCACAGTGTATAACCGTGCAACGTTAATTTGCTTGTTGTACGCAGTGTTGGAGTGTTAGACGTAAGTATACATGAAAGCAGTGGTAGAATTATCAGAAATAATTAAAAGGAAAAACATGGGTTAAAATGATGAGAGTACTGATATTCTTTAATTTGTTTTTGATGCAACAATACCAGTAAGAGCTGGCTACATAAGAAGCGCACAAACATCATTTGCAAATTAATTATCGTGACAATTTCTGCTTTGTTGACCAGGAAAGACATATTTTCATACTGTTACAAGGAATTGCAAGCAATATAGACATAAGAGCACGCGCATTGCGAACTTTATCATAAATATGTATCCGATATTGTTGTCATTTGAAAACTAGAATTTGCTACATATCGTTTTTTAGCGTGCTAAATTTTAATGAATTGATATAATTTATTTAAACACCATCAAGTGCTAAAATGGAAAGGGGGTCCCACAGGCTATATATACTTTTGTGATATGTGATTTTTTTCAGGTGATACACTATTGATGCAGCTTTCAAGAAATTAAAATTAAACTTATTTCTCTCTGCTTGGCTCTTCATCGTGAAAATGCACTAAGAATCGTCAGACCCGTATCGTGTGGAAAGACCAATAGCCAGACCCATCGGACCCATAAAGTCTGGATAGACCGGTAGATAGATCAATCAGACCCGTATAGTGTGGAAAGTCCGGTAACCAGAACCATCAGACCCGTATATTGTGGAATGACCTATAGCCAGACCATTCGGACCCATAAAGTCTGGATAGACCGGAAGATAGACCCATCAGATCCGTTTAGTGTGGAAAGTCTGGTAACCAGATCCATGTGGAAAGACCAATAGCGAGACCCATCAGACACGTAAAGCATGGAAAGACCGATAGCCACACCAATCAGACACGTAACGTGTGGAAAGACAGATAGCGAGACCCATCAGATACGTAAAGTGTGGAAAGACCGATAGCAAAACCATTTGATACATAAAGTGTGGAAAGACCGATAGCCACACCCATCAGACACGTAAAATGTGGAAAGACCGATAGACACACCCATCAGACACGTAAAGTGTGGAAAGACCTAAAGCCACACCCATCAGATACGTAAAGTGTTGAAAGACCGATAGCCACACCCATCAGACACGTAAAATGTGGAAAGACCCATAGACACACCCATCAGACACGTAAAGTGTGGAAAGACCTAAAGCCACACCCATCAGATACGTAAAGTGTTGAAAGACCGATAGCAAAACCATTTGATACATAAAGTGTGGAAAGACCGATAGCCACACCCATCAGACACGTAAAGTGTAGAAAGACAGATAGCCACACCCATCAGATACGTAAAGTGTGGAAAGACCGATAGACACACCCATCAGACACGTAAAATGTGGAAAGACCGATAGACACACCCATCAGACACGTAAAATGTGGAAAGACCGATAGACACACCCATCAGACACGTAAAGTGTGGAAAGACCTAAAGCCACACCCATCAGATACGTAAAGTGTTGAAAGACCGATAGCCACACCCATCAGATACGTAAAGTGTGGAAAGACCGATAGCCACACCAATCAGATACGTAAAGTGTGGAAAGACCTATAGCCACACCAATCAGATACGTAAAATGTAGAAAGAACGATAGCAACACCAATCAGATACGTAAAGTGTGGAAAGACCGATAGCCACACCAATCAGATACGTAAAGTGTGGAAAGACCTATAGCCACACCCATCAGATACGTAAAATGTAGAAAGAACGATAGCCACACCAATCAGATACGTAAAGTGTGGAAAGACCTATAGCCACACCAATCAGATACGTAAAGTGTGGAAAGACCTATAGCCACACCAATCAGATACGTAAAGTGTGGAAAGACCTATAGCCACACCAATCAAATACGTAAAGTGTGGAAAGACCTATAGCCACACCCATCAGATACGTAAAGTGTTGAAAGACCTATAGCCACACCAATCAGATACGTAAAGTGTGGAAAGACCTATAGCCACACCAATCAGATACGTAAAGTGTGGAAAGACCTATAGCCACACCAATCAGATACGTAAAGTGTGGAAAGACCTATAGCCACACCCATCAGACACGTAAAGTGTGGAAAGACCAATATCGAAACCCATCAAACCCATAAAGTGTGGAAAGACCGATAGCCAGACCCACAATTATAAAATCTTTTTTAGCAAGATTTCAAACCAATTGCCATAAGATAGTATCTTATTTTGACTCTAAGCAGTATGTTTTAAAATAATAGAGATTAACAGTCACACGTAATAATACAAAATCATATTTTTTGTCTGCACTACATTAGAATCAAAAACAATTTTAGAGTTTGCTAATGTTTTAGAGTAGATTCTATTGTAAAATATTTATTTTTGTGAAACCATGATTTGCTGCTGTCGGAAGCTGTTAATCTGTCATTCATAAGTGTCATGAATGAAATCTCGTCGGTTAGTCTGATGAGGAGCCAAATTTAAGCGGAATGTATACCATTTATTTACCTGGAAATACCCTAGCAGACGACACTGTCTTTTGTCTCAGTCTGTTCCATTAATTTTTAATTTTGACTTTTAGGTTATACAAAAAGTTTCATGGGTCTAGTAATTTTTAATTTTGATTTTTAACGTTCTCGTTTCCCTATACGGGATTTTAAAAGACAAAAGATAAAAAAAATAAAAAAGATTGGACTAGGTAGGGCATGTATACAGTACTATTTTCACCGTTAAAAGTTTTAAAAGCAAGATATTATTCCTGTTTCAACCTTTGCTTTGATAACGATGATAGACTATGATAGACTTGAAATTTACAAATACAGGAGGTTCTTTTGTCAAATCCAGCTATAGTGGCAAGGTTCGAACCAGTTTTCAAGACTTTTAATTTTCAAAATGACATGCTCAATCTCATTTTTTTTTTTTAACTTCATTTTCTCGACAGAACATAAATGTCAATGAGTGCATCATTTTTGTGAATATACCGGATCATTGGGATAAGTGCAAATATGCATACGTCAATTATGAAATGTAGGCATCATATTGTAAAGATCGTTAATACAGATTTTTGCTGCACTCAGTTCAACTGTACTTTAAGCGTACGTTGAACACTCGTTTTTTTCTTTTTTTTTCTTCTTTCAAACTTCAATTTCTCGACAGAAAATAAATGTCAATGAGTGCATCATTTTTGTGAATATACCTGATCATTGGGATAAGAGCACATATGCATATGCCAATGATTACGTTGGACACTCCTAGAGAACCTGTTCGTAGAGAAATAAATAGGTATAGATTCCGTGCATACTTCTGTTTCTCCACAAATGGTAAATTTATTTTTATTAAAGTAGGATATTACTTTCTGCAACGACTTAATGCTTCTTAATCGGATCACGCTCGGGCCTTTCCGCCAATGATCGGAACAAAATACCTCTGAAATGCTACAGTAGCATCCATTGCATATACACGAACCTTGTTTATCCAATGATGTCATGTGCACATGACACTATCATATATTACCTCTCGAGCGACACGACTGAGATGATTTATTCTTCACCGAAACAGTCCCAAGTTTTTTTCTTTCTTTCTTTCTTTTTCCATGCATGAACTCACCAGAGAACTTTCTTTTACTGAACTGTGGAAATAATTCCATAAAAGTATGATAATGCTTTTGAAATGGTTCTATTTTGCCCCGAGTACTTAAACGTGTGACCGTGTTCTCCGCCATTATCTGGCGATTTCCCCCTTTTCAGGTCGTATCACTCCATCGAAGTATATCCGAGATGGTATTTTGATAAAAATCCACGAGGTGTTCAGATTGAAGTCTCCCCTTACACGATAAAAATATCAGCACTGGCATTACATGTGTAGATGAGCATCAGTTATCAGAAAATGTAGATTTGTACTGGTTCAAGAAGCGATGGTCAGTTTTATCGCACTCATTAGTGAGCGGTCGTGAAAACTGAGGGCTACGTGTACAAAACAATTACAAACACTTTTTCGCATGTTAATGACTCTCACATCTGTACGTACACAAAGAATGAGACCCTGACTTTATTTTAACATCTGTGCATTCAAACCTGGTGTCATGTAATCTGAAACTCTCTATAAAGCTTTCCTCTCTGTTCAGTGTAACTTTCTCTTGTAAATAAAAATAATCTTTTGCTTCGGGGTCAGTAATGACTATAATCTCCCCCGCAAAAGAATTTTTTAAAAATCTATAAAGTGGAATATATCTTGTCAAGTTGCACTACATAAACATGATTCAAGAATAAGTCTCAGACGGAAATGTTACACTATCGGACGTCAGCGACTTCCAGGCGAAGACATCCAGGCAACAGCACATGCACCTAAATTTAAAATGACGAAATATGTTGTTTTTATTGAAATGAATTGCTATTTGAGAAATTTGATCGCCCATTGACGTTTTGACGATTGCTAGCGCTAAAATAGAACAGCTCCCATTCGATAGGGATATGTATAATACAATGTTCAATATTATTCTAAAACACGGAAAACTCTTCTTTTTAAATACTGAAGGGAAACTGAATTTTTTGCCTTATTATCTGAAAGAAAAAATAAATCTAGAGGATATAAATAAAACCAATCTTGAATTCATTTATACTGAGCAATGTTCTACCACTTTCGCATTTCAACACGGCTGCCGCGTTTGTTACTGAAGATAATATGGATGCCCCAGACTGGTAAAATATTGGCTACTGACCAGAATGCGAATGATGCTCGGATAGTTGAAAAGGGGAGGAACCAATCAGAGGGAGTCTTAGGCACACACAATGTTTACAAATACACGTGTATAGTACAGGGGCATACGAGTTAAAACATTACCTACTTTGCCTGTTGTCCACTAATATATATATATATATTTGATAAACAACTAGAGTGCTCATCTATCATACTCTTCATTGAACTGCTATAACACAAAGGATTAAAAAAAGTGATAAAAGTTATCTACAGAATCAGCAGGAGAATTAGCAGATAAAGTTCGGCTAACAAATGTTATATCAGGGTTGTAAGATCTCGAGTTATTGTGCCAATTATTTTCAGGTTCAGGTTTTTTTTCCCTCCACCAGACATTGCCAACATCCAGATCAAAAACTACAAATATAGTTTGAGGTTCATTTAAAAAGATTTGAAACAATGTTGTGAACAATTCGTGATATGGCTCAACAATCAAGCATTAAAAGATATCCAAGGACACAGTTCAACAGAGAAGACATGATGCGGTATAAGGTAAGAAAGCGTCTAAATTGATAATGTTTTGTGAATTATGAGTTTGTAACTATAAACATGTGTGAATATAATTTAA
Source organism: Margaritifera margaritifera (assembly GCA_029931535.1). Lineage (NCBI taxonomy): Eukaryota > Metazoa > Mollusca > Bivalvia > Unionida > Margaritiferidae > Margaritifera > Margaritifera margaritifera. Next base: position 6,991,479 of record JAQPZY010001696.1, on the reverse strand, counting down.
TAACCCCCTAATTTCACTATATTTTATTGGAATGAAATAATTATGGGTTTATAATTAATTTTATGATTGAGATTTGTGTCAACAATTCCTACAAAATACGATATTTATTCTGATACTTTTGCAATAAATCAGTTTCGATTATCAAAAGAAAATTTCTTTCTAGAGTAACATTCCCAAGCATTTACTTGAAAAACGTTGCACTTTTACGGAACATTGGAAAAATCTATTCTGACTGCATATAATGGGAAACGTAAATTATCGCATTACGATTAAAGGAAATTTTCGCATTTTCGTTCAAAAATAGGAATAAAATATCTGAATTTCGAGTGGCCAGATTTGTCAAAGGACTTAAAATTGTTCGACACACTTTTTACTGTTTTTAGTCTTTTCTTAAAAAGACAATACTTCAGTATTCAAATAGTATGAACAAACATTCAAATAAATATTGTTTTACATAGAACTTTAAATTAGAATGTATCCATTGAAATGCTTTACTGTGCAAATTCCTTTTAGAAAGATCTTAAGAAATGTTACCGTATAAATTTACAAAACTGTTAAAGTTCCAATAAATATGTATTATCCACAGTGCGTAATGTTAACGATAAAAATTGGTTTCCAAATACGAGTGGACCAGATTTTTCTAAATATAAATTAGAAAAAAGGCAGGATTTATCTTTTTCTTTTTATGATGCCATTTTCTTGTATTGCATGAATATTACGGTTAAAATAAATAATGATAATATAACCAGTCTTCTTTATTATAGCAGAGAAGCTGCCTGCTTGGAAAACTTGCACCTGTATTTTTATCTTGCATGTATAAACACCATTTAGTCACCATGTAATATATTGCCAAAAAGTCATGAAAGGGTAGTTTCACGATGAAATATATGCATGAACACTTTCGCACGCTCTCTGCCAATTATTTAAGACAAAATAAAAGAATAACAGTTTTGAATAAAGACTGGAATGACAAAGAAATAACTCAGCACCAATTTACAATTGCATGTAAAAAAAATAAAATCCTTTAAGATCAAAGAAAGTCGGATATGAGGCTGCAAAACTGCCATTTTTCTTAGTGTAACGTCAGTGCTTGCCTCTTTGGAAAATGACCACATTGGAAGAACAAATTGGGAAGCAGTTGAAACGATGCCAACAACATAGCTTTCTGTACGTAAATATTTTAAATATAATGTCGATAAATCAGGATAATGACTTTCATTGCTATCAACACTCTGGCTCCTCTCTCACTCTCTCTCTCATAAAAAGACACGATTGCTCATCTTCCTCTTTATCATCATCGTCTTCGTTTTCTTCTCTGTTAGTGAAACCACCACTTATGTTACTTTGACTTATCTTGCTATTTGAATTAAACATTCGTGAGATTATTTGTTGAGCACAAACTCTTGTCCGTGGAAGTTAAGTTGCGATGCTACCATAATTTTTATTGCAAAGTTCTGCAATATAATCAAGTATATTTCTCTTCTGTACTGGATGAAGGAGAATGCAATATAATCAAGTATATGTCTCTTCTGTACTGGGTGAAGGAGACTGCAAGAATACTCCTTGTTATATTTGTCTTAGATCATATTTGTAAAAAAACAAAGGGACTTTTTTCCTCAAATCTTATTTCTCCTGTTATTGTGTTCTCTTGTTTAATGAACAAATCAAAGATGTGTCAATAGACTATGTTGGAACCGAAACATATATCAAGCTATATCTTACAAAAGGCCATTTTTCTGAACCACAGATGTGTATTCCGTATTTGAAATCAACAACGAGGGTTATACGAAAGACTGGTGATGCAAGTATGCTCGTACCAACGCCAATTTCCACATGGGGATTGCATCATCCTTTCACCAGCTTCCTCCAGAAGCTGGAAATGGCACGTACTCTGTTTGGCAACCGGCCAGATACACGGTTACAGAGTACAATTTCATTCATGGCGTTACCTATCTCGGGCTATCTGCCAGCAAGAGAGTTATAGATATCGTGTGCAGTTTCCAAATTCTTCATTATAGTATGACGGTTCTTAAGACAAAGTCAAGGTTTCGCGCCGCTTTATCTGTAAATAGTGATAGTATTATACTTGTTCACTGCCATCTGAATTATTGCAACGTGTGGTGGCAATTTATTATTTCGACAATCCCTCACAACAACGAAATATCTAAACACCTATTCCTGTATTTCAAAACATATTTCGTTTCTGATAAGAAAATTTAAGTGGACAAAAATAGTACTTGTTACATATTACGAAACCTATAATTTAGTGTACTAACTTCTCAAAGGAAATTGGTATTTTAGAAGAGCGATGCGTATCTGAAGAAATATGTTAAAAAAATGTATATATAGATTGCAAGCAACTAACAATCACGTTAATACCGACTTATATATTGCCAATCGTAACATCCCAGTACGGCCCATGGCCTGGTTTTATCTGCCTATATTTACATCATATGTTGAGGTTTTAAAAATTGCTTATTCGGCCATCGTCCTGGAAGAAGCTGCACATGTCTGCAGTACTACATAAATTGTAACATTAGAACTGCTAAAAGCACATGATAACAATCTCGCTACGTTCTGAGTAAGACGCCATATTGAGCTTATGGGTTAGTTACAATGGCCCGAGATGCTACTGTCGTTGTTACGGGAGTGAATGGCTGGACATCCGGCAAATGTACAAAAAAAAGCTGAACATTATCGTAAAAAGTTAACGTAATTTTTTTCGTGTCCCAAGACCTATATGCATGTAAAATGTATACAGTTTTCGGTGTCCCAAAACTTATAAAGAAAAAAAAAAATAAATTAAAAAAAATGTAAAGACAAAATTGGGAAGATCGCCATACATCACACAACATTGACCAGCTCGTTCACTTACCGCGTCAATAAACTGTTATAAACTACTATGATTTTTTTATGTTATTATTTTGCATGTGCATATTTTCCGATTTATCCAACATGATTTAAAAAAATAAAGGTAAATAAAGACTTCGTAATTCACGGGCCGCTTTGATTTAACGGTAGACCTGTACTATAGTGTACAGTAATACGCGGTGCAAATCGTGCTTGGCGTCACGTATATCGTTGTTTATTCTCAAACATATTCTATGCAGATTTTGCTTTATTCATCGTTTTTACCAAATCGCATTCTTCCAGATTACATTTCAGCTCGAGGTTCACTGCTGTTTCATTTATTTGGATTCACGCGCTCAACAGTTACTGTTTTTCAGTGGTATAAGGGATCTTACAAAGTGATGGAATGTATATGAAACGGCACACGAGTTTAATTTAATTTAATTATATAAAGCACATAACCAGCATACATTCACATAACTGTCATATATATTGATCAAAAAATGATCGTACTTAATGCTCAAATTCTGAATATAGATCGATTAAGATCATCATCGATCCATTTTAGTTTTGTGTTTCGGCTTCACAAAATCGTAATTTTCCACACATTATTCATTCCACTTTTGATTTTGGCAAGCTGGTTGTTTTGGCGTCTCCTTTGTTTATAATTGGCAGATTTGTCTTCTGTTTTCCGACAGCAATCCAGGTCAGTTAGTTGTTTAAACCCTGAAATTGGCTTGAGTAAAGAGAATATTTTGTCCGGCGGCAATGCCGGTCCTTTGATGCGTACTTGCCTTCTACTCCGTAATATTAGTACGATTACCGTAGCTGAGTAAATATGTACTTATTTAAGGTCGCTTACATCAAAACAAACAGAGTTTTTTTTTTAAAAACATTATTTCTGAAATTTCGTTATCGTATTTTAGAGATATTATTTAAGTTTAGTGCAGTGGTACGTATGATTCGAATCCAAGGTATGTACTTCATTCAGTGCAAGTAAAGTCTTCAATGTACTTGTGGTGACGCCGTGATGGAAACATGCGCACAATAAATGCGGGAGTTGAAATAAACACTATTTTCGTTGTTGTCATACTGGTATTACATTTTAAATAGCTAGGTATTTCCATTTTCAGGGCCCCCCATAATTACAGGTGAATTTCGAAAATTTTAATGCAATAATACATAAACTGACAATAGTAAACTAGAACACAGAAGGGAGAAGTTTCTGGTGAATAGCTAGGTATAACAAAAGGCTAATGCTTAATTCTTGCTATCGTCTGATCAATTTATACATAATTGAATTCGGTAGAAATAATAAGAAAACAGAGAAAAATTTAATGTATTTATTGACTTTTAAAACAAATTATAATAATTGATAACATTTCCATTTAATAATTCATAATGAGGATCCCTTAACAACCATGAAGTCATGTTTATTTTACACGAGGTTACGATCGATAAGATACGCCGATCGATCAGTTAAAAAAAAATGTTTTAGGTGTCCCAAGACTTATAGTACATAAAAATAATATTGCTTTAACTTCGTGTCCCAACTGCCATAGGTCATAAAAAAATTACTTTTGAAAATAATTAAGGGTGTTCCAAGACTTATAGCGTCCCAAGATTTACCGTCATTACTCACCGTGTTAAATTAGATGTTTGTTTTTTTTTTCTCCCTCCGCTTGCGGAAAGATTCGAGAGGTTGCGAACTTGCGAGTCATTTTTCCGTCAAAGTCGAAAAGAGCTAGAAGTAATTGTAGGAATACACGTAAATTTGATAACTTTTTGGTGATGTGCCTCTGGTCGAGGGCATCACAAATGATACAACGGAAAAAACGGACAATATTCCAATTGTCAATCTGTCTCTAAATTGCGCTCAAAAATAGTTCTTTACGTATCACTACACTAATTTGGCAAATCAGTTGTTATTGCATAGTGTAGAGTGCCTAAGAATATATTAATTTTCTCTGAATTTTTCTGGAGGCATAATGACCGGTGAAGAGTGTTATTTGTCTGCGGTAGGAAGCAGCATCAAAGCCTAAAGAGAAAAAAAAATGTTTATTTAATTCATCTTCTTGGCTTTTAAGTTGGAAGACACAGTTTACGGATACCTGTTCCGGAAAGGTTGAATTTTGGATCACCTTGGCCATAAGGCCAAGTGAGCTTATGGTATGGCCCTACTTCCGGCGCGTATGAAGAATTTATGCGTCGTCCGTCCACAATTGCTATTTTCAACTTCTTTGAAAATCTACTGTACCAATTTCAACCAAACCTGAAAGAAAGCATCCTGTCACGAAGACCTTTTAAAATTGTACAAAGGATCCCGATCCGTCTTCATTTACTAAAAATTAAAAATATGTAACGACTTCTCAAAAAACATAAGAAAAGTTGAACAACTGAATACAAAGCATCCTTACATAAACACTGTCAAGTTCGTGCAAACAATATCGATCATTTATGGCCCTTGTTACAAAAAAAAAAAAAAAAAAAAAAAAAAAAGAATAACATTTAAAGACCTCTTTTTAAAACATCCGCTTCACAGAATTTGACCAAGTTTGACAGAAAACATACTGGCATGTACGACTTTGAAATTTATACAAATTATGCCGATCCGCCATCAAATATTACCGCCTTTACTATATATATATATATATATATATATATATATATATATATATATATATATATATATATATATTGTTACGACTCTATGGTCTAAGAAAAATGTAACAGAAAGAAAGTGAAACCAACAAATCAAGTAAAAAAATCAGCAAGCAATTTATTACTAGATAACTAAAATGAAAAATCAAAAAGTCACTTACAGTAATGTGTTTTGAAATCCTAATAATCCAATAAGAATGATTGTTCTAATCACAAGTCCTAAATATAGAATGTTCCGAATTCACGGCTGTGTCCTTGAATGTTATGATGTGCTAATGGTCTCCAAAGTCCTGATGTACTAGAAATCTTGATGTGCTGATGTCAAAATGAAGTATTCCAAAATCTCTGAATAAGTTCAGTTAAATTCCAAAATCATTAATTAAAAATCCAAAATCCAAAAGTTTATGAGCACTGTTATAATCCAATGAATATTTAAAATAATTCCTCTCTTAGAATTTGGAATGAATTTTCACAACTGTAATAGCTCTTTACAAGACTGATGGTAATGTCAAAACTGAATAAATGTCCACCAAACATGGCATATATAAAGATTGGTCACATGACAGAATGTTCTAGAATATGAGTCATCTTAATGGAATTCTACCTGTAAACAAAATTCAACCTTGACCTTCAAATTGAGAAAACATATTGATCAAAACAACCTAAGTCAAGGACACTAGTTAAACATGTTTTTCATGATAAACATTAAGATTCAAGCAAACACCAAAGCGAAGAAACACTTATAATTTCCCAAAACATCTACAATACTATATAAACATCATACATAACACCTCCCCTCATAAAGAAAAAGAAAGATTTATATAATAAAGGTTTCTTTTGAATATACATCTTATACTATAATAACCAAAATTACATAAGAACATGTTTTATGATACTGGACCTAATTACATCAAGCAATATTACATTTCTAGGCACGTGAGAGTGCATCTGCAATCACATTGTCTTTTCCCCTGATGTGTTTGATGTCAATGTTATATTCTTGCAATATCAAGCTCCATCTCAACAATCTCCGATTTTTATCTTTCATTTTGTTGATGAAAGTAAGGGGATTGTGATCACTGTACACAATAATTGGAGAAAGAGCTGAGGTGACATACACTTCAAAATGCTGTAAAGCCAATATCAAAGCCAAACATTCCTTCTCAATTGTGGAATAATTTTTCTGGTGCTTGTTTAGTTTTTTAGAAAAATAACACACAGGGTGATCCACACCACTTTTGTCTTCCTGAATCAATACTCCACCAACCCCTACATCACTTGCATCAACAGATAATTTAAATGATTGGCTAAAATTTGGTGCAGAAAGAACTGGTGCATTCTTAAGCATGGCCTTTAACTTGTCAAAAGATTCCTGACACTTGTCAGACCAATGAAATTTGGTTTTCTTACTCAATAAACTTGTCAAAGGTTCAGCAATTTTGGAAAAATTGGAACAAAATTTCCGATAATATCCAGCCATACCTAGAAATCGCATCAGTTGCTTTTTACAAATTGGAACTTGAAATTCAGAGATAGCTTTGACCTTAGCTTCTATAGGTTTAACTTGACCTTGTCCCACAATATGTCCTAAAAATGTGACACAAGCATGGCAAAACTCACTTTTGCTCAAATTAATTGTCAGATTCGCATCGCTGAGTCGATCAAAGAATTTTCGAATGGTTTCCAAATGATCTTCCCAGGTGTTGTTGTAGATAATGACGTCATCGATATAAGCGTCACAATTATCAAGACCAAATGTTATCATGTTCATCAGACGTTGAAACGTTGCAGGCGAATTTTTCATTCCAAACGGCATAACTTTATATTGATAAAGTCCATCTGGAGTTACAAATGCTGAAATTTCTTTTGCCCTTTCCGTCAATGGAATTTGCCAGAATCCTTTTAAAAGGTCAAACTTGGTGACATATTCCGCATTTCCAATTTTATCAATGCAATCGTCCATTCTTGGGATTGGAAATGAATCAGTTTTGGTGACACTGTTGACTTTTCTATAGTCAGTACACATACGGAATGTATTATCTGGCTTGGGAGCAAGAATACATGGTGAACTCCAGTTACTTTTACTTGGTTCTATGAAATCATTCTCCAGTAAATACTGAATTTCTTTCTTCAGATAGTTCTGTTTGAGAGGATTCATCCTATAAGGATGCTGTTTCACAGGCGCAGAATCTACAATGTCAGCGTCATGATAAATTTTACTTGTTCGTGTTGGAACATCAGGAAACAAGTGCTCATAGTCATGTAATAGCTGTTTTAGTTCATTTCTTTCCTGTTGTTGTAAATGTGAAAGTTTCTGGTCTAGGTTGTTCAATATTTCTGAATTCCGAAGATTGGTTATACCAGAGTCACTATAGTCTGATTGTATTCCATCGTTGATATCTTCACTGTGTGGGACAGGTACAACTAAATTAACAGAATAATTAGCTGAGCTATCTCTGTCAAAATATTCCTTTAACATATTTATATGACAAAGTTGTTTCTGTTTCCGTCTCCCAGGAGTGTTAATGATATAATTTAAGTCATTTACTTTCTTTTCAACGGTATAAGGACCATAAAATTTAGCCTGAAGAGGATTCTGAGGTATGGGAAAGAGAGCCAGAACTTTGTCACCAGGTTTAAAACTCCTTTCCTGTGAATTTCTGTCATACCTTAATTTCATTTTTGACTGGGTAGTGTGAAGATTAGTTCTTGCTACTTCACAGGCCTTTGACAACTTGTATTTGAAATCAGAGAAATAATCAAGAAGATTAATCTTTGAATCTTCATTTGAAAGAAGTTTCTCTTTCAATAATTTCAATGGTCCACGGACAGTATGACCAAAAACTAGTTCAAAGGGACTAAAACCCAACGACTCTTGAACTGATTCCCTAACAGCAAACAACAACAAATGAACACCCTCATCCCAATCCTTTTCTGTATCAAAGCAATATGATCGAATCATATTCTTCAAAGTTTGATGAAATCGTTCCAAAGCACCTTGACTTTCAGGGTGATAGGCAGAAGATTTAAACTGTTGGATGCCTAGTTCATGCATAACTTGCTGGAAAATTCCAGACATAAAATTTGACCCTTGATCCGACTGGACAGATTTGGGAAGGCCAACAAGTGTAAAAAACTTCACCAAAGCTTTCACAATAGTTTTAGTTTTTATATTTCTCAGAGGAATTGCCTCTGGAAATCTTGTAGATGCACACATGATGGTCAACAAGTATTGGTTGCCTGACTTGGTTTTAGGTAAAGGACCAACACAGTCTACCATTATTCTACTAAATGGTTCATCAAATGCAGGAATAGGTTGCAGATGAGCCTTAGGTATCTTCTGATTTGGTTTTCCTACCATTTGACAAGTGTGACAAGATCTGCAGTATTTAGAAACATCACTTTTGAGTTTCGGCCAATAAAAATGATTCAAGATCTTGTGATAAGTCTTACGGACTCCTAAATGACCAGCCAAAGGAGTTTCATGGGCTAAATTAAGAATTTCCTGTCGATATGACTTAGGAACAACAATTTGATAGCTCACTGACCACTCGTCACCAGCGAGTACATCAGGTGGTCTCCATTTCCTCATAAGGACCCCATTTTTCACAAAGTAATACACTGGAACTTGTGTGGCTTCAGTTTCACTAATAGCCCTCTGAAACAAACAAGATATCTCGGGATCTTGCTCCTGTTCAACGACAAGGGATTGTCGTTTGTCATCCTGATTAGAACAAAGAGAATGAGTTGCCAAAAGAGGATCACTGTGATCAATACCATTTGATTGATCAATACCTGAGGAAAAGGTGACCTCATAAAAAACTGACCAATACATGTGTCAGCTAAAGGAATAATATCCTGATCAACATCACTCTCAAGAGCTCTTTTTGCCATAGCTCTAGTAACTGCACAAGCAGGGTACAAATCAGGGATTTCAGTTTCGACAGGATCAACTTTCTGATCCAAACAAGGCTTGTCAGTTACAAGTGGATTAACCACAACCTTATCTCCAGCTAGGTCATTGCCTAGTAATAAATGAACACCCTCTATGGGTAAAGAATTCACTGCCCCAACAGTCACAGGTCCAGAAACTAAGTCTGATGCCAAATTTACACAATGAAGAGGAACATTTACAAAGCCGCACTCTACTCCCTGAACAAGAACACTTTCACTTGAAGAAGACTCCTCAGACAAAGGCAAAGTACCTGATAATAAAAGACTCTGAGAAGCTCCAGTGTCCCTTAATATTTTAATTGGGATAGGTTTGGCAGAATCACCAATAAGTGATATAGAACCTTCTGACATGAATGGTTCATAAGCCTAAAAAATAGAATCAGACTGGGGTTTGTTTGACCCAACAAATGTATTGCTTTCAATACAAGACCGTGACCTTGACCTCGTAGAAATAAGAGCATTTGGAAAAGCTCTGTCTTTACTCTGTTGCTTATTTTTCAACTTGAAGCAATCAGAAATAACGTGCCCTTTCTTTTTACAATAAGTGCACGTAGGAAGAGATAAGGATTTCTGATCAGTCTTATCAGATGTTTGATTCCTAATAGTTGTGCTGTTGTGAAATTTGGAAGTACTCGAATGAGATTGAAATGGTTTTTTACCAGAAAACTGCTGAGAGGACGATTTATTACCAAATGAAATTTTGTGAGTCAAGGAATAATCATCAGCCATACGAGCAGCATTTTCCAAAGTTTCCACATTCTGCTCGTCAAGATAGGTTTTAACATCACTATGGATGCACCTCTTGAACTCTTCAATTAATACGAGCTGTCAGAGGTTATCATAAGCTTGATCAACTTTCTTGGCTGAGCACCACCTATCAAATAGTTGTTCTTTATCCCTTGCAAATTCGACATGAGTTTGTCCAGTTTCTTTTCTACAATTCCTAAACCTTTGTCGATATGCCTCTGGTACCAACTCATAAGCTTTCAAGATGTACTCCTTAACCACATCATAATCAGTGCTTTGTTGTACTGACAGTGAAGTGTAGACTTCACGAGCTTTGCCAATAAGTACACTTTGTAATAACAAAGTCCAATGCTCTCTGGGCCATTTCAAGTTTTCAGCTATTTTCTCGAAATGAAGAAAGTATTTATCTACTTCTTTTTCCTGAAAAGGGGGTACTAACCTAATATATCTAGTAACATCAAAACCTGGACTTGTGTTTAAAGGAGTGGAGTGTGCTCTGTTTGCCAGTTCTAATTCTCTTAACTTAAATTGCATTTCCCTTTCTTCTCTTTGCATCTGCATCTGCATTTGTATTTGTCTATCTTCTTTCTCTCTCTCTCTCTCTGCATTTGCCTCTCTTCTTTTTCTCTCTCCATCTGCCTCTCTTCTTTTTTTCTCTCTCTCTGAATCTGAAGCTTTGCCAATTCTAAATCCATCTGGTTCTTTAACTCTAATTCCCTTAATTTCCTGTCAGAACCAGATACAGGCTTTCTCTTCAAACTTAAAGCACTATTTTCAAAAATTCCCTTTCCTACTAAATACTGAATCAAAATAATCTTTATCTCCTGTTTTGTCAATGATACTTTTGCCTCGGATAGACTGTATTTTCTGGCAAGCTCGAGCAACTCATCCTTTCTCATGCACTCTAACCCCTCCTGGGTAGGTTTTGAAATGAAATTCTGAACATTAGATGCCATTGTAAATGCTTGTTGGTTTCACACAAAAAAAATTCTCTATTTAAAAATCTTTGCCAAAGACAAAAAAAATTCAGAGACAAAATCAATATGAATTTCAAAGATAAATTTAATATCTCTAATATGCTTTAAAGAAATTCAATCCCGGACGACGAGCCCCCAATTTCTGTTACGACTCTATGGTTTAAGAAAAATGTAACAGAAAGAAAGTGAAACCAACAAATCAAGTAAAAAAATCAGCAAGCAATTTATTACTAGATAATTAAAATGAAAAATCAAAAAGTCACTTACAGTAATGTGTTTTGAAATCCTAATAATCCAATAAGAATGATTGTTCTAATCACAAGTCCTAAATATAGAATGTTCCGAATTCACGGCTGTGTCCTTGAATGTTATGATGTGCTAATGGTCTCCAAAGTCCTGATGTACTAGAAATCTTGATGTGCTGATGTCAAAATGAAGTATTCCAAAATCTCTGAACAAGTTCAGTTAAATTCCAAAATCATTAATTAAAAATCCAAAATCCAAAAGTTTATGAGCACTGTTATAATCCAATGAATATTTAAAATAATTCCTCTCTTAGAATTTGGAATGAATTTTCACAACTGTAATAGCTCTTTACAAGACTGATGGTAATGTCAAAACTGAATAAATGTCCACCAAACATGGCATATATAAAGATTGGTCACATGACAGAATGTTCTAGAATATGAGTCATCTTAATGGAATTCTACCTGTAAACAAAATTCAACCTTGACCTTCAAATTGAGAAAACATATTGATCAAAACAACCTAATTCAAGGACACTAGTTAAACATGTTTTTCATGATAAACATTAAGATTCAAGCAAACACCAAAGCGAAGAAACACTTATAATTTCCCAAAACATCTACAATACTATATAAACATCATACATAACAGTATATATATATATATATATATATATATATATATATATATATATATATATATATATATATATATATATATATATATATATATATATATATATATATATATCTTTAAACGATATCTGAAAGAAACTCTGGACAGACTTTGAGACGAAATTTGACGAAAAACTGTTACGCACCTCTTGTAACAGGTGTACGATTTGTTTGGTTATCGTTATCTAGAGGATGATTTACTCGGTGTTATTGCCCGGATCGAGTAAATAATAAAATAAATATGAAATTTATAGATGGGAAAAATAGAGATCGGAGCAGAGATATAGAATAGAACAACACTAGCTCCCGTTCATGAAATATAAAAATTTAATCAATTACATAAACAAAATGAAATGGTACATAACATTAGAAAGATACACTTCTTTTAGAAATCAATTATCGAATTTCAACACAAATATAATTATGCAATTAGCCGATCTGTCTATATCGATAAGACTCAGTTCATCAAGGAATCGAGTTAACAATCGAATCAATTGCCCAGCATGCCTGCATAACCTTGTTATTGCTGGTCACTCCCAATTCAACGTTGCTGACAGGTCAAGGTTGATGTTCTCCCCTTTTTGCTTCTCTCTCTCTCTCTTATCCAGCTTCTTTCGGTCATCAAACTTTGTATGGGATACCTCTTCTCTCTACCCTCTACGTTGATACGTATATGTGTATCGATGGATGGATGGGTAGGTAGGTAGGTAGGTAGGTAGGTAGGTAGGTAGGTGGGTAGGTGGAGCTATTTTCCCATTTAAAATAAACAAGAAGCAACCTAAATATCCCGTCAGATTTCCCTCTGGGGAGTAGAACATTACCCCACTCTCGTTACGTCAGATATCGTCCTATTGGAATTCAAACAGATACCAAAGGCTATCTGGTCAGGCCAAACCTGACAGACGATAAACAAACCTAGTTTCAAAAGATTGATGTACTTCCTAACGGCTATTTCATCACTAACTCACTCTAACATCACACGAGACATAGCAGTTTCAGTTCACGTCTTAATTATACAAATGAATCAATGAAATTCACTTCATGGCTTAACTACATTAGTGGCAGTGAATACTCACTCAACTCTTGAGCATACATGAACTCATATCATCTAAGGCATGTAAATTTCCACAGATTCTCACAACTTGTATTAAATAAAGTAATGCATGGAATTCTTAGACTACATAATTCCTATAACAAACAAGACGACAAATTTAAACAATTCATCAAACTCATATAAAGAAAATTGTTGTACGAATTCAGACAAATGAACTCAAACAAATAGTTATACTAATATCAAGAAAACTGATGTACGAATTTAAGCAAATAAATTCAAACAAATAATTATATTGATATCAACGAATAGATTGATATTGATGCAAATACCTTGTGCTTTCGAGACTCGCTCGTTTCTACCGCCAGAATTCTGTTCCTCAACTTCCAGACACCTGTCCCTTGAACAATTATTTATACGAGAGAATTTCGCCTTATTCTGCTCGGAGTCAAGATCTTCCGGCCTTTCGCAGGAACTTAAACTGATTAAATTTTGCGATGTGGAATATTTAAAACATGAAATTTCGTCTGGGAAACACATCCCTTATTTAGCGTAGCCATCAGGATTAAACGTATCTACCGCCTTTTATAAATACACGCCCATTGTAGTTAGTGTACCCTTCTAAATTTCCCGCGCTATTTAAATGACCGATTCTGGAAAATTTCAAAAAGATGACACTACTTTAATTGGCTTTACAAATAGTCTCTACATCCTCTCAACTTTGACATTTTCGATACCTAGACCCCAAATTACCTTGCCTGTTCAACCGTTATACAACGAATGCTTGATTAAGAATCAATCTCGCCCCAAACAGGGACATTAAAACCATCGCAGTCTAGCAATTTAATACGGCACCTTTCCTCAAAAATCTGATTAATGGTTACGTGCCAATATAATGCGCTCTACAGAAATACATCGACAGAAATTTGCACCCTTACAAAAAGATTATGTCTTAAATACCTTTCAAAGTTGCATAAATGAACAAATGATATCGATCAGCCTTCAAATATGGATGCCTTTCTGTATTAATATTGATTGTAAAGCTTACTGACAAAAATTTAAAACTGACATATTTGCTGTTTTCACTGTGATATTGATTTGAGAATTAGGAAAGGCTCGATTCAGTATGTTAGCAGAATTCTCAATATATACATTATATATATATATATATATATATATATATATATATATATATATATATATATATATATATATATATATATATATATATATAATACTAAGGCATCTTTGGCCTGTTGCAAGTAATGTATAGCGTGTTTATTCAAATGATTCATGCTTCTTTTCTTTGCTTTGTAGGACCACAAGAATTCTTCAGGACCCAGGAACAAAGAAACTACACTGAAGTGGTTCATAGTTCTCGTCGGTTTTCAATTCCTGACACTTTTTCTGATTGTGGTGTCTATCTGTGCTGTCAGGAACAACATTATCACTGGAGCCGAAGCATCTCCCTGTCCTACCAGTACGCTATGGCGGGACTTTGGTTCACCTGAGTTCCAAAGAGAACTTGACGTTTTTGCCGAGCTTACGCCCGATGAGGTCGAGATCGTTTTCAAGCATATGCAGAGTCTTGATTATCTAAAACTTGTTTCTCCGAGTCAAGGAATGATCAATAATAATTTTATCCATTCCATGGAACTCAAATTGGGGGAAAAGACCAATATATTAGACTATTTAAAGAACGGCGGTTCACCACCAAAACGGGAAGCCACATTGTTTCTGTTCCTTGGAGGTAACAGCCCACCAACGGTGGAAGAATATGTTGTGGGACCATTGCCCAATATCACATATGCACGAAGACTGAAAGCGACATCCAGGAAAACTGTTATACCTTATAACTTTAGACCTTTCTCTACCGCAGAGTTTAAATCAATCTTCATGGTTCTTTTCTCGAATGTTAGAGCAGAAGTTGGATGGATTCTGGAAGAAAGCTATCAGGCAAAACTTCCTTTTCACTGCGGAGATCAGTGTTTAAGGTTCTCCATGACACCGATCGCGAGTGCACTGATACCTAATGAAACCAGAAAGGCGTGGTTTGGGTTCTTGTATGACGTTGAATTCTCAACGCTTCATCCGCTGGACTTTCAGTTTTTGGTTGACATGACAAATGTGGACGCCAAGAAGTGGTCGATCGAAGAGGTTTGGTACGCAAACCAGATCTTTAAATCACTTGGTGATTTTAGAAGAAAATACGAAAGAGGAAGCATTAATAAGACGAGATTGTCATTCCCGTCATCAGAAGAGGGAAAATTTAGTTCTCTGTCATTTAGGGAACCTCTTGTTCCAGAAGAACCATTAAGGGCTCCACGACAATTTGATCCGGATGGGCCGAGATTTGATATAATTGCGAACCAAATTCAATATCTTGAATGGAAGTTGAATTTTAGAGTGTCTCCGACGGCAGGTCTTCAACTTTTCAACATTCGTTTCCGGAATGAGATGCTTGTGTATGAACTTAGTATGCAAGAGGTGGCAGTACTGTATTCTGGTAATAACCCAGCTTCTCGTGTCATGAACTATGCTGACGGCGCCGGATTATTCGGTACACGATGTAGAGGGCTTTTACCTGGTGTTGATTGCCCATCCGGGGCCAAGTACATAGACACGTATCTGTATACATCCAATGAAAATGGAGGCAGAATATTTGAAAAAGCAGTATGCTTCTTTGAGCATAATAGCAACATCCCCCTTCGTCGGCATCGTGCCTATGGGCGGTCGGGTGCTTTCTATGGAGGTCTTGTGGCTACAGCATTAATAGTCCGTACAATTATATCTGTTGTCAACTATGATTATGTGATTGACTTCATGTTCTACGCGAGCGGTGCTATAGAGACAAAAGTCGCTATGACGGGATATTTGGGAACTACTTTCTTCTTTCCTGATGAAGAACCATATGCTGCGCATGTGTACAAGGATATTGCCGCAGCTATGCATGATCATTTCTTTGCCTTTAAAGCTGATATCGACGTAAATGGTACTTCTAATAGATTTGAAAGTTTAGATATAAGAAATCGAGAGGAAACAGATCCCTGGGGAGGAAGCAAGAATCACTTTCAAAACTATTTCTCTCGAAATTTGAGAACAACTGAAAAAGAGGCTGTATATAGATTTAATTTCAGCACTCCCAAATATCTAATGTTCACACAGAATATGACCATATCTTCAACTGGCCAGCCGCGGTCAATCAGAATACTTTCTAAAGATTGGGCAATGCAGCTTATTCCAGAAGGTTACGGCTTTGAAAACGCAGTTCCATGGACCAGGTACCAGATGGCGGTGACCAAATATAAATATGAAGAGGATCGATGTTCTTCCATATTTACCATGTGGGATGCGGCAGATCCTGTGGTGAACCTCCAAAAGTATATAGACGACAATGACGATATTGTAGATGAGGTATCATTATTTTTCCTTTTTAAACACCACCCCTTGGATAAAGTGGGGTACTTATTTGTGTTGGTATCATTTTAATGTTTTTTTTAAACAAAAATTCGTCAGTTATAAGAAGAACAAAAATGTGGAAATGCATACAAGGAGTAGGGGTTCAATTTTCTTCAAAAGTAGATATTTTTATCAGTGGGTCTTTAAAATCGCGCCTTGTAAAAAAGAAGTAATTCAAGAAAATGGTACCCAACGAATAAGCAGCATCAAATAATTGTATGCCATCCAAATCCTTTCTTCCGTGAGTTAGTCCGCTAATTTACATCTGAAACAGTACAGCGCCGAGTTATTCGATATATTGCAAATTGATCCCACCACACTACTTCTGTCAATGATATGTTAGTTTTCCCTGAACTAGCCAACTCTTCAAGAACGTAGATTTCGTGATCGTTAATATTTTTATACTAAGTTCTCTATCACTACATTGATATGTATCATTGAGAGTACAGGATCCCAAAGACTATAGAATTAGACAAACTCATGACCTTTTGTTTTGTACTATTCAAACCACAAAAGACTCCTATAAATAGTCATTCTATTGTCTAACTGTAAATCAGTGGAAATACCTCATCGTGGAGGCTGTCACCGCTGAGGAGATTAAAGCACAGATATCAATATATGTGCTACAAAATGTCTTCAAAAATCTAATACACATAATATCTAAACTGTGAATAGTTGTTTGCATGTTTGGAATTTAACAAAATAAATCCATAAACACTTTCTTTGATATTGCACATATGAATTAATAGTTATTACTACTTGCTGCAAAAGACAAGACTAGACAAAGAAAGTTTTGTCCCTAGTCTTTCATTTAAAGTATGTATGGGTACATCACGTTATCTGACCAAACAATGCGTCAAATCGTTTTGTATCTTAAGTAGATATTCAAAGATATACTATCACTATTTCTCACTTATAAAAGGATTCCTTTTTTAAGAGAAAAGTTTAAAAAAGAGAAAATCATTACCTTTTCAATTATTCCATTTTGCAGGTTTCGACTTCACTTTTTTAATTCTTTTTCTTAAGGATATAAAAATATTTATTAAAGTGACTATCTCATGTTTACAAATGTGGTAAAAGGTATGTGAAAGGGAAGGAACTCTATATAAATTGCTGAATGCTCTTGTAGGCTTCACGAGTTACTCCTATTTGACCCGTCTTAAAATAACTGTTTGTACATATATATTTTTTTGTATTTTGTACAAAAGTGCTTGTTCAGGCTATAATTTGTACATAACAAATGCAAATTTTTTAAGATGAACAAGAGGTATACAAACTAAATATAATTTGTACGTATTGGTCAGCGTACTATAAAATTAACTTGCAATAATGTGCTACATAGAGTGGTCAATAATTCATTGCATACCCGATTCAAGACGATGCGAACTTGGATGTACAAGTTTATGCACTTCTATTTTAACAAATACTTGCATATATATTTCCATACTTTTGTTTACTGTACATGCATGGTACAGATGCTACAGTAAAGGCTTCGTCATTTGTAATAAGCAAAGTAACGTATAGATATGCGGGTACATCTTTTGGTTATAAATGTTATATTCTACTAACAAAACTATTAATCAGTCATTGAATCGATAAACATACATACATACATACATACATACATACATACATACATACATACATACATACATACATACATACATACATACATACATACATACATACATACATACATACATACATACATACATACATACATACATACATACATACATACATACATACATACATACATACATACATACATACATACATACATACATACATACATACATACATACATACATACATACATACATACATACATACATACATACATACATACATACATACATACATACATACATACATACATACATACATACATACATACATACATACATACATACATACATACATACATACAGTCTTCCTAAAGTTCCTTCACCTGTCATTAGGCTCATAGGATAAAGTCCTAACAACAACTTCTCAATTCCTTTCAGTCATGTTGGATGCATAAAAACGTGTTAATTCGGTTGTCAATGGCATGCACATGTAGGTCATAAATCTGAAGTACCAACCAGCTATGAAGGTTTTCATGGAACAACATTTTTATATTTGTTTTGTGTTGTGAACATTGCCAGTCTTTCCTTTGGGAACACTTGTTTATTGACGTTTCATGCTGTTTTGTTTGAGAACCAGCCAGTTACTAATAAACTATAAGGTCCGCACTTGATCTTTAGCTTCTTTTGATATTCAGAAATATAAGACAGAGTTCATAGTTAGACTGGTTTCTAAAATTCTGTATTTAATTGTCCTAATAATTTTGCTCATTGTGACGTTTTCTTTTTGTTTTGATAACTGTCCGTGTTATCATCTGTTAAATGAATAACGTTTTATTGGTAGAGGCAGACAGACTGATGCTATTAAAACTAACAGATTATGAAGTCCGTTGATATTATGGAAAATAGTTTCATATCAGGTCACTGGATGCTCCTGCACCTTAGACGAGTTTGACTCGGATATAACACTTTATGGAAGACATGACGGACTATGTACAAAGCTATGATGTAGAAGTTTCTCAGTTACTGGGTTATGTGGGTGTTTATATTATGATATGAAAAAATAACGATTTATTTGCTTTTATTTCATGTAGGAATATTGACAGGACACTGACTATGCAATAATATACATTTAATTAATGTTTTGGAACAAACATCACCAACTCGGGATAAGATTATAACTTGGGTTGTAGTTTAAATCATTGACAAATCACTTATCAAAAGTAAGTGGTATGCCACTAACATATAGAAATGAATAACTAGTAAGGCTGCATGTCTATACGTTTTATTCATGTAAACTTAAGCTTTATTATTTAAAACCTATGCATATAGTGTCCCTTTAAGGAATATTTCAAAGTATATATATATATATATATATATATATATATATATATATATATATATATATATATATATATATATATATATATATATAGTATTTTAAGGTCTTACTGCTATTCAAAAATATTTCAACAATATGCCTTTCCTTGTCTGCTTGCTTATCGTCTGATTCAGGGAAGCTTGTGCTGCTTGAAATGTGGAGCAATCATATTTACAATATTACGTTCTTAGTATACTCTCCAGTTAGTATACAGGCATACAGCAACCTAATATACTCCCCAGTTAGTATACAGTCATATAGCAACTTAATATACTCATCAGTTAGCATACAGGCATACGGCAACTTAATATACTCGCCAGTTAGTATACAGGCATACAGCAACTTAATATACTCCCCAGTTAGCATACAGGCATACAGCAACTTAATATACTCCCCAGTTAGCATACAGGATTACAGCAACTTAATATACTCCCCAGTTAGTATACAGCCATACAGCAACTTAATATACTCCCCAGTTAGTATACAGGATTACAGCAACTTAATATACTTCCCAGTTAGCATACAGTCATACAGCAACTTAATATACTCCCCAGTTAGTATACAGTCATACAGGAACTTAATATACTCCTCAGTTAGCATACAGGCATACAGCAACTTACACATAATTAAAGCTGATTGAAATTAATATGAGTCGCAAGTCTAAGAGTGAACATTAAGAATTAAACTATATCATGGAGACCTATGATATGTAGTAGAACTCTCAAGATTCATAGCTAGTGATACCACTTAAATGCGGTTTGTATAGAGTATCTTACATGCAAAATGGTTTTACAATCGGATCATATAGCATACTTCTGAAAATGAGTATAATTGTCAATGATAAGAATTCCGCTGTAACGTACAAATATTGATCAAAGTAACACTTTCTACTTTATTGGATGCCACATGTGGAGTATTGCTTCTCTGGTTGAACACAAATATATATTTACATTCTTTCACAGATAACACATCACTAAAAACAAAAGTTAATCAATAGAAATTGTAACTTGAGCATTTAAGACTGCTTTGCTGGCGAGACCATTATGCCATCGATACATTCGAACAGAGGCTGCTTTTCCATGCAAAATGCTTGAAGTACTTAAAATTACAATTGACATTTGAATTTGTCTCATTTAATTATATGGTGATGGCAAAATGACAATTTACCGCGACATTATGACACCCCCCAACCCCCCCAAAAAAACAAACGAACAAAATATCCTAAAAGGGGTACGAAAATGACATCATATTCATTTCCAATATCAAAATATATAAAAAAATTCAAAAAGGCCAAACACATAAATTTCATCACGCGCACCTTATAATATATATTTCCTGTGTTTATTTGTTTTTAACATTGCATGCAGACGGGATTAAATGTTTCGACAAATGGACCCATACTATACGAGAAGCGCTTGTCTACAAAATATTCGTTTATTTTATTTTTTTAAAGGGAAAGAATATGCAAGGCTTTTGATTGCTAATCAATTTTCATATAATACCCATTTGGCTAATCTGCCTTTCAACGCCAACAATACTCCCCCAGTTATTTTTTTATATGAAATGCCATAAAAAGGAATGACGACAAAAAGCAGTCAATCAATTTGAAATAATCCCTTTGCGTGAAAACAATATCAGGTCCACTTACAAAGGGGATCAATTCTTGATCTTGTTTACATATGAACCGCTACTTCCGTTTCCTACTAATTCTTTTTCTTGACGCAAGCGAATGATCAATCAGCATCAAATATAAGCGATTGATCCCTTTTCAGGATATCATTCTTTCCTTCTAATCACCAGACAATTTCTATTCATAGGATCGTAACCTTCTTCCTTCCTCATTCTTATAATCTGGTTTCTAGTCTCCTTATCGGCTCTGTGCTGGGATATTTTTTTGTCTTCAATGAATAACATCAAACGACAATCAGTCTAGTTCTATGTGATGCACGTGTATGTCGTGCTTTTAAAGCGATTCATAATGATTCTGTCTACTTCATGTCTAAGTTCTCCCCCCCCCCTTTATTTCAAAAAGTGAATGGCACGATGCCTTCGAAGGAAATCTTATGTGGAATTATTTGGTAATAAGCAGTAGAAAATTCTTATGGATATCCATTACGCTCTCAAAATCAAAAATAGATCTTCTGATGTTGCTGTTGTTGATGTTGTTGATGTTGCTGTTCCCAGTTGTCTTAATGTTATTTCTTCCTATTTTGATTGAGATGAGTATATTTACAATTTACGTTCGCTTTGTAGACCAAAAGTCTCTTCGCAAATGCATTTTAGCTTTGAGCCTAGCTTTCAGGCCAAAGGTTGACTTTTGAAGATAAAAGAAAACTGGAGTTCAAAGTATAAGGCTTTCTTGACGAAAAACATATTTTCCAGAACTGTAAATGACAATGAACACAAATGAAAAAGTTCAATGTCCTGACATCCTAGGAGAAATATTTGCTGATGTAACTGCATAGCTGACATAAAAAAGCCATATTTACCAACAATATTTTGTTCATGGTGACTCCACTATCAACAGTGCTGTTTCCATAGTAATCATATGGAAACACTATTTTTAACTTCTTGTCTGAAATGGCTTAGCTAATTTTGATCAGTCTTGGTAGAAAAATTTCTTAGGACATGCTCTATCAAAGTTCTTCTCCGGTGGCTCCCTTATCAACGGTGTAGTTTCCTTAGAAACTAGTTAGAAAACGTATTTTCGATTGCTTCTCTAGAACGGTTGAGCCAGTTTTTATCACACTTATTAAAAATGTTTATTAGAATATGCTCTTTCAAAATTTGAAATGCTGGAAATTTTCAAAGGTTTCTGAGATATAACAAAAAACTTATTCAGGAGAATTTTAAATAGCATGACTGCAATTTATTTCCTTGTGTCCGCTGACTGTTTATTGAAAAATGCATCACTGCAAACAAAATTTCATACAAATATTAAAAAATCAAAATTTAAGGAAGAAACATCGAGACTTCTAGTGAAACTAAGCTAGTTCCTCGCTACATTCTCCGTCTCTTCGCTAATTACTTTTTTTGCATTGTGATTCCACACAATCACACCCATTGAGTGGTGGAATGTGTATCGTGATTGCACGCGCAAACACTCAGATAATTGGTGGAATTTGTATCGTGATTCCAAAAACGAACACCCATTCTTCGGTAGATTTAAAATACACAAAACTATTTTTATTATTATTGAATAAAAGAAACAATATTCATGTGTCTGAACACTAAGGTTGGGTTTGGTGTTTTAGGGCACATCAACACAAATAGGTCATTTAGTGCCGGCTTAGGATGAAGAAGACGGTATTTTAACAAAAGCATCAATAGATAAACCATTTTGCATCACAGTATTTATTAAGTTCAAATGCATAATCAGCTTCTTTTCAGCTTCCATTCTTTATCTTAATTGATTTACTTAA
The DNA here is from genome assembly GCA_029931535.1 of Margaritifera margaritifera. Taxonomy (NCBI): domain Eukaryota; kingdom Metazoa; phylum Mollusca; class Bivalvia; order Unionida; family Margaritiferidae; genus Margaritifera; species Margaritifera margaritifera. The sequence goes on along the minus strand of JAQPZY010001696.1, from coordinate 6,968,492 downwards.
GAAGGGACTGTTATCTTAATGACTGTGCCTGAATTTGTGCAGATTACAGATTATATATATATATATATATATATATATATATATATATATATATATATATATATATATATATATATATATATGTGTGTGTGTGTGTGTGTGTGTATATATATATATATATATATATATATATATATATATATATATATATATATATATATATATATATATAAATATATATATATATATATGTATATAATTTACCTCAAGGTTAATTGAGGGGTATTTTACTAATGGAAAATTTCAACTCATGATCAGCTTCATGTCTGTTTTCTTGTCTTGTTACCTGCCTTTGTTTGTACCATCCGTAGTTTATCGTTTCGGCGTTAAAGTTGTAACTTCAAACGCAGAAATACCTAAAACACCAACGAAATTATGTATCAAAGAACGACATAGGTGATCGTCAGAAAACAACTAGGATTCGTGCATTCGATATTCACTGCCGTCTTTTTTATAAGTGGGATATTTATCGTAAGAATGAATGTCATACAAGTTGTCATAGATTAATTATTAATCAGGTGCTCCAATTTTCAATGCACCACACCTACCTGGTACCATTAAACGAAAGGGTTACACATTTATATACATCATACAAAAGAAAAATCGCCTTGCATGTGCAATCCGACCGGATGCTGTGATTGGTGCGGCGTTATATTTCTATCACCAACAAATCTATGCTATTGTACCTTGATAGAAGGCGAGAGGTAAAAGATGTATTGCAGCTTCCATAATTCAAACATCAGTAGCTCGAATACTCGGTATAAATTCTATACTTTGCTCATTCCTGATGTAAGGCTTCCATTCTATGTAACTTCGAAAACTTGAAACAATCCCAAATTCGAACAAAAATGTAGCTCACCGCACTTCGAGTTTTCGTAGTTATACTATGTTTTATATATCTGAACACAATCTGTGTGAACATTCAGAGGGCAATGACAAAAACCTTGTGATTTTTTTCCAGTTCTTTCCATGATATCGATGTGATTTTCATTTCTTTTGTAGGATCTCGTTGCATGGATCACGCTCGGAACGCATCATATTCCCCAGGCAGAAAATATCCCTAACGCCAACACAGTGGGAAGCCAGTTGTCTTTCTTTATTATCCCGTTCAACTACTTTGAAGAGGATCCATCCATGAATTCCCGAGATGCAGTGCGTATAACCCCAAAGGACAAAAATCAGCCCCTTGCCGGTGCCATAGTTGAGGAATACGGTACAGCCGATCCAGCAACATGTCAGCCTCAGAACAGCTTCCCCAAAAATCTGCTTGAAAGAAATAGTACTTTTCTATTTTCTTAGACGTCCAAATATTACACTTATAAAACTTATATTGGTTCCACCAACGAACTGTTTGACCAACTGGTATCGGAAACAAACTTTATAAGCATGGTATATGTACATATTATTGCCACTTCGTACCTACTGTCCGCAGGCAATTTCGTAATACTAAGTTACATCAGAAAATCGAGTGACTATGTAAAGTTTATTTCCGGTAATGGCCGCTTGGTCTCCAAAGATGGAAATATAATACAATATATATATATTGTAGAAAAGGGGTAAGTTGTCCTATTTTTAAGGTAAAGTGATAGACTGTACATATTTCTGTGCAAATAGTTGAGTTATATGTATATATATCGTTATATATTTAATGTAATAGAAGTAACCTAACTATAACATGATAAATAACAAGCAGCAAAGTTTCAAGTAAAAATATATAAATCCCAATGGCGTTTTATAGACAAAATATCTGGTAACAGTTTTGCAACATAATATCTTACTTTTCATCCTATGATCATTGCCATGCACAGATGAGGTAAACTTTTTAATTGATACTAAAAATCGGAGATAAAGAGTTACAATTTAGAATCGAGAAAATTTATGTACGTTTATGTTACGTACGGAACAACCACGCTAATCCCATTAACAGTATTAGTCAGTCTACATTTAGGAAGTTTGTCTGGAAATCAATACGATTCATTGAAACTAACCATTTACAATTGTTGTAAACTGGGTTTAATATACGACAGGATTAGGTCCAAAGCGCACGTTGTGTCACTGCTAAAGTTTATATTCCCTTCGTTGGAGAGGAGAATCATAGCAATGCATATTATTTGACAAAAATATTGTATATAAGAGAATCAAGCTATTTTCCAATTTAAAACTGAAAGAACAAAGACAGTAAATTTTTCCTGACATATTCGAAAGTACAATACATGTAATTTCGAAACACCGATCCAGATTGGATTTATCGTACTGGAAATGGATCTCTCTCTCTCTCTCTCTCTCTCGCTCTCTCTCTCTCTCTCTCTCTCTCTCTCTCTCTCTCTCTCTCTCTCGCATGTCTGTCTGCTTTTGATAAGGATAGGTTACATTCGATTCTTTGTTTTAAAATCTGAATCGCTTGAATAATCAGTTTTAAAATTAGGGATTTCCTATTATTTTATGTCTTTTTGTCCATTTTCTTTCATATACAACATTTTTTTGTTGTTGTTGTAAATTTGAACAGAGAGCTAGATTTTTTGTTTACAGACTTTTAGTACAAAATTAAAAACCATTGAAAATATCAATATTTGCATTGGTTTAAGACATTGTGGCATTTTATTGAGTTACCAGAAGAGTTCTTTGTACGCTTTTATTTATATTTTTGCCAAATGCTGTGATTTGATCCCAGATTCGGTACAAGCAAGGTAACTCCCTAAATGTGTTCATGTTCTTGAAAGCAACCTGAAAAACTTACAACTGAAACACATACAGATATATTAGTGTGCTCAAATACAGGAGACTTGTAAAACGATATGTGCCCCATTAGTAGACCTGTAAAACGATATGTGCCCCATTAGTAGACCTGTAAAACGATATGTGCCCCATTAGTAGACCTGTAAAACGATATGTGCCCCATTAGTAGACTTGTAAAACGATATGTGCCCCATTAGTAGACCTGTAAAACGATATATGCCCCATTAGTAGACCTGTAAAACGATATGTGCCCCATTAGTAGACCTGTAAAACGATATGTGCCCCATTAGTAGACCTGTAAAACGATATATGCCCCATTAGTAGACCTGTAAAACGATATGTGCCCCATTAGTAGACCTGTAAAACGATATGTGCCCCATTAGTAGACCTGTAAAACGATATGTGCCCCATTAGTAGACCTGTAAAACGATATATGCCCCATTAGTAGACCTGTAAAACGATATGTGCCCCATTAGTAGACCTGTAAAACGATATCTATCCCATTAGTAGACCTGTAAAACGATATGTGCCCCATTAGTAGACTTGTAAAACGATATCTGCCCTATTAGTAGACCTGTAAAACGATATCTGCCCCATTAGTAGACCTGTAAAACGATATCTGCCCCATTTTTTAATACACTTGTAAAACGATATCTGCCCCATTAATACACTTGTAAAACGATATCTGTCCCATTAATACACGTGTAAAAAGATATCTGCCCCATTAATACACTTGTAAAACGATATATGTCCCATTAATACACTTGTAAAACGATATCTGTCCCATAATACACTTGTAAAACGATATCTGTCCCATTAATACACTTGTAAAACGATATCTGCCCCATTAATACATTTGTAAAACGATATCTGTCCCATTAATACACTTGTAAAACGATATCTGTCCCATTAATACACTTATAAAACGATATCTGTCCCATTAATACACTTGTAAAACGATATCTGTCCCATTAGCAGATTATAATAAAATTCTTAATAGGTAAACGAGTGACTACTATAATTGTTCATTTGCATCGGTGTAGGATAGGAAAATTGCACCTGAGGGTCAGAATTTTATGTCAGACACGAGGCTTTGCCGAATGTCTGACACAGAATTCTGATCCCGAAGGCGGAATTTTCCTATACAACACCGATGCATCATGAAGGATTGTTTTTCTCATATTCCTTAGGAAAAATGAGGGTCCAAATCAAAATGGCGTATTGTGAACACTGATATAGCTTTCAAAAAGAGCAAAACACCCACTGAATATTTCCTCACCCTAATATTGAGCTTAAAAGTTACATTTACACGGAAAAATAAATTCAGTGTATACTTTAAATAAAGTTATAACACATATCAATATTCTGAGAAGTGTGGTTGAGATCACTAATGTAATGGCAATATAGTTTCCGAATTGTGTACTGCTGTGATACACATGTGAACAGGTCAAACAATAAAGACAACTCTTATTCATAAGAATAATCTACAGACAAAAATCCTCAATTCGACTTTGATTTAGAATTGACTTATTCTTCGTAAATAATAAGGGCAACATGAATTTTAAAAAAAGAAAAAACTGCAATAAGGACTGTATCGACTCGAAATCGGACTTAAGAAGCCATATATGTAGCCATATATGTAGCTAGGTCGATCAGTGCGAAACATCATATTTGCGGTACACCTAACTTGAAACCACTGTTCGTTGTTGTACGTAAATGTGTTGCAATTAATGTTTATCTTGATTACTGTGAAAACAATGCTCAAGTGATGGTGCAAATATGGGATTTTTTGGCCGCTTTGTGTGCACTATGCTCGCAGTATAAATTCGTATATTGAAAGACAACATTCAAGTCATGAAAGACAAAGATATCCTCTACCGGTGGTCTACGCTAGAAAAGACGATAATGCGCATTATATGTAAATATATTGTTACGACTCTAGGGGTAATGTAACAGAATAAAAGACACAAACAAGCTTTCAAGATTAAAATGCAAAACTTTAATTTCCTAAAATATTAAAAGAATTAAAATAATTCAACAAACAATCAAAGTGAAAGAATTAAAATAACTTACAGTATAGAATATCCTAAAAAGTCCTAAAATGTTTTAAAGTTCACTTCCTGTTGTTAATCAGAATAATCCGGATGTGGTATTCCGAATGAAAAAGCCTGTAATGTGCTGAAACTGATAAGTTCTGATGTAATCCAAAATAATCCTTGCAAGTCTGGAATCTCACAAGTTTTAGAATAATGTCCGATAATTCCACGGAGCTGTATAGTAATTCAGATGAATTACTAATTAAATAAATTCCACACAGAACTGAATAATTTCAATAACCTCTCCTCGATCAAGCAACTGTAAAGAATGATAATTCCAAAGATTATTGCCTATATATCTTTACTAAGTGCGTAGAATTAAAAGGGAATATCCTTTCTCCATCTTTAATACTATGGTATTTCAAAATAACACAACCCTCTAAGAACCAATCAGGAACTAGGTTACGCGTCATTTACCCAAAGGTCTAGTGTACTAAAAATCTTAAAGAGTAAACATAATGTTATTGTGTAGTATGGAATGTGACCTTTCAATGTTGATTTCTAAAAAGTACAAAGCCAGGTCGACTTCATTTCCCGCGCAATTGATCATGTGACCACTTATTGATCGAGCAGTAGTCGTATCTATACTGATATGCTAACTCCTATTCAGACTAACACAGAAATCATAAATTAGTAAATTAAATCATTATAAAAAGGTAAAAAGGTATGATTCCGTAACACCCTCAACCATCAACGGAAAAAATAAGGATTTATGCAATAAAAACTTATTTTTTAATATGTACTTCCAACATACAAGTAATTATATCAAAAAGAAAATAAATGAATACATGATACAGTCATGTATGCAAAACAGTGTAACGGTTGTATTATACACATGAAAATACATCATCGATTAAATTTTACTAAGAAATAGCCGTAACCATAGCTTCTATTGATTTTATTTGTCCATGTCTCACAATCATGCCCTGAAAAGGTAACACAGGCACGATAAAAGGCACTTTAATATTGATGATCAGGTTCGCTTCGCTGAATCTCTTGAAGAATGGTTCTATTAGATCTTGCCACATGTCGTTGCAGATGATGACATCTTCTATGTATGCATCGCAATTTCTATTCGGATGTTATTATATTCATCAGACGTTGGAAACTTGGGGAACCTTCATCCCAAATGGTACGACTTTGTATTGGTAAAGTTCTGGAGTCGTGAATGCAAATTTTTCTTTCTCTCCGTAAGTGAAATTTGGTAGAATCTCTTCAATAGGTCAATATCTTGCGACGTATTAGTCATTTCCAATCCTGTCTAGAAACTGGAAATGAATATGTCCCGGTGACTCTATTTACTTTCTATACTTTACACATATACGGAAAGTGTTATTTTGTTTCTGCACTGAAACATGGTAAACTCCAGTCACTTTTATTTGGTTCGTGTAGAATGTCTGTAAATAAATATTCATTTTCTTCTATCAACTATTTCAGTTCGTAAATTTCAGGCGGCAGTATGTGCGAAGAGTACCGACTTCAAATCATCCTATCGGATTTCTCATCTTCATTCAAATCTTCAATGTGTGAGACAAGTACTACTAAAGTAATCGATAATTTATATGGCTATTTCTATCTACATATTGTTCTATCATTCTAACATGACAACGTTGTTTCTGCTTTCTCCTCCCAGAAGTATTAATAATAATTTAAATTCCCTAACTTTTTGTCAGTAGTATAAGGACCAAAATACTTAACCTAAAGTGGATTTTGGGGTATAGGTAGCAAAAATAATACTCTATTATCCGACTAAAAAAAACTCCTACACTGACCCCTCGCAGCAAACAACAATAATTGGAGACCTTCAACCTACTCCCTTCCTGTTCCACAACAATTCCCAATTATGTACCATCTCATAACAATATGTTACAATAATTCGTTCTAAAGCCTGATATAGTATCAGCTTCAGAAGACCAAACAGTGTGAAGAACCCGACCAAAACTCTCACTATGGTCTCAGTTTTAATATTCCACAAAGGAATAGCTTTTATAAAACTTGTAGACGCACACTTCGCCGACAAGTATTGGTTGCCTAACATCGTCTCATTTATTCCTAAACGACCAGACAACGACGTTTCATGGACTACACTAAGTAATTCCTGACGATAGTATCTAGGAACTACTATTTTACCAACTGACCACTCATCACCAGCAATTACCCTAAGCAATCTCTGTTTCCGTTCAAGGACTTCACTCGTCAAGAAGTAACAAGTACCTTCTTGCGTGGCTTCAGTTTCAGTCTTAGTCCCCTGAAACAAACAGGAGATATCCGAACCTCCCTGTTGTAAGACATCTAGTGCTTGTCTTACACCCTGACTATTTTTATGAGACATAGTAGTTGAAAGAGTATCACTATCAATACTAGATTGAGGAGTAGAAGTGACCTCATGAAAAGCCTGACCCACAAAGGTATCCGCTAAAGGAAATACATCCTGTTCAACAACAATATTCTCAAGAGCATACTTTGCCATAGCTCTAGTAACTTCACAAGCTGGATTTAAACCAGGGATTTCTACTTCAATATGATCAACTCTTTGATCCATACTAAGCTTGTTAGTTACAAGTGGATTAACCACGACCTTATCTTTAGCTAGGTCATTACCTAGTAATAAATGGATGCCCTTAATAGGCAAAGAAGCCACTGCTCCTATGGTCACAGGTCCCGAAAGTAAGTCTGATTACAAATTAACACAATGAAGAGGGACATTATCATATCCACAATCTACCCCCTGTATTAATATACTTTCACTAGTAGAAGACTTCTCAGAAAACGGCAAAGTACTATCTAACAATAGACTCTGAGAAGCTCCTGTATCTCTTAATATCTTAATAGGAGTAGCCTTATCCAAGTCACCAACAAGTGACACAGAACCCTTCGACATGAATGGTTCGTAATTCTTCATTATAAAATCAGACTGAGGCAAGCTAGCCTTCAAACAAATATCCTCATTGATAAATGACCTTGACCTTGACTTCTTGATAACTAGAGCATTTGGAATTGCTCTATTATAATTCCGTTGTCTACTTCTAAACTTAAAGCAATCGGAAAATACATGTCCCTTCATCTTACAATATGAACACGTGGGCAGAGATAAGGTTTTCTGATATTCCCTATCAGAATTTTGATTCTTTACAATCACATCACCCTGAGGTCTGAAATTTCCTGAACGAGTTTGAAATAATTTCTTAACATAAGGTTGTTGAGGAAAAGTTTTAGTTATCAATGGAACCTTGTGTATTGAAGAATATTCATCAGCTGCGATGGCTGCCTTTTCTAAAGTCTCAACTCCTTTCTCATTAAGATACACCTTAATATCATCACTGACACAATTCTTGAAATCTTCAATCAATACCAGTTGTTCAAGATTATCATAATTGCCTTCAACCTTCTTAGATGTACACCGTCTTGTAAACAAACGTTTCTTTTCCCAAGCAAATTCTACATGAGTTTGATTTGTTTCCTTTTTACATTCTCTAAAGTTGTGACGATGAGTTTCAGGTACCAACTCGTAAGCTCTTAAAATGTATTCTTTGACCACTTCATAATCAGCAGATTGTTCAGATGAGAGTGCAGTATAAACATCACTAGCTTTGCCAGTTAACACACTCTGCAATAATGAGGTCCACTTCTCTTTTGGCCATTCCAGATTCTCGGCAATTTTCTCAAAACTGAGAAAATATTTGTCTATCTCCTTTTCTCTAAAAGGGGGAACCTGTCTCAAATGTTTGGCCAAATCAAAGTATGAACCCTGACTGCCATGAGAGTGCCCTTTGCTGGTCAATTCTAATTCCCTTAATCTGAATTCTCTATCAGAATTTTGATTCTGAAATTCTCTAACTTTGTCTCTCTCTCTTTCCTCATTATCTCTTAATTCCTTCTCTATTTCCCTTTGTTTATCTCTCTCTTGAATTTCTCTTAATTCTTTCTGAATTTCTCTTTCATTATCTCTTAATTTATCTTCTCTTTCTCTTAATTCCTTCTGAATTTCTCTTTCTCTTAATTCCTTCTGAATTTCTCTTTCTCTTAATTCCTTTCTTTCTTCCCTTCTTTCCTGCATCTGCATCTGTTCCCATTGAAGTTTGATCTTTTCAATCTCTATGTCCTTAGCTATCTGTAATTTCTTTCCCAAACCAGACGGAGATTTTTTCTTAACACTTGAAACCCCCTCTTCAAAAATACCTGATTGTACCAAATATTGAATCAAGATACTTCTAATATCCTGCTTCAACATGGAAGCCTTCGCTTCAGTAAGACTATAATGTTGAGCAATTTCAAGTAATTCGTCCTTCTTTAAGGACTCAAATTTCTCCTGGGTAGGATCAGCTAAGAAACTCTCTACTCTGGATGTCATTATGAAAGCCTGTTAGTTTCTCTTTATTTCTTAATCTGGAAATCAAAAAACCACTAAAATTTCAAACAATGAAATTCAAATCCCAAAAAGAAAACTTTCCGAAGTATCAAAATCTCGGAAATATTAAAACTTCGAAAATATTTAATTAAATCTAAACCTCAAAATATTTAAATTCGGATCCCGAAATTATTCTAATTTCTAATCCCGTAATACGAGCCCCCAATTTATCCTGTTACGACTCTAGGGGTAATATAACAGAATAAAAGACACAAACCAGCTTTCAAGATTAAAATGCAAAACTTTAATTTCCTAAAATATTAAAAGAATTAAAATAATTCAACAAACAATCAAAGTGAAAGAATTAAAATAACTTACAGTATAGAATATCCTAAAAAGTCCTAAAATGTTTTAAAGTTCACTTCCTGTTGTTAATCAGAATAATCCGGATGTGGTATTCCGAATGAAAAAGCCTGTAATGTGCTGAAACTGATAAGTTCTGATGTAATCCAAAATAATCCTTGCAAGTCTGGAATCTCACAAGTTTTAGAATAATGTCCGATAATTCCACGGAGCTGTATAGTAATTCAGATGAATTACTAATTAAATAAATTCCACACAGAACTGAATAATTTCAATAACCTCTCCTCGATCAAGCAACTGTAAAGAATGATAATTCCAAAGATTATTGCCTATATATCTTTACTAAGTGCGTAGAATTAAAAGGGAATATCCTTTCTCCGTCTTTAATACTATGGTATTTCAAAATAACACAACCCTCTAAGAACCAATCAGGAACTAGGTTACGCGTCATTTACCCAAAGGTCTAGTGTACTAAAAATCTTAAAGAGTAAACATAATGTTATTGTGTAGTATGGAATGTGACCTTTCAATGTTGATTTCTAAAAAGTACAAAGCCAGGTCGACTTCATTTCCCGCGCAATTGATCATGTGACCACTTATTGATCGAGCAGTAGTCGTATCTATACTGATATGCTAACTCCTATTCAGACTAACACAGAAATCATAAATTAGTAAATTAAATCATTATAAAAAGGTAAAAAGGTATGATTCCGTAACAATATATATATATATATATATATATATATATATATATATATATATATATATATATATATATTGATTACAAACACAGTGACACTGTTTTCTTCACTAAAAATGTTTTGCTTTTATGCAAAATGAAACAGCACAACAATAAGAACTCCTGTATTTGTAATCCATTCATATTTCTCTACACTAAGTTTTACATTAGGTTGCAATTATCTCTTTTATGAAATACGAACCATGTCACGTAACCCTTCTTTGGTATCCTTCCCAGTATTGCAGAAAAACATAGTCTCAATATGGAAAAGTGCTTGGCTAACTTTATTAAAACCAAACGTTTCACAATTATCTAATGCACTGAGAAAAAAATGCTAGAACTTTCTAATTAGATATTATGATAATATGTGTGTGACACTGTGATCAGTTTTCAGATTTTTGAGCACAATTTACAACCTTTCTTTACAACTTCCGTATCTTTTGCTATCCATCACTGTATCACTTTGACGTCATCCCTGTCAATCGTGAAAACTCGAACAGCTCTATAAACTAAATATACTTACTAGGCAAGTTCTCAATCAACTTGCCAGTCCTTATGTGGTTGACATTCTGTAAATAATATATGATAATATGCCAAAGTTATGTGAGCATATTGTAAAATAATTGTTAATAATGTTTACATAAATATCACGAACAAGTCGGTATTATTGACATTAAAACATGTTTAGGCAGCTAATGAAATTTTAAAAAAAACGACAACAGTTGACCTGTTAGCCATTTGTTCTTTACAGTAATACGTCATGTCATTTTATATGGATGTAAATTATATACAAGTAAATGTAGATACATATCAAGCTGTTGTATTCCATTATTTACGTAAGTCTTGAACTTAATTATGTTCTCTTCTGTGTACATTACGCCATATATCTCTTATGGCTAGCTTTCCAGTCCAAAAGCAGGGGTAAAAAATAAAACATTTTAACTGTGTGTATTAGGACCTAACTAACAACTCTCGAAGACATAATGTTATATGACTTTCAATAATCATTGAATGCCATGGCTGTTTGATGACGACGACGACGAAGACGACGACGACGATGATGATGATGACGACGACGACGACGACGATGATAATGGTGGTTGTGGTGGTGGTGGTGGTGGTGGTAATGACGATAAAATATTAATAGGAGTAACATTTATCAGTCCCAGAATATCCTTCCTTGCAAAGGTCAAACTGGTCTTGCTAATACAAAGAAACTCACCATCCGGCAACAGTCCATATGTGAATATTGCCAAGGATTCCTCTAACAAGTACGACAAATCGGATTTTTTTTCCTTTAGTTTCTCAAACCAATTTTTAATTCGCAGTTATTTTTCCCTTGAATATTTCCAGAAAAAAACTTGTTCAGTTTTAGATGGGGGCTTGAGGGCCATCCTCCTTATGCAATTGTGGTTCAACCGGAATCGGACATATTCATTTGTTCATGCGCTAGTTAGTGGCAGTACTTGGTGAATAATACATGAAAACCTCTGCCATTGTGATATGGGAAGGTCTTAGAACATAAATGTTTACAATTTTTCCATGTGGATTACAGGGCTTGACTATTGTGGAGGCCATGCATTACGCGATTAAATTCTCAGAAGTACTAGTGAGAATTATTCGAATTAAATGCATAGTTAATTGATGCTGCGGGCAACGGTGAATAGCCTTTGGTTAGCCATATACTGTATTATTCGCTTATTAAAAAGCTCTTTACCTATTTCCCCATGGGAGAACTTTCACTTATAATCAGAACTGTCATACTTGTGAAGAAATAATAGATCCATTACCCAAAGAGTCTACCGCTAATTGTGACTCAATTTCTGGACAAAAGAAGCCCTCTTCATCTCTCTCTCTCTCTCTCTCTCTCTCTCTCTCTCTCTCTCTCTCTCTCTCTCTCTCTCTCTCTCCAGAGTGAATATTAAAGCTCTTGAAATTATGACCTCAGGAACTATTCGTTGTGCCTCAGTGGATATATACATTAAGATTATAAATGATAACAGAAATAAATTACATAAGTTTTCGAATTGGAGATCTATAGAAAACTATAAAAGTAAAATTATTTTTTAATATGTAAATGCTGTTGCTGTCGGAAATGCATTACCTATCTTGGGAAAGATACTTTATAACGTTATATATTTTGCATCTATCGAGGATGTAGTTTCGTTATCCTTATAAAAAAAGATGAAACATTTTTCTCCAAAACAAAAAGGTCTATTTTAAGAGTAGTATTGTCTCATCTTACAAAATCACATACAACTTAAGAGTAAGAGAGTGTCTCATCTTACAAATCACATACAAACTTAAGATTAATAGAGTGTCTCATCTTACAAATCACATACAACTTAAGATTAATAGAGTGTCTCATCTTACAAATCACATACAAAAATATCGCAAATCCATCCCAAGCATTCCATTGTATATGATGGCAACTGCTCAATATTCTTCTGGATAATTTCTATTATAATGTCAATATTATAATAAGAAATTTTCAAAGCGGCGCACGACAATTCTTCAAATAACATTTCGTCAAATAGAACAAATTTTTCATGTTTATTTGTCTGATTACTTTCGAAGAAAAAAACCTCCTTGCAGTGTTAACAAATTCGCGATAAGTTTACATTCTTGTCACTTCTTTCCCCCATTTTCTAGCTTCTTAGTTTAGCAAATTTTAGGGAATTCAACAAAACATCTTTTTTAGGGAACTGTCGAATTGGACGAAATATATCCGGCGACTAAATGCCATGTGACTCAAACAAAACAATCCCTGTTCGATAGATAATACAATATGCCTATGTGATACTTCCATTCACAACCTTTTCAAATGAAAATTATGACACATTCATCTTCTCGGGAAAGGTTGTGCTGAAAGACTTTTCGTCGAACGCGACACGTCGTTGAAAATGACAAATTATCACAAATATTACGGTATAGTATAATAAGAAGCGTTATATTGCCTGCTACTCCAGCGTATATAGTCTGGTATAGACCAAAACGTAAATATAGTCTATTATTATATACTTTATAAACAGTTCCATTCGTTTAACGTTGTTGCTACTGGTCAAAATTGACCGTAGTTAAGTAAAAATATTCACCGCTTCCTTATATGGTAAGCACGTGCCCGCATTCGATGAAACTCTTATGGGTACAGCTAAAAAATAATGGCGACGGAAACGTCGAACGCTGACCACGTCATAAATCTGATGGCCACCAGAGGCTGACAATGACTTTAACCATTTCTACCTGACACAAGTCTTTGAGAATCAGTGGATCTAGCCTTCATCCAAAGAAATATATCTATCATCCAAATTAAGTAAAGAAATTCTAAATATATCCAAAAACTCAAATTGCAAGGAGAAATAAATAAATTAATATCACACAAAAATAATGAGAATAGACGGCTAGTGATCATTAGTTGCTGCTGTTAGTAAGAGAGAGAGAGAGAGATGGAGAGAGAGAGAGCGAGAGAGAGAGAGTCAAACTGACCTTTGATACAATGTATCAGTCAACAACTTCTCTTTCACGTAAACTGTGCACTTTTATCTGCTCCGGAAAGCATTGTTTTATCCTGTACTAGAAATGTAATGAAACATAAGCGACTCCAAAATGAATCTATATCCTTTTTTAACGTTATTATCCAAGACCTATGGACCACAATACCCTGGCAACAATCATGACACACACTGCATTTTCAAATTTACCCGCCACCATGACAGCAACATTGAGACAAACACAATGATATACTTAGACAGATTTTCCTGGCTCATCTTTTCATAATGGTATCTTCAATTTTCATTGATGAATTGCGTCATATTTCCTAATATCAATAATTTGTTGTGCTTTTTTGGCTAGATGACATTCCATACTTTTTAACAAACTTAGTTTCGTTCACTGCTGAATGAGAATCACCCCATGTACGCGCGCACTTCCGTAGCAGTAAAGTAGCGTGTATTACTGCGCAGTATTCAGGTTTCATTTATTAAATGAACGGCATGTAAAATGTTTTATAAAACGTTGAAGTATCGTTTTGTTTCAATTGTTTTATTCTTATAACATAACAGAGTGATTAATATGCTTGTTTTTAAGTATATAAAATAAAGGTCATTGACTGAGAATTAAAAAATATTGGGCCATCGTTTATGTGGCGTAGAATGCCCTCGCAAGCTCGGGAATCCTGCGCCACATGACCTCTTGCCCAATATTTGTAAATACTGAGTTAATAACCTATAAGTATAGACCAAAACGTAAACATAGTCTGATATAGATTAAAAAGTAAATATAGTCTGGTATAGACCAAAACGAACTTTAGCATTTGTATACTACAATAGAGGAATATATACATAATTGAAACGTTGCAAACTATCTACTTCGTGTCAGGAGTCCCTCTCTCTTCCTCCCTATTTCTTTCATATTCTTTGACTTTTGATATGCATCATTGTGAACAATTTCTTATCTATGTATTCGTCCACTTTGAAACACAAATGTTAGCAAATAGTTCATTATTTACTAATATTTTAGAAACTGCATCTAGAAGTCATTGATTCATCGGCAGTGGGTTTTTTTCCAGAAGAATGAACCCTGTGTATCGACCGAGTTACATTGGGTTCCCTCTTTCATTTCTGGTAAGAGTGTTAGCGAATATATCAGCACTACATGTTATTTACAAGGTCTTAGATGCAATTTCCAATATATGGGATGGGTAAAAGATAAAACACAGTAGTCATCAGCATACAATAGAACACGGTTTTTTTCAATCTGAAAGGCACCAAATAGAGATATAAAATTTTGCTTTTTATTGTGCCTCGTTGTAAGTACAGCTGAGATATACAGAGTACTGGGGCAAGGGTAGTCTTTTGTTTTAAAAAAACTGTTTGAAAGTGAATTAATGTCATAAATCACGGTGTGTTTTTAAAGCCCCGTTTGCGTGCATGCGCATGGTGCCTTATTTTATACCAAAATCATGAACTTTTCAACGTAAATGTATTTACCTCGAATAATCCAGTGCAATGACCTAACTGACCTATCGCTACTTGTCAATCACGCTAATCGATTAACCAATCAGCGATCGTAATTAGACACACCTGCAGGCATTGTTTACATCCGCCAGTTTCCTTCGACAAGCTTACTGTCGCGATAATGAATTGGTTATCGTAAATATTTAGACATTTTGCAACGGTTCGTCAATTTTTTATTGACCATCGTGAACAGGTGTCAATGGGGCTTTGTAATTCTGGCAGTCGATATCCAGATCGTCTAAATGGAGGAGTTTGATTTTAATGATTTACTGAAATAAAACACGTATACGAACTTGAAATACAAATATAAATATTGTCTACTGCTGTATAATTTATGCAACTTGGTAATTTTACATTTTAACAAGAGTAAGAATAATTTCTAATAAACTTATCACTGAAATTGAAACATATTTCTTCGCCAAATAAACAGGTTGTCATGCCACGTGATTCGGTAGGCGGAGCGGTCTATTATCTCGAGTAAGGTTAGTTTCCGACTGGTGTGAATACTGACTTGTGCGAAGTAAACATTTCAGAACATGAACATTTTAAACATCCCTCATAATAATTATTTGCTACTTTAGCCTATCGTGGAGTGTACTCTAGCATAACAATATGCTGTTATCTATACATTTCACTAAAATTTATTAAGTCTTCTGTACATTTATAAAATAAAGTCAAGGACTATAGCAGGTAACTGTATTGATGCGAGATTGAACAGTTGCATAAAGTGAATATATGTAATATTTTGGACAGCAAGTAAATCATAGCTACTGAATGTAATTTTCATAGCAATTTGGTCTCTGAGTCATATTCATAAGAGGGTAATCTATCGATGCAGATAGCTGAATAATAGGATAAATATTCTCTTTGTAATTTAACCATACAATGTAATTAAAATGATACAAGCATTCAGTTCTCAATCCAAACGTGCTAGTTTTGCTGACGTTATAAACCTTGCATTACACTGGTCTACAGCAAAAATGTTTCCGCAATAAATGTTATCAAACTTTACTCATTCTGGGTTACTGAAAACGAAAATGATGCTTAAAATTATTGATTGGCTCTAGTTTTAAAGATATTATACTGGGTCAGTATATACGACCCTTGACTTGGGAATGGCGGAGGATAAGTGAGTTATAAAGGGAAGGGATCTCAATTTAAACCAGAAATGAATAAAATACATCTTTGACTGGATCTATGAATAAATCTATGACTGGGTTTGGACAGTACTTGCTTTTTAGGCAAAACAATGAATGATGCAATCTGAAGCTGGTATTGCGTCATACATGATATGAATTGCATCATGTTATTCCTAGAAGCCATGGATGATACAATCATAACTAAGCTTACATCACTCTGCTGAAGAAATTGCCCTATATCAGCTCTACAAATCATACAGTGTCGTGCTCTCTTATTTGTCAGTGTTTGATTTTGCAACGGGACACATTTCTGTTTAGCCAAAGTGAGCAGAGATGCCTCGTACTTGTGTGAACAATGCAGATAACTTCTGGTATGTTTGTGGTGAAGTGACTTTTGCATCACAAAAGCGCAGTATAACCACTATGGTTAAGAAAGCCTATCACCTTTATTTTGGCTGCAAAATTGGAGATCAGGACAAGATGTGGGCCCCGCACATATGTTGCAACACTTGTGCAACCAATCTTCGCCAATGGTTGAACAGGAAAAGGAAATCTATGCCTTTTGCAGTGCCAATGATTTGGAGAGAACCGACAGATCATATCAGCAATTGTTACTTCTGCATGGTGCTTCCAGTTGGGAAAGGTGTGTCAAAGAAGAAAAAGTGGACTGTTCATTATCCAAACATTCCGTCAGCTATACGCCCAATACCCCACGGAGGACTGCCGATTCCTGATGCACCAGAATCATTCTCACTTGAGTCAGACGAGGAAGAGGAAGAGGATGAAACTTCTAGTCCTGAACCATCAATGTCACATGACCCATATTTTCTCCCATCCTCCTCCTCTGAACCACACCTCATAACACAAGGTGAACTAAATGACCTTGTCAGGGATTTGGAACTACCCAAGAGTACGGCAGAGCTGTTGGGCTCCAGACTACAGCAGTGGAATCTCCTGGCAGGTGATGTTAGGGTTTCAATGTTCCGTGACCGTCAAAAGGATCTTGTCCCATTCTTCTTCATGGAAGGTGATCTTGTAGCCTGCAACAACATCGATGGTGTGATGGCAGCCCTCAACATCGTTCATGATCCAGATGAGTGGAGACTGTACATTGATTCATCGAAGACGAGTCTTAAAGCTGTCTTGCTGCATAATGGCAGTGTTTTGCCATCAATTTCAGTTGGTCATGCAGTCCATATGAAGGAAACCTATGAAAACATGAAACAACTTTTGAGGTGCATAAATTATGACCAACATCAGTGGCAGCTTTGTGGCGATTTCAAGGTTCTTGCTCTCTTGCTTGGTCTGCAGACTGGATACACAAAGTACTGCTGTTTTCTCTGCGAATGAGATAGTCGTGCGAGAGATTCCCATTACACCAAGAGAGATTGGCCACTCCGACAGCCATCGGAGCCTGGGATGAAAAGTGTTCAGCATCCACCACTTGTTGAATCAAGGAAGATTTTGTTACCACCCTTGCACATCAAGCTGGGTCTGATGAAGAACTTTGTCAAGGCCATGGACAAAACACAAGCAGCTTTCAAGTACCTCCGTTGAAAATGTTCAAGGTTAAGTGAAGCTAAGATAAAGTAAGGTGTCTTTGTTGTGAGTTATAAAGAGAAGGGATCTCAATTTAAATCAGAAATGTATAAAATACATCTTTGACTGGATCTATGAATAAATCTTCTCAGATTCGTGAACTTCTTCGAGATGATGCATTTCACCGTGCACTGCGTGGCAAGGAAAAGACGGAATTGAAAGCCTTCCAGTTAGTGGCGACACATTTTCTCAGAAACAACAAGGCAGACAACTACAGGGAGTTGTTGGAAAACCTCCTTAAGGCATGCAAAAGCCTTGGTTGCAACATGTCACTAAAGATACATTTTTTGCACTCTCATCTAGATTTTTTTCCACCGAACTGCGGAGACGTGAGCGACGAGCAGGGCGAGCGATTTCACCAGGACATTGCAACAATGGAGAAACGCTGTTAGGGCAAATGGAGCCCATCAATGCTTGCAGACTATTGCTGGACAGTGACAAGAGATGCTCCATGTAATGAATACAAGAGACAAGCCAAGAAGCTCCGAGTAGACACTGAATAAGGACTAAACTATGTACTTATATATACATAATAGTTTTTTGACTTTTGTTTCAATATATTTTTTATTTATATAACCCTTTTGCTGTTTTTTAAAGTGTTACATAAATAGGACAGGTGAAATATTATCATGTAAAGCAACCATAAATACATGAAAAGACCTAGGTTTACAATTTATGATTAAAACTCTACTATGTACACAATATACATGGACGTAAAATGTAAAAACTTAACTAACTTGGAAACAGAAGCCAATCAGTTGTTTTAATTGTCATATTTTGAATTCAGCACATCAAAATCCCTAATAAATAGCACATTTTATCTCTAAAGCAGATGACTTCTGAAGCAGACGACTTCTCTGAAGCAGACGACTTCGAAATTTTTTAAGACCAGTGTTATTTGCATAGGATAAAGTGATTGTAAGTAGTACGGATTCAAACTCAGCATTTCAACAGAACAAATGATGGGTCTTGTCTTCAGCCAATTAAGATTCAAGTATTGCACGGGTCTCTTTCTCTGTCTCTCACGTCTGTGTGCGTGTATTATAAATACAGCAAAATTGCATTTGCTTTTTCACAAGAAAATATTGTTTCTGATTAATCACGATAAGTACATACATCAAAATTGAAAGTTACTATAAGTTTTGAGTAAATATTGCATCAGAACATACAATACCGACAACAATAATTATACCAATACTTAGATCTCTGATAAAAATACTTCCGGTTGTTTACATTTTTAGAATAGGTGAATATATCAAAATACTGGTATTCTGTAGAATAAAGCAACGTGAAAACAATTTAGTACAATGCATACCAGTTGAACAGTAAACTTAACGCTATTTTGAAGGCACAGTGAACTCGTGCATAAGCGCCATGTTATTTATTGCCGTGTACCATTTGTGAACTTTTATACTTTTCCGTTTTCGCCAGAAATGTATCTACTTCGTATGTGTTAGTATATTGACATAATTTCAAACTATTAAACTACGCTCAACCGAGACATTCGGTATACCTCAAACGCTGATCTAGGCTAGACTTACAAATGACGTTTATGTCATTATCGATTCCTAAGTACACACTATATCCCATATATAAGTGTATACTAAAATTTATTTTCAAATAAGACTGTTCTAACTACGATGACCATACATTCATGTGTTTTGAACAAGCTGGCAGTTGCTCCAATCAGTTTCGAGCAATTTTCGCCTTTTTCAACAAAGCACATTGACACAAAATAAGCCGATACATTATTTATATCGACAGAAAGACTATTTAATGTTATTTTTTGACTGAAGAATGTTTTAT
Source organism: Margaritifera margaritifera (assembly GCA_029931535.1). NCBI lineage: Eukaryota > Metazoa > Mollusca > Bivalvia > Unionida > Margaritiferidae > Margaritifera > Margaritifera margaritifera. The sequence continues at coordinate 6,948,612 of JAQPZY010001696.1, read as the reverse complement.
AATAGTTTCTTGAGATTCAAACAGTTTCTTTCAATTATCAAACACCTTATATAACTATTAATAAATTGTATCAGTTCTACTCTAGTATAGCAGCCGAAAACAACGCAATAGGGATATTTTCACCTTTCAGGCACTTCTACTCTACCGTACATAATAAGACCGGCGTGGCCTTTGATTATTTATTTGTCTTGAATACAATGATGTGGTATGCATACTTTTATATTTTGCACTATATTCATTACTTACACGGATAGAAAATTTAAAAAGTTGCAAGAACGCTATCTTGACTTCCCAAAATAGCTGGAAAGGTTTTGAGATTAAATCATTTTAGTGAAATACATCTTTTGCTGATTGTGTCTATGTGATTGTGTGTATGACATAGTGTTTGTGTATTTGTGAAATTCAGACTTTCTTTTCCAAGGAAACGTTCTGAGTTTGCAAATAATTTTTATTTTCTAGGCCCAATTTATTTTTGTCTTGAAAGCGTGAATTATGTGTAGCAGAAATATTAATGAACACACACACACACACACACACACATATATATATATATATATATATATTAGGCCTTAGCTATTTCAAAACACTGAGTTCGGTTCATTCTATGCTGTACGAGCAAAGTGACTGCAGTGAAAAAACCAATTATCTCGAATTCTCTGACTGCGCGTTTTCACCACAGCCATGGTACTTATGTAATAAATTCACGATGTAAAATCGCAATACAACGATTTTTGTCAGGAAGCTGTCCACTTTACGGATGGCTTCCTGATGGATGATTCTCGGCTGGAAGTCACACAGAGTTCTTAATATCTGAGGCCATCTCAGTAAGTAGGTGGACTCATGTATTTGGGATTCTAGGGGGAAAAAATTCAGAACTTACATCTGGCTCTGCCCAACCAAAACAAGGTTTTTTGACTGTATATCTGAAAAGATGCACACAAATAACCCCTTTACGGGAGCAATCTTTAGCTGTAGAGGTATGTAAAATATAAAACTATATTCTTTCTTGCTATCCGCTTTATATGATGGAATTGTTTTATATATTGGATGTTTCAGAGATTATTCTAAATTTTACGGCGAGTGAAACCTATGTCAGATAACGCCATGCTATCAGATAGAGTATAGTCTATTTCAAGTTAGCCATTCTTATAACTGAACGGATAAAGTGTATTGAAGTATACGCTGCATGCATTAAATGTCGAGCAATGTTCGGGTTCTTATAATTCAGTAAGATTAATCTTGTCGAACATATATTCATGTACGAACGTGGTTATTATAATAATAATCTCGTACCGTAGTTCTGATGAAATGATTTGATGTGTAACGAAGCAAATTTATGTGCGCGCATGCATAATGTATATTACTGTATTCGTGCTTCATCGTGTCTCATGTACTACACGGCTCATTCATTATAGTTTTATCTGTTTTTGTGACGGAGAGTCGTAGAACTCTATGGGATTTCGTGCAACCCGTATGCTGCTGTCGATGGTGACGTTGGCTTGGAAGACAGTATTGGTTACTCTCAGTGAGGGACCACAGTTCGTGATCAGTGGGTCTGTATGGAATAATGAGGCTCTTGAGGGATCCTTGAGCAGACTCGGAGGGGCTTCCAATGCGTCGTGGCTCCTTAAACATTCGACGAGAGCTGTGTAACAGGAAATACAACGTGACACTACGAGAAACATATGTTCCATTTTTTAATCAATATCATTCAATATTACTATATGAGTGAAATCAATAATTCTATATCGCTACATAAGAAAAAATCAATAATTCATAGATCACACTTGTGGATGAAACGTACATTCTTCATATTTTTGTACAAATTATGTACTTTGATTACCCTTGTTGATGATAGAATCATGCATTTCCCATATTTGTGTATACATTCTATACATTGATCGTCCATGGCGATAGATCCATATATCAAGCATATTTCTTTATAAGTTTCATAAGTTTTGATTCTTAATTGATTACTCGTTGAAGTTACATGCTCTGATTAGTTCCATTTAGGAATGATATCATTTCCTTATATCATTTGTTGAACTCGGTGTGCATTATTCTGTTAAATCCATTGTTGGACTTCATGCGAACGAGTGTGGTGTCAGATTTATTCATCGTTCAGATTTCATTATAAATAAAGATCTCATTCGCGAAATTGATTTCCGTGTTTTCGCTAAATTCAATCTGAACCCGGCTTCATCCTGTTACAACATCAACAACAACAACAACAACAACAACAACAAAGCAAGAAGATTGTAACTTACGTTTCTGCTGAAGAATATCTGCAAGCTTTTGAGCTGTGATTTAAGTGAATTATAATAAAATATTGTGAAAAATGATGCTAAAAGGAAATAAATTAAAAAATTAAAAAAACAATGAATAAGCTTTCAATACTTCCAGCACTTTGTTTGTTTCTAGTGTTAAAGATACTCAACCCATAATTCTTACCTTTCTTGTCCTTTACTTAAGACATTCCAAGCATACGATTTGTTTCATCATCCTTTCATTGAGGTGGGCAGAGTATGTAGAGATATTTTTTAAAAAAACAAAAAGAAAAAAAATTGTAGTTCGCTGAATTGGTATACCGCTTCAATCCTTGTTACAATTGTACTTTCTTACCACGATAATACCAGTACGTCTCAACTTATGTTATGGTGACTATCTTGCTATCAAGAAACTCTAAAAATCACATGTAGTGATCTGTACAAAACTGGACATTGAAAAAATGTTTTGTGAAAATTACTCAATAAATTGATAACTTCTGACTTTCTACTCACACTTGTCAATGCAGTTAAATCTAGAATATGAATGTAATCTCTGAGGACTACAAATCGTTTTTTACGGGAAAAGGATAACGGCCTATAAATGTAATCTCTGCCGAGTAATCTCTGAGGACTACAAATTGTTTGTAAGGAAACAGGATAACAGCCTATAAATGTAATCTCTGCGGAGTAATCTCTGAGGACTGCAAATCGTTTTTTACGGGAAAAGGATAACGGCCTATAAATGTAATCTTTGCCGAGTAATCTCTGAGGACGGCAAATCGTTTTTAAGGAAACAGGATAACAGCCTATAAATGTAATCTCTGAGGATGTGCAAATCGTTTTTAAGGAAACAGGATAACGGTCTATAAATATGTTTATGGAACACGAGCGTCACACTGCATTACCGGAAATCTTACCTAAAACTTAACCGGACTGGCGGCCAAGGGCAGCACTATTGCCCCTACCACAGCGGTGGTGCGGTATAAAAGTAGGAATTGTTTGCCATCAAAATATTAGATTAAGATTTAGAATCGGATACTCTACTCTCGAGACTGCACGCTTATCGATTACAATAAAAATGTTGTGAATATAGGAGAATTGTGTTAATAATTATACCATACTGACACGAAAGATTCGCAAAAATTAATAATGAAAGCTGTTATTGCAGATGGAAGCAGAAGAAATGATTGTCTTTCTAATTTTGAATGCATATAGCTTTACGAGAAGATATAGGTAAGTAGCACAGCTATCAAATAGTTGATATGCAGCGATGACTTTCTTACTGATTTAGTTACCGTTGATGACATAATATATTTGATAATTTGGAAAACACACCCTCCCCTTCCCAACGGCAACAGTAAAAAGAATTAAAGAAGGAAAGAAAAGAACTCCAGCTGTGTATTAAAGTCTAAAGAAGGTATTGTTAACAGAGGAAGTCGAAATATCTGCCGCACAAAGTTCTTGGCCCAGAGTGCGTGTTCTTTCCAAGTATGCAATTCCGCTTTATAAGAAAGAAGTATGGTGAGTGGTCTCTGGTGGATACCGGTTTATTCTTTCTTCCAGACCAATCAATATCATATGTAATTCAACAAGTCCTTTGTATAATTCTCTCATGGTAATCAGTCTCAGAATTTAGTATGTTCTATACATCCCTTGATTAGTCTGCACGATTCCGACAGCAACAAAGTCATTTAAAAAAATGATACTTGACAAATTAACACGGTTCAGGAGACAAAACCTTTCTAAAGTATTTAAATGTGATGGATATGTTGCCGACACTATGCATGCTAGCTTGTAGACAGTTTTATTAATTGATGTTTGTGGTGCCTAAAGTCTGCGAAATTAAAGGACAGGTCAATTTTTATCAATGGCCTAGGAATGCCGCAATACATCAGAACTTAAATAAAGCACTCTCGACTTGTCCGATTTTGACATAGCGAGGTCCTTTGTGCTGAGGAAGCCGGAGAACGAGGGGATACCTTGGATAAGCGACCACTTTACCCTCGCACATGTCGGAACCAGGAACTGAACAAAGGCCGCAAAGGTGCGAATAGAGTGTGTAACCATTACGCTATCCAGACCCTATTTGGTTGAGATTGAGTTCAGTGCGCGCTCGAGGCAGAGCACTATGATTGTTAGAGTAGATAATCATGAAAGAAATTAAATTAATGAGTCCTTAGAACAGACATTTTACACACATACACGTACACAAACTGGTAACAGCGCAATTAAAAAACAGACACCCAACGTTTCTAGCTAATCAAGCTCCTCGTCAAGGGAAGATACAACGTACACCCACAACACAAGTACTAAACACACACACACACACACACACACACACACACACACACACACACACACACATATATATATATATATATATATATATATATATATATATATATATATATATATATATATATATTTAAAGTATAAGAACATTACTTCTAAAAACCTAGTGCTGTAATGAGTACAAGTTCTTTTTTGGGGTGGGGGTGGGGGGTGCAAATTGCAAAGTCGGCTTCTAGTCTTAGGCTGACAGACTTCAAGTGTGCATTGAGAAGCAACAATCAACAGTACATAGTTGGTAAAAAACTAGAAACAAAATTTTACACAAACAAGACCACCGTTTTACCTATATGAAAAGACGACTAAATTGTCCTGTAGCCAAGATGTAGACATCATGCGAGGCAAACTTTAATAACGTGAAGTCTCACTTTACAGACAAGACGTTGTTTTTTCTCGGGTTTGATGTACTAACAACTATATTTGTCTTTTTTTTCTTCTCTTTTTTAAGCAATAAGAGTACCATTTATAAAGAATTAAATATTAGTATTTAATGGATCGTTATCCGCAGAAATTGACGATACATGCCAAGCTAGCTAGAACAAGGCAACACATTAAATTCGGTAACTTGTGTTAAATTTAATGAAGTACAACGTTTTTGTTGCAACAGGTATTAATACATTTTTCCACAACGTAGCAAATCAAGCGTTGAAGTTCATGACGAATGGACTAAAGACTTTATTAACTAGATTATTAGAAAAACAGACACAAAGAAAACGCTTGTATCGCAAGAACAGTCGGAAAGTGTTGAAATTAGAAAAACACGATTAGTTGGACATATTACACACTATCACAGGTGTATAGCGTTTTTACGAGATCGCATGGAAAGGATTAATGAAAAAGTTAGAGAAAAGTTACCATTAGGAGAAATATAGTAGTAACTGTTATAACATTAGCTGCAAAAGCCAATGCAATATGTGTGACTGTATCAACGATTGCTTTGTCTATAGCAAATTTGGTACAAGGTTTAGTAGGTACTGGGGACAAGTGGCGGTGGTGCTTCATTAGGAGGCAAATATGATTCGTTTATTGATACAATTTAAATGGGCTTAATAAATACTGGCAATTATTTGTTTCAGTTAGCCGAAAAGGTGTAATTTCCTTGGCAGTGTAATCAGTTTGTTTCTTAGGGGTGTCAGCCATTTTTTCTTTTTTTGACTGAATATGTAATTGTACTTGTTTGCTTGTTTGATATTATAGGATTTGTTATATGCATATTTGAGCGGGGGTGGTGTGTGTGTGTGTGTGTGTGTGTGTGTGTGTGTGTAAAGTAAACATGTAACAAAATTGTGCTTCGCATGATTAGAGTTTCGTGACCTATTTCATAAAGCAAACTAAAGCAGCCTCTGCAACAACTTGTATGAATGTAAATGATTGTTTGTTTATTTCATGGTCAATATTGTCCGCACTTCGTGATCGTCATGTGCCATTTGAAAGTCCAAGTATTGGATTGTACTCTGCAAGTGCAACGAATGTACAATCACACTAACAAATATGCTGTGCATCGGTTCCGCCATCCAGGCAGTAGGACTATCATCATTATCCTTATTTTCTAAATAAATATTTCGTATTTTGTCTTCCTTTTTGTCTTCTATCGTTTCTTTTCGTTCTGTATAGGATTGTTTATTAGCTTTTGTAATACCATCATTTACAACGTCGTTAATAACGGTAGGCTTTAATTCAAGTTTATGCAAATCTTTAGATTTCTTTTAATTGTTGTTTTTATCCAATGATACAACCCATTTTTAAAGCATAACACCCTTGAACAAGAGGATACAGTCACCATCAACAGCATGGCTCGATTTCACTTTTGAGCTCATATATACTTTTAAAATCTTGTTATTATATTTTTATCTGAATCGTAACCTTGTTCACCTAGTATTAGTTTCTAATTCATTTTTTAACAGTGCCTTGAATTGTGTAATTAGACAGTGTAATAAATGTTTTGTTTTGTACTTCTGCACCAAAAATGCAGATTACATAACTCCTGATACTTTGATTTGACTTTTAAAATACCTTCATTTGTTAAACCGCTGCTTTCTTGAAGAAAGAAGCAAGTCCAACCTGTAGGTCAAAATGTAACAAGTTTCTCATTACAATAGCTGTATGGTCATTTTACCTTCCAGTACAACCAAACAAATTCAAAATTTTTTCTCGGTTACTTTTTCTTCAAAATCAAGGAAATATCATATGGTTTCCAATATTATCTATAATCATCTATGAATTTGTAATCCTTTCCTTTGATGTATCTGTAATCATGGTGCGGTGGAATGTTAAAATTCTTACATTCTATATTAAATTGTTTTAAATCAATGTTATTGCTGATGAAATTCAAGCATTTTCACCAGGTACGGTATTGTACACTCACTCAGTAATTTATAACTCTGGAAGTAAACGCGAAAACTGTAAGCAAACTCTGGAACGCTTTGATGCGGAAAATACCATTAGAAATTCCACAACCATTTGTTGCAATCCACACGGCCCAGTTTTATTTATTCTGCTAAAGACTTCTGTCACACTCTGCTCTGTATCTGCTGAGAGATTTTTCACTATGAAAGTTTAAAGTATAGTTATCACAAATATTTAATGGCTTCTATATGTAAATATGAGTTTCAAAGTAGTAAACTTTTATCTCTGTAAATATTTTTGGAATTGCATGGTTCAACTGCAGAGCCTGTGTGTGGAAAAACTGGAGCGTTAAACTACGTGGCAGGACATGGGAAAGGTGCTGTACTGGTTAGTTTTTAAATCTAAAATCCATTCATTAAGTTCAATCAAATTAATGTGAAACAGGCTTTTTTCTGGCGCAAATAGATTAATCCTCTGTATACTGTTTTTCCACACTGACATGCACCTTTTTCTTGATTTCTGACTCTAATCTTTCATGTAATTTATTGTAATACCATATTAATCTCGTTGATTTTCACATACTATTTACATCTCTGACAATTTCTATTTCGTTTTTCCATTTCCTATATTCATTTTTTTCTTTCTATTGCATCGTAGTATTTTACAACTGAGTGTCTCTCAAATATTAATTGTACCACTTATTTGTATAGTTCAATTTGAATTACGTTCGGCGAAAGTCGTGTCGAAAACAGCGGTTGCCGCAGCAACAACTGCATCATCAAAATCTGTATATATGCACACTGTAAAAGATGTACTTGATTTTACTTCATCCATATGGTGTAAATACTATTCAGAAATCACCTGATTTGGGCTATTTTTGTGATAATATTTTGTAACGGAATATTTTATAGATGCATTGAAATAGTATATGCTAGAATGTTTGTCCAGAAAAAATTCATCAAATATTGGGTAGTAGCTATATCTTTTTGAATAAAATTTGAGAAAAGTTTTAAATGCCTCCATAACTGCATCAACGTTTATGTGATTTTTATAATCCTTATTTTGTTCAAAATCTCATAGACTAACTTGTAGTTTTGTACATTGCATCTGTTTTCAGCTTTTTGAGATAGAGCTGGAATCAAATGTCATATTTTAAATTATATCTGTTTTATTTTTTCTTTGATATCAATTATTACCCTGCTAGGACATTATCTACATTGAAGTCGCTTTATCATTGTTTTCATATGTACCATTTTGTTATTTACCTTTGATTTTTGTGTAGTTTTTTTTTTCGCTCTGACATTTCACATATCATATGTGTTTTAATTGTTTCATGTACTAATGCTCTGTTTTTTCAACATCTTTTACATTCAGGAAACTCACTACCTTACAAAAACTCGAAAAGGTCATGCCCTTTAATACTTCTATCTAGGCACTGTGCTTCCTCCATTTCTGGAAGATTGGCGTAATTTTAGGGACACATCATTTATTTAAACAATTTTCAGCTTGTTTCCAACTGTAAAATTATTCATCATATCGTTTCCACTAACAAGAACATACTTTTTGACATTTATTCCTTTTGTTTTTAAAAATATTTTATCTTGTCTATCGTATAGAGATAACTCTTGTTTGAAAAACGATATTCTTTGTTCTCTCTCTTCAAATCTTCCAGGCTGTGAACCATTGGATCATCTAAAATTAGTTGCATAATTTTAAATATTTTCTGGTTTGTAAGTTGAAAAGTAATCAATGTTGCCCTTTTACAGCAAATTCTTTTCCTACCTGTTACAAAACTCATCTCCATCATCAAAACATATCTTTTCAGGCTTTCTCTATTTGAAGATTTAGCTAAAAGCATCGTGTATATTATCTCTCCTTTTTCTTTCACCTTTTCAGTCCTAGAATATTTCAGGAAAATATTTTTCATTGTCAAAATGTATTTGTATCAAATGTTGTGTTTTGTTTTCTTATGTTTGCATGTAAACAATATCTGCCTGCCATTGGTCATCCACATGACTGACATAAACACTTTTGTAGAGAGACCTTTTTCTTGCTTGCTAGTATAATGTGTAGGTAAACAGTTCAGTTAATCATATACTGAGTCACCCCCATGAGTTGTTTTAGATCAAACTTTCTCTTCTATAAATTCTAAATGTGCTTTCGGTGAATCATTGTAGATTGACCTTGTAAAGTTTACAAGATTTTCAAGTTGCACTAAAATTTAGCCGAACGCAAATTTCTGTATTTACTTTTGTTAAACACGTAATGAATTCCTCCCTGATACTGCATTGTTTAGCCATCTTGCTATCAGGGGTGATGCTGATTCTTTTAATGATACCACCCTTACCAGTTCTCTGTAAAATTTGCATCTTTTTCATAAGCATGGTCGGACACCTTTTATATTTGAAATCAACAAAATGAACACTTTATTTCTTTTAATGTTATTGTTTAACATCACTAGCCTTGACCACGCTTGTATCCCTTCCACACTTGTAAAAAAGACACTTTATCAAGTCACCAACAATATTGCTCTCATGTTGAACTCGTTAAATATTTCTGTTGGAATGAATGCAGTGCAATGTAGCTTCGTTCCATTATTTACGACGTGTAACAAATTTCAAGTTATTGTTTGTGTTTGCCAATTGTCTTCACAGTCTGGCTGATGGAGTCTTCTCTGATTGTTGCATCATTTGTTACATTACTTGATATATTGAAAGAAATGGAATTTGAAATTCTACAAATATATCGATGTATATATTTATTCACGCATAGACGAAGCCCATCCGGAAAAAGATCGTACTATTTTTAATTTTGCTATTGTCCGGTTACATCAATATATCAACTCTTATATTAACATTCCTTTCATTAATTCACAGTTTATTGAGAATAACATTTGAAATACGCAACTGGAATAATTTGATTTAGAACGCTTACAAGTTGTTACGATGTTCTTTTGACTGTTCTCGTCAACTCTAATTGCTGCATGTTAATTATAATTCAATTGTCAACCTTTGTATATAACAGTGTTACAATTATTGATAATTATTGCATGCTATTCAGCTTCTAATAGACACAATTCATTTTATATTGCGCAGAGTTAGGAGAGAAATATGTATTGCCAGGTCTTTACTTACTTTTGATACCTTGAAACGTTCATCTCTCAGAATTATCCTTTATTATATAAATAAGCAAACACGAAGAAATCAAGACGGATAGTCAAACAATCATACAGACAGACAATACAAAGATTTATGACAATATGAAAATATTTATATTACCAACAGCTTATTCACACATTGTTGAAAACATAACATTGTATGCGCTGCACATGGCTTTTCAGTATAATTCACACGGTAGTGTGTATAACAAAATGACTCTCTCTCCCTCTCTCTCTCTCTCTCTCTCTCTCTCTCTCTCTCTCTCTCTCTCTCTCTCTCTCTCTCTCTCTGAATGGTTTTACTCTCATATATGTAGTGCCCTAATGTCAATTTGCTCGGCTGGAAAGAAACAAGAGTACGGTAATTTCGTGAATTATGGAAGCATTCATTATATCAATGAACTGGGTTCCAACAAAGTTTCGACCATTAAGAACTAACGTTGCTTTGAGTATTCTGTCATAAACGATTGATTAATGAGTGCAGTCAAACCCATAAAAAAGTATGGGCTATGAATGTATTATTCCTATAACTTGAGTCATTCGATATAAAAAATTTCCAGGGTAATTTAAGGTTGGCTATAAACGTATAGTTATCAAACACAACGGGACTGCAATGAAGCCGATCCTTGGCTACTAAAGGTGAAGCGGATCTTGAATACATGCTAGTAATAAGTTTTAGATTGGAATGACGAAGGTAATATAGGATTGGCGTGACCGGCTTTGAATTATAAAGTTACAGTACATCAACACTTTTTCACACATACATGAAGTTGACCAAAATATTGATATTCACCGTTCTTGATAGCTTGTTAACCAATGTTGCAATTTATCGCGAATTTATTTCATATCAAGTAGGAGATATTAATTAGTAATTACATACTGTCATTGTCCAAGAAACAGACCAGCCGGTATTATATTGTTCTGTGAAATATCTTGCCTATATGTATTATAGCATAGGTAAACGTGACCGGTCTTGATAAATCTATCTTTTTTTTAAAGTAAGCATAACTCTCAAATTCTTAACGCATATATATTTCCTGACACTTTGTTTTTGTACAGTATACAAAGATGTAATTGGATGGAAGAAACGTCAATCGATACTCGAGAAAACAGCCGACAAATGCAAATTAATTGCTATGGTAATATGTCAATATAGTTTTTATAATTTTCCGTTAAATAAAAAACACCTGCACACACACACACACACACACACACACACACACACACACACACACACACACACACACACACACACATGTTAATCAGTTGGGAAGTTTCCTGTCGTGGTGACATGATAAACAGGAACTGCATTTAATGACTTTTACGGACCTTGATTGTGAAAATAAGTTTACCTAATATATCGATTCCTTCTGACTATATGATGTAAATACACTTCAACATGCATACAATACGATATCTAATTGTTATCTGAATGTGATTCACAGTGTTTTGATCAGGACGGATATATATATATATATATATATATATATATATATATATATATATATATATATGACGGATGTTCCACGACCATTCCATCAATATATTAGTAAGCAGTTCAGCTGTCGCATGATTGATATTCAGCGATATCCCATTCTCCCATAAAATAATACATGAGGTGCACGGGTTACGTTGATAATAAGTGAATGCATTGTCCTTGTTACCGAGTTAGTTACCGGTTGAGGCATCAAACATATGAAAAGTTTTTGGAATTTAAAACTCAATCCTTATACGTAAGTCTTACAAAGGTAATATGGAATCACACAAGTCGCGCTATTTGCCGCACAAGTTCTAGTCCGCAGAGCGTGTTCTTTCGGAATATGCACTTTCGCGGTTTCAAAAGACACGTGTATTGGGTGGCTATTGCTTCCATTGGGTCAATCAGTACCGTATCGTGTATTCAGTAAGTCTGGTGTTAGATTCCTTATGCTAACCGGTTTGAGAATCTAACTGGCATAGAGCAGCATTTATATAGTTTGATTATTTAATTAAGCTCCCCATCTCGACAAGACACATGTAATTCATAGAATGTTACTTGATAAATCCCTAACGGACAGTATATAGTCTTCGCCGTTTTTCCTCAGTGCGTGATGTAAATGTATCTCATAGGCAGAATATGGAATTCTTCATTTGAAATCTTGTGTTGTTTAGAATGTTCGAATATAAAAGGTCACTTGGCGTGAAATAGTACAATACAGAAATAGGACGAGTTTGGTTGATTTTAAGATCAGTTGCTGAAAGCATAACAGTGACCTTTTCATTAAAAATTCATCAAAGGAAGGAACGCTCAAAATCTATAGAACTTGTTGAAATTTGATGAAAGAAAGTTTACGAATATTTGCTTCTTTACACCATTTGTGACAAATTGACGGTAATATAATTTTTGACCAAAAAGTTCATGATTGTTGGCACCTTTATCATCGTTTTGATATGAAGAATCATGAGATAAAATCAAATTATGTTTTTACAAAGAAATATATTCTGATAACTGATGACATCGGCTAACATTAAACAAATATATTTGCTTATAACTGAAAGCTCCCACACATAAGGAAGAGAGAGAGAGAGAGAGAGAGAGAGAGAGAGAGAGAGAGAGAGAGAGAGAGAGATAGAGAGAGAGAGAGCTTACACTATTCTACAAAAAAAAAGCATACCTTTCGTCACGCAGAATAAGGACAGAAGTAATATGCTTTATATTTCTCAACGGGAATATCCCTAAGATAAATATTTGCTAAATTTGCGATTTACATTTTTTTTAAGGTTTATGTTTATTGTCTTCTCATGTGCTTTATTGTCAATTTTAGAAGAATTTTTTTTCTACAAGATAATATTTCTTCCATAAACTTTTTGGAGTGTATAATTTACATGCTCATTCAAAAATTTTCTTTTACATAAAAAGTAGTATAAACATAAAGTGACTCTACGATTTTTGTTTGTTTTGGTATCTCAGTTTAAGGAAACTACTGTAAATGTAAATAAATACAGGTAACTATTCTTTTTCAAACAAAGTACAAGCTTTTGGTCATATTTTAAATTAAGTCATATTTTAAATGAGGTCATAATTTAAATTAGGTCAGAGTAATTGATTCATCGCCTGTTACAAAAATATAATGCATATTCTTTAATTTTGATTGTTAAGTAATCGCATTTCGTGGATATATCTAGCCAGTAATCGCATTTCGTGGATATATCTAGCCAGTAATCGCATTTCGTGGATATCAGTATGGTTTAATTTTTGAGACTTTTGTAACCTCGTCAATTTAACCTTCAGGAAATAAAATAAAGGGAAATTGCCACCACAGCCAGTACTTAGACACCTCATCTATTGTAATCTCAAGATTCATGTTTTTAATATGACAAATATGATTTGTACCAATTTTTTTTTAATTTGTGTGACGTTAAAAAATGTTCCCTGTGTCGTAAGATATTGCATATAAACAACAATTATATTTAGTAATTCGTTCCTGTCTTGATCTAAGAAAAAAAAAGTCGATCTCAGTGTTTACTCCTTATTTGTATGCATTTTTTAAACAGAAACAATCGTTATGCAAGCATTTATTCCCCCCCCCCCCCTTCCGTCTTAGTTAACTAATTTGAATGTGAAAGTATACGTGTAATATCTCAATATTCAATATAATTTGCGAGAAAAATATCAGTTCATATCTTGATATTTGTCACGGAATTGACTGCCGAAAATTGACATTGTATTGTCTATTTAATGCAAATATACTATTAGTCCCGTTGCTTACATACATACGTAGATTGTAAATAAATTTATCATTTTTATAGTTCTTCATTATTCCATAACCCACTCGGTCTATCCAGTGACAATAGTGTCAAAAGTGGGATAGGGTTAAAAAAGGAATTTTATATTTGATATAATGTGTATCTTCTGGGTGTAGTACTGACTGTTGTTTTATTTGTGTTAGATCGTGCACGTGACTTCGTGTTGGTGCGCTACTTAAAAGTAAAGCGTTAGGGACCGACCTGTTCATTTAATATTCGGGGGCTGGGACCTGGGACTTTTAGGAAAAATAATTTCTGGCCTCAAATAGCTCGAAAAAAATATTCTTGCTCTTTGGTTTGTAATAAAAAAATATTATATCCATTATATTAGTTTAAAAAAATATCTTGAGGTAAAAGAAATAATAGGTCCCAGCCACCCCTACCTCCACCCCCACCACCACACACATAAAATGGTTAAATGGTCGGTCTGTTAGATGCATATTTACGTCTTGAGCGGACGCGTTGAATCATGATAAATGAAGAGATTCTTTTGAAAAGATTCTAATTGACTTAGCAAGGTTTAGAAAGAAGTTTACGTACGGTAAACCAGAAAGAAGGGAAACACTTACCCAGAGAGTATGTCGGAGAACTATTTTCAGCGATGAGTGGAATGTTGAATTGGGATAAAAAGTTCGTGGGGTTGACCGATTTTTGCTCAGACCAATGGTTGACTACAAGTGGTAGAGAATTTAACTTGTTTTTGAGGGAAAATCTTTAACCAAAGCCCGTGGGAGGGGTACCTAAAACGTTGTCTCAGATAAAAATACACACAGTAGACAGTCTTAAATTCAGAAATCCCATAAAACGGCAGCTGCCGACGGAAACAAGAGTGGCAATTTGAAGCCGGAAAAAAGGTGCCGTCCGGAACGATTGGTTCTACGTGTAAGGAATGGGGCCATATTTCCCTTGACTGTACAAAACGTAAAGGGGTCGTTCAAATGGTAGCAGTCGCTATTGAAGGTAGAGGGTGGTCCAAAGTTAATAGACAGTCAGTTTCTCGTGTGATAATTCGGAAACGGGAAACATGAGCATAGTATATGAGTCCTAAGCGCATGTACATGCGCACATAGATCGTGATGTGATACAGTCCATCGGCACATGTCTTTCTTTCCCTGAGGCAAAGGTAGCCACAGCCAAATGTACCCCAAACGGTCAAGACGTAACGGTTTTACACGACATGAATGTACCGCATGGTTCTTAC
Source organism: Margaritifera margaritifera (assembly GCA_029931535.1). Lineage (NCBI taxonomy): Eukaryota > Metazoa > Mollusca > Bivalvia > Unionida > Margaritiferidae > Margaritifera > Margaritifera margaritifera. The sequence goes on along the minus strand of JAQPZY010001696.1, from coordinate 6,933,506 downwards.
AACCTGGAAAAATCCTTGAATTTGAGTGTGTGAAATGAAATGTCCTTGAATTTTGAAGAAATATTTTTCTTCTTTTCTTCAAAAGTCTTTAAATTCGTTGACAAAAAAACAAAAAAAAATTCCTTGAATGTTGTCAAAAGTTCTCTAAATTAATCTGATGGAATGATTCCTCACGTTTAAACTGAATAAAATATATCACTTTTTACATTCAAAATTTAGTAATTTACGTATTTTACAAAAGTATTGAACAAATAAATAAAATGTGATGCAACAGATTGGACCAAAAGACACGTACACCACTGGTAGTTATTAGATGGAGTAGCGTCCCTTTGCTGTAGTGGCACAGTCATTTGTTTTTCCATTACTTTTGTTCCTATTTATACTGTGATAAAGAAGGTAAGATACTGAGAAAGTTACATGTTAAACATACTCCTTAAAAACTTATAAAAGTCCTTGGAAACTACCTGAAAAGTCCTTGAAAGCAAACTCTCCATGGCTGTACGAACCATATTTTATACCGGAGTAGTTGTAGAGAGGAGTCTCAAGTAGTCGAGATTAGGTCGCAGACAGCCAATCCGTAAGCTGATATTTCGCGTCACGAGTTTGCACGAGAACAAGGAGCTGACTCATCTTTGGTTGCAGTTAGAGAGAAAAACGTGATAGTGATCGAGAAACGTTGCAAGGGTGAGAGAAGCCCGAAATTTGTACGCCGTAGAGGGCTAATGTATAGGGAATTTACAGCACCAGCCATTGGGAAATTAATATGTCCGCCATAACACTAGTGAAATAGATTGTAAACACAGCGAATCGGTGCGTAAAAATACCCATAAAGGATTCCACAGACTGGACAATTTTATAAGAGAACACCTACATTCCAAATTTGTAGGAAATAAATTCACAAACCACGGACTTCAAAGTGAAGAGACAGCAAAACAATATTTAAATTCTAATGTATATTTCTGTTATTGAAAAAGGAATGCATGTTTCTGTGTAGGAATACTTGTTATCAGTGAGTCCAGATAGAATTTTAATGAAGACACGCTGCTGGAAATTAAATGTCCAATGACTACTAACTGGACCACACTCAATGAACTTTTTTTCAAACAAGAAATAGGATGTCCAAAAGAGTGGCAATGACAGTCTGATTATTAAGAAGAAAGAGAATAGAGGGTTCTATTTGAAAATACAGATTACAATGCTTTGCACTGGTCTTAGGAAATGAAAACTTCTTGTATGGCTTAGTGCAGATGACCACAAGTTTGCGAATGTAAAGTATGATGAAAATTATGTAGATGGCCATGTTAGAAGACTTCATATATTTTATGCATAGAAAATGATGTCACGTATAGTTGACGAAATTTAATAAGATCGCTTATTGTTGAGTAAGACTTTCAAAATGTATATAATTATAGTTTCATGTTGGTTCTGATTTTTCAATCATGTAATGATGTTAATGAATGTGTAATTTATTTCAATAATAGATCTGGGAAAATAAAATGTAGTCATTTTATAGATCAGTTCAAGTTTCAACTTTAGTCAAGTGAAAAAAATATAAACTCATAAGGAAAAAAATATGAGTTTCTTCAGGCCTAGAATAAAACAAATTTCCTTGTAGCAAGAAGGACTAGTAGATTGAGAAATTTACTAGTCCTGCTGAATCTTCACTAGTCCTTCCCACAAAACAATGTTAGCTACATATCTAGATTAACAACATTCCAGGGAGAAGGTAATTTAAAAATCCACTTTTTGCAATAATGAATTTATCACTTGCCCGTCCACCAAATGCCTTTGAATAAACATAATTTGCCCATGTGGAGATATTACTATCATATAATTGGCAGTGTTGTGCGATTTATAATCGCCGTAAGTCTCACCTCTACTTTTGAGATTTGAGATTAGTTGACCTCGGAATACATTTTTCTGCATAATCAATAATACACGTAGTCCAGGTTAGTTTTCTCTGAAAGATTCCGGGCAACAGTCTCTAATTATTTCTCTTGGAAGTCATATTATCAGTGATTTCAACTTATCTGCTAAGACTGGAATTCAAGACTTTAAAATCTTGCATGACCATCTAACGGCATGGACTGAAATTTAAATGGTACCAAACACGCACAGTCTTCATGCACTTGTCCGTGTATTTAATACATTGATTTCTTCCATAAGTTGTGTTTGCGACGATTATTTGAACGTCCATTGAACTACCTCCACCTTTTGTATATTTTCCATTGCTATACATGTTAATATTTAAGAGAAAACGAGCAAAGATAAAATGTAAACAACAAGACTTATCTTGTTTTGATCGACTGTTCATTTCACTATCGTCATGGCTGACACATCACATGCTTTGTTAACGGCTGCGCACATGACAGATAACTGTCTATAGGCCACATGTGTTAAAAGTAGAACATGAGTCTTGTATGGCGGGCCACGAGGGTACAAGGAAACGACTAATATATTGTTAGCTCAATTTTATTGGCCAGGGACGAAGATTGACGTAGCATGATTCTGTGGAGCGTGTGGCACTTGTCAGAAAAAAGTTCACAGTTCGCAAACACGTTGAAACGATACGGTGAATAACCGGAATAACGTAGATAAAGGAGTATTTAGCAGCGGTGTTGGACCATAGGTACCTCTTTGGAAGGGAAATCGAGCTCGAGAAAGATCACTAGCACCTCACCTATTTGATGTGTTCGGCACATACATTGCAACCATATCGATTTCGTATAGAGGCAATTAAATGATCTGAGAACGTAGGGGCAGTCTATTTAAGTAGATCATAAATTGCAAAGTGGTGTAGCACGTTTTCTTCTTTTGTGTCCCTGGTAATGTAGGTAATGTTTTCAGTTTACATTTAGATCGCATTCCATAAATTCAAAAAGTGTCTCCATTTTTCTTAAGGGAGAGGTAAAGTCATAGAATTGTGTGCACAAAGTGCAATGTGTGGAAAACTTCCTAATACTTCATTTATAATCCAGCATGTCATTTCCAATACAATAATTTAGTCCATGTGTGGACCATTTGTAGAAAGTATTCGTTTAATCTCAATTGTGTAGCAAGTTAAAATTTCATTGTGTAGCTAGGTGGTGTCAGAATTCCGCATCTCTGAGTTGGTCCGTATTGTAAATAAATGTTTTGATAACTGGTCTTTGTCTATTCACTGATCCAAAGCCGACTCGGTACATATTTGTGTCAACGCTCGACAAGAATGTCTTTAGTGGCGCTCCTACTTTGTCACAGAGAACAGTTTTTATGTCAGTTGCCAACCTATCTCCCCCTCCCCTCTCCTAAATATAAGTTTTGTTAAGAATTGCCCCCGTAACACTAAGGTGAGGTGAGATACTATGAAAATTTCAACTAAAAAAAACTCCCGACGGCGCCCCCTTCGCCTGGCGCTCAGGGGTAATTGCCCCGACCCCCCATTGCGCCATCACTGGGTGGAGTATGCAATCTGGTCGAAGTTAACCCTCAGGGAAGGATGCATGAGTTATGTAGGTGTGTCCGATACGCGATTGGCACAATTCCACATCATATCTGAGATTATGAGGTATGCCACCTTCCATGATGTTCTGAAAGCTTGTTTGTGGAGATTAAACATTATTTGTAGCCACACACACAAAAAAAACCCCCCAATAACAATGTATCTGCAATATAGATATGAAAACAAGACTAGTTTTCATCACATCGCACATGATCATGAAGGGGTTAAAGTTCAGGGACTTGGCACTTGTTATTTACTGGGTGGCTCATACCAACCATTGGAAGAAAAGACAATTTCTACTTTATAGTCGTCCTCTAATCTAAACAACTTATATCTGCAACTAATATCTGTGTGGATTATACATATATCAATTAATAACAAATTATCAAGTTGAAACCATATGAAATAATTATATCAAAGATTTTTGCGTATGGGGTTCATAAGGGGAATAATTAAAATGTCTAAACGTTATTCTGTGATAGATGTTACAATTTGCACGACGTCAGATTGTACGATGAGATTCTAAAATGGATGACTCAAAAACCTTTTAGTCAAGTTAAAATTGGTATATTTTCATGAAATAAAAACATTTTTTTAAAACAAAATCCTTATCACAAGAGCATAAATGTGATATTCATTTTTAAAAAATGCTGAAGACGTACAAAAAATCTTGTGCCTCGGTATGATGACATCTACCCACCCACAGAGTCGTCACCGTTACAGGAGTGCAATCAAGTCAATCAAAAATATGTCCGAAAACTATAATTCCACTAAAATCTGAGTCATTTGAAATTCATATTAGGAGAATAATATCAGGCTGGCTATAACTATTCAGTTTTCAAGGACTGAAGAGTGCATTAAAACCAAGGACAAATACTGATTATTGATAACTGTCTTTATTCTGAGTCACTGGAGATACAGATTACAAGCTAAGCATAATATACGGTTGCCATGATCGGACTGAAGTGACGGAAGTTGAATCATCTCAGGATTTCATTACAAGTGACTGAAGTCAATTAAATAATTAAGTTCATCGATTTTTATACAATTTTACTTACCAGTATCAGGGCATTTAACGTATGGGGTGATAAGAAATTACTATACATTCTTCTTTCTTTGAATACACTTTAGAGTCCACTTCTTTTACTTTTGTCTAGTAGACCTCCCGTTGTTCTGTAAATTCTCTTACTTTATTCCATAGGAAACGTAAGTAATAGGAGATCGCTGTTGATAAATGTAACATGTTGTTCACGTGAGTATAATCGTGAAATAATAAGAATGCACATCTTTAATGTTACTTTGATCGCAGCAATATGAAGAGAGACAATTTGGAGGCAAGAAATAACTCTCAATAATTGAGAAGAAAACAGAGTCGCAGATTTTCCGTTAAACACACACACACACACACACACGAAGGTATTTTTAAGAACAGAGGAAACTTTATTTCGTATATAAAACAATGTGAGCCATTTTGACATTTACGAGGGGTATTTGAAAAGTTCTGAATATTTTATTATAACTTTTTTGCTTCTTCGAAATTGTCAATAAATTTAATGCCAATCGATAGACAAAATAACGTTCTATAAAATGATCTGCAGCTGTATGTACAGCACGCCGGACACCTGCAGATATATGCGTGTGACGTAACATAGGTAAATGACAGTGATAAAAAAAATGTCGGAGAAGTAGAAATAATTCTGTTGCTGAGAATGGAGCATAAAGTAAAATCCTGTTGCTTATAGGGTACTCTCTGACTGATAGCAACGTCGACATGGATCAAGTTTACGGATGTAATTTTCTGTTATATCCTACAATTCTGAAGTGGTTTCCTCTTTTTAAAGATGGTCGCGAATCCACGGAAGATGACCCACGTTCTGAGAGACCGTTGTCTGTGATTGGCGGTTAAGTGGCTGCGGTGAAGGGGGAAACTTATGAAGATGCTCGATGCAAAGATATTTCTACTCTCACTAGTATTAATTCGTCAGCTGTTGTTAATATACCGAAGAATCATTTGAAGCTCAGAAAGGTTTGTGCAAGACGGGTCCTGCATTTGTTGACGACTGATTATGAAAAGAGTGACCAGAGACATTTGAATGAGATTGTCCCAGGTGATGAAAGATGAATTTCCTTTTTGAACCCGACTCAAAAGAAAATAATAAAGTCTTGATCGGAAGAAACGAATACAGACCATAATAAAAGCTCCACGTAGTCGGATTGTCAAGAGAATTTTTAATGCACTCATTTTTATGCAAAAGGTCCATTCGTCCATGTACCTGTACTTGACTCTGCTAGTGTCACTGGACATTTGTATCCCTCCAAAGCGTTCCCAAAAATTGTTTAATACTACCGAACCACCAGTCCGCGCACCGGTACCCGAAGTATCCATCTACTCCATGACAACGCACCGGCGCATAATTCCGCCGTTTTGACATATTTCCTGAAGGAGCACATGATCCAAACTTTGCCACGTCGTCTATACAGTCTTGATTTAGCTCCAAGTGATTTTTGGCTGAATCCTGTTATCAAAGATTTGCTGAGGGGCAGACGATGTGAAAGCCGAAATGCGGCTGAAAGTGTAGCTTTCTAGTGTATGAACAACATACTAAAACGTGAATACAAAATAGCCCTTAATGATTAGAGAATTAGACTGAGAAAGAGTGTAGAGGTGCATGGGTCGTAGTTTGAGGGGATGCACCGACGTTCTGTCCAGTAATAAGGAACTTTGTTGTACAGCGCATTCATATTCAGAACTTTTTAAATACCTCTCGTAAAATGATAAATTATGCCTTTTTTTTGCATGACGAAATAAATTGATATTTTGCTGAAGATTAGAGCCAGCTTCGAAGATCTGTTGAGAAATAACCACTTTTGAGAATCATGAGGCATTATATGTCATTTATGAGGAACAAAACAACTACTACATGTCTGTCACGTAAATACCTCAAATTACAAAGATTATGATCCGTATTAACGCCGGTGACTGTGGAGCAGACGGAATTGAAAATCTACTTTGCGTAATTTGTATCGCTCTGAGAGAATATGATGTATTATTGCAAAAGAACACATCTTTTTTCTCTGCTCGAAAAATTTATACCTTCTGTACGACATAAAAGCGCAACAGGATTGCTTGTTTTCTGTCAATACACACTCGATACGGAATGCAGAATGATTTATTTTGGCTACGGCCCAGAAAAGGGTAAAGTATAACAACACACCAGGGCATCAATGCCGCATGCAATTAGATGTTGATATATGGATACGGTCACATTCATTCATCTCGTCGAACAATGCTGCTCGCGAACTCTTATGGAAGAAGTGTTTCTAGTTATATAGTTAGGTTATATTCTGTAAGTGATACTTATGTTAATAAACTATGTATAAGGTCGTAGCAATACAGAATAGTATATGCACTAAGAAAGTATATATGTATATATTTATGTAGTATAGGGTTTAACGACATGTCAGCACAATCCTAACTATACAGTGCTGATTTATATGTATATATGTATGTAGTATAGGGTTTAACGACATGTCAGCACAATCCTAACTATACAGTGCTGATTTATATGTATATATGTATGTCGTATAGGGTTTAACGACAAGTCAGCACAATTCTAACTATACAGTGCTGATTTATATGTATATATTTATGTAGTATAGGGTTTAACGACATGTCAGCACAATCCTAACTATACAGTGCTGATTTATATGTATATATGTATGTAGTATAGGGTTTAACGACATGTCAGCACAACCCTAACTATACAGTGCTGATTTATATGTATATATGTATGTAGTATAGGGTTTAACGACATGTCAGCACAATCCTAACTATACAGTGCTGATTTATATGTATATATTTATGTAGTATAGGGTTTAATATTATTTGCTAAGTATCATTTTAAAAAATCGGTTCAAAAAGGTAAATATATATGAATTTTATAATTGAATATAAATTATCTGATAAAAACTATTAATTTCCAGACTATTTTGCCTCAGACATGACTCGATTGCATCGGTTATAATCGTGCGACACACATATGAACATACAACAAATCCCATTAGTAGAACATTTGTTTTGGTATTTATTGCTTATAGGTTATTGACTGAGTATTGAAAAATACTTGCCCAGAGCTCATAGGACATATAACTTCCATTTTGCGACTTTGTTCAGTATTAATGAATACTCAGTCAACAAGCTGTTTTTATATACTGCAATTTATAACAGATATGTAATTTTTTTTTTTTTGTTTTTTGTTTGTTGGTTTGTTTAGGGTAGTTGAATTTGACAAAGGTAAATGTATGCTTTTAAATTCAAAATTACTACTTTCATCAATTAAACTTCGTTTCAGCGTAATAATTTTTATTGTAAATGGTATTGAGGCATGTAAGTGTATTGTTACCTGACAACTCGATGTCAAAGTATTGTATCTGATAATACTCAAGCAAAGGCAAAACAGAAATATTATCAATAAAAAAATAGTAAATACATGGTCAAAGTCAAAGTTAAAGCTACTGTTGTAATGACGATAAATTGTACAGTTTTGTGCCAGGACTTTAGTTTTCCTTCCTTTTCTTGTATTAAAGTCGTTTTACAGCCGCAATCTTTTAATTTATTATTTGACGGATTCATGAGTACTACCATACATAAGAGCATGTGTTTACCATATAAGATGTGAGTATTAATTTAGTAACTACCAACATTGCTAAGTATTGAACATTAGTAACAACTGTAAATTAATGTATATAATGTAATATAATGTAATAACTGTAACCTAATGCATATAATGCAATAACAGTAACCTAATGTATATAATGTAATAAATGAAAACTAATGTATATAATGCAATAACTGTAACCTAATGTATATAATGAAACCTAATATATATAATACAAAATCAGGAACCTAATGTATATAATGTAATAAATGAAAACTAACGTACATAATGCAATAACTGTAACCTCATGTATATAATGTAATAACAATAACCTAATGTATATAATGCAATAACAGTAACCTAATGTATCTAATGTAATAACTGTAATCTAATGTATATAATGCAATAACTGTAACCTAATGTATATAATGTAATAAATGAAAACTAATGATTACAGTGTTAATAACAGCAACCTAAGGTATATAATGTAATAAATGAAAACTAATGTATATAATGTAATAAATGAAAACTAATGTATATAATGTAATAAATGAAAACTAATATATATAATGTTATACCTGTAACCTAATATATATATATATATATATATATATATATATATATATATATATATATATATAATGCAATAACTGTAACCTAATACATATAATGTAATAGCTGTAACATAATGTATATAATGCAATAAATGTAACCTAATGTATATAATGTTATAACAGCAACTTAAGGTATAAAATGAAATAATTAATTGTAAACTAATGTATATAATGTAATAACTGTAATCTAATATATATATATATATATATATATATATATATATATATATATATATATATATATATATATATATAACGTAATAAGTTTATCGTAACTGTAACCTAATGTATATATTGCAATAACTGTAACCTAATGTAGCCCCATTGATAGTAGTTAATTTGCTATTTACCGCTTCCGTATTTGGTGAAAGTTTGTCGGTATTCCAGAAACTACTTTATTTTTCTCGTATCAAAATTCAAAACCGCGGCTGCAACTATGAACGATAGACCAACGATAGCTTTGAATGTGACATGTATTGACGGGTACACTTTATTTTGGTTTGTGCGTAAAGCTAAGTGTTAAATTTCCCATGCTTAGCGAGTGAGTTCTCGTACACATCGAGTCCTTACCTTGACCTTGTTCCATCTTTTTTTGAGCGCATAGCTGAGTGGGTCAAAACCCTTGTGCATGAGAACTAGACGATAGGGGCCATTATTTGCGGCACGGGTTCGAGGTGAATAATAGCTCTCTAACCTATTTGAGTTTGATTATATTGGTGTAATATATAATACTTATGTGTGCGTGCGTGTGTGTGTGCGTGTGTATTTCAGTGTTTATTTTTGGAATTTGTTTCACTGTTTTTATTCAATAATAGGTCTTCACTCATGCATCCATGTTAAAAACGTATTCGGGAAGCGAAGACATATATACCGTTGTGACTTCGAAATCAAATGTTTTCTTAATCTTAACAAATTCATGCGTTAGATCAACAGAAGAAAGTGAAGTATGAAACAATAAAGATCCAAATTGAATATTATTTGTTTTATATTCTCAAAGGCAGAAAATAAACTGTAGTTTTTAGGATCATCAAGTATTTGTATCTTCCATTTACCCGGGAATTTGTTTCTGATTTTATTGTGGTACTATTTGCACATACATTAAGCAGAGGGCGATCAAATATATTTGATCCTTCATTGGTCAAAGGTCATGATCTGAGGATCAAGAGTAATCACTTGTATGTAACTTGATTATATGTCTCAATGCGAGAGAAGCTACGAAATGAATGATTGAATGTTTATCAGTGCTGTCTTTGCTACGATATTAGCAAGTTGTTAAAGCCTTAAGTGCAATCACCGTAGCTCTTTCATATCTGTCATTACAGTTTCTCTATGAAGTCAAATCACATCATTCAAGTGCAGTGCTCTAATATATATCCTGCGTTTATTTTGTGTTTATGGGATCATCACCCAAACCAGAGCATGTGTGTGTGTGTGTGTGTGTGTAACACAAATCATACGTCAAATAACAATCTTTTGAGAAGCGTTGTATCCCTGGAGATGTAAGAAATACAACTATCTGAAGAGAAAAGACAAATAAGTGTAACACTTCATTAGACTAAACTGTATGTTTAGGGACCTATAAGGTCCCAAACGCGCTCAGCATCTTTACGTCTCGGTTGAGATTTTCAGGGTACACGGTTTCCCACTATTAAATTTTTAAGGGGACATCGTAAAATCTATGAGGACACTTAAGAATTCAAATTCAGTCATGAAAAAATATGAAATGTATTTTAGTTCCAAAATAAAAATTACTTGCATTTTAAAGCTATTTTTATCTACACTGAGACCCACAAACTCGTGGTTGCGTAATTGTTTATGGGCCATGCTATTTTACTTTACTGCCTGGCAATTTGACTTCATTAATGAATCGAATATTTACTGAACTTTCTTCCGTAAATCAGGCTGTACTGACGGTAAGACTTGCTTATTGTTTAAGGAGATTATGTGTTTAGAAGGCAGATAAAGAGAAACCAGCCTAATAACACGAAACAAATGACAGCCAGTGACTGACAAGAACCTAAGTCAATAGTTTCGGACAGCAAACGATAGGAATGCCAAGACTTTACAGCGTCTTTTCAAGGATACGTTTGTTAAAAATAGCGGGATTCCCACAATTTTGCGCTCTAGGCACATCACTGCTCGGGCTAGTCTCAAAAACGGGTGTTGTACATTTACAGTCAGTTTGTACACACACAGACACACACACACAGACACACACAATAATAATAATAATAATAATAATAATAATAATAATAATAATAATAATAATAATATTGTTTCTGTAAACATTTACAGACAAACATTATTGTTAATTCTGTAAAGTAATTAAATTTTTTGGTGTTTTGTTCTTGCCTCTTTTGTGTCATTGTCCTTTGTAGCATTGTGCTCTTGAGAAAGGAGTCGGTATATTTCGAATGCGCTTGGACTGTTTTCACAACATTTTTGCGCTGTTGTGTGTCAATTTTTCTTTTCAAAGTTTTCTATTTTTGTAAAAATGGTTTTATTCTGCAACTGTAATCTTAGGAAATGTGTGTTGAGCGGTTTCGAGTTTTTATCGCTTTCTACTAGTCAATATATTACCATCTAGTGTAATTCAGAAAGTCCCTTCTTAGGCCCCTTATGCTAATCAGACATAGATTTGACTTTGTTCTGAACAGCATTACTGGAATTTAATTCTTTGATGGGCTCCCCAACGTCAATGCGATACAGGTCATTCACATAAAGTAACTTTACAAATCAGCTTAGGGACAATCGGATTTCGCTCATGTTTTATGTAATTAAATGTGATGAGAAAGTCATCCATACTCTACACATTGTATTCTTCTTAGATGCATTGTACTGTCTATATTATGTGAGATTTAGAAAGGTCACTTTTCTCAATTCAAGAAAAATGTAACACTAAACACGAAACTATGACGAGTTTTGTTGAGTTTAAGCTCAGCTTACCCAACACAGTTTACGTTGAGTTTAACCTTACTCAACACATGTCACTTTCATATTTACACAGGGAACATAATGAATTTGTATAATCGACATAAAAACTTTTTGTTTGAACGTAACTTTTGTTTGAATCAAGTACTAACATGAGTACAGATTTGACAGTTAAAAGAAATGTATGGAAGCACTGTCACCAGTTTTAACGGCAAGAAGGACGTTTTCTTGTTACCTATCTAAAAATACAGTTGCAAGTTATACGTCATGAAGGCTATATATAGACTATTTGAATTTTGCATGTTATTAAGTGGAGTAATGAGCATTCAGAACATTGCGAAAATATACGTAATTTTAAAATCAAGTAATTTCAAAATCTATATTTTTTCGTCACACACTCGTTTTGAAGAACTATACCTATTTGAGTTGCATCATGCATATATTGGGTTACATCATTTGTTTTTATTAGCTGTTATAATTTTTTTGTACATATGCCCGTTTTGCAAATATTTAGCGGGTTAATAAATATTTCCCTCACTCGACTGACCAAATTGGAAAAACTTTGAAGATTCTTAAACAAATTGATTATTTTCAAATCCGAAAGCTTTTTATTTCTGATCAGACATATAGAGTCACGGACACAACTGGATTTCTCTGTTTTTTACATTTCGGTAAGAGTCTTAAAATCAAAAACAGGCGCAGCAGGTAAATCGTATTTTCTAGCAGACATCTGAAGAGGTTATCGTCGAGGAAATAGCATCAGTGTAAATAAGTTAAGCACCTTATTTGAAATATAAGTTTGCCTTAGCTCTTACGATAGAGGAGTCAGGTTTAGAGATACATTCTGACAATCACGATGGAGACATCAGTAACGTGTTTATATTGCCGGTGTATTCTCAGAACTAACATCTCATTTGTCCTTAATGCAAATTTCTCTCTACGTGAGGCGAACCATGTCACCATATCCAGGAACACTGCTGTCAGAGCCGTCGCAGGTTTGCGCTGGAAGCCAGGGCGCCTGGAGCGAGCGTCGCCTTCGGCGCCCCCAACTCGGGAAAAAATACCGCAAACTCCCCGAAATGGCGCCCCCCAGGCTTGGTGCCCCGGGCGATCGCCCGTTTCGCCCGCCCCTTACGACGGCCCTGATTGCTGTACTTTGTGAAAACTTGGTCCACGTAACTCCTCGAGCATGTCCGACCTTTTGTAAAAAGTGTGAATTGTCTGATCATTTATAGAATCAATACACTTGAAGCAAAAAGGCCACGACCATAAAGAGCAAGCGTTGACTTGCTTATGTAGTTATCAACGCTTGAGGAATGCAGTCGAGTCGAAAATACATGGCCAATAAATATCTCATCTCTATAATTTGAAGCATTTGAGATTAAAATTATTAGGACCAGAGGAGGTTGGCTATGGAATTTTTTTTATCAAAGACTGCGGTGTGTAATAAACCTAATGAAAAAAATGGTCATTTACGCGGTTAAATGCAAGCATAATACTGAATTTTACCAAGGTATCGAGACCTGAAAGTGTACCGGCAACTGACACCAAAGTTCTTTAAAAATTAGTGTCTTTCTGTGGCGGCACAAACTAGGAAGCATTAATAAAAATCTGTTTGCTATTACATAAATAATAAAGTTGTATTTAAATTTTGATGAGGACTCTACATATTTGTTCAGCAATATTAAATGTTTCTCCTTATGCGCTTGTTGTACAAGCCGCAATCTTTTGGTTTAGACATAAATGTAAATAGTTCTCCGAGTAAGGGCACACCTTGACGTTATAAGAAAGTGGTAAACATGACGTTATCTACAACAACAAGACCAAATGTTGCATATTAGCAACCGGTAATACGAATTAAACTGCATTTATATATATATATATATATATATATATATATATATATATATATATATATATATATATATATATATATATATATATATAACCTTATAACACGTAGTTGATTTGATAAATCACTTTTGATTATCATTTTATGACACTAAATCTATAAATGTAGCTGCATCTAGGAACGAAAACCCACAAATTAATGATCTGACCTTGAAACTTGTTTCATTTTCAATTTATAAGAAAACCTACAATTTTCTGACCTTGAAACTTGTTCCATTTTCAATTTATAAGAAAACCCACAAATTATCTGACCTTGAAACTTGTTTCATTTTCAATTTATAAGAAAAGTCACAAATTATCTGACTTTGAAATTTGTTTCATTTTCAACTTATAAGGATACTCACAAATTATCTGACTCTGAAACTTGTTTCATTATCAGTTTATATGAAAATATGACTCCATTCCTGGTTCCTAGGTGAAGACTACCCATGGAAGCGATGACATAAATTCAGTTGTAACTTTGAATTTATATAATATTTCACATATTTAAACAGTTAAAGATAACTAATTTTTTAAAAACCCAATACAATTGTACTTGTAATGTTTTTATATAATCCAAGCCAGCAATATAGACTGGTGTAGTTTATATTCTTATCCTAGTCTATGCCAGGAATTTCTTCATAATTCTTGGAAGACAGTACTCTTATATTTTATCATAGATCAGCACAGCTTTTGTTTTCATTTATGTCTCAGACACAAAATACGATATAAAAGAAAGTCATACAAAATTTCATGTACACAAGCATAATGCTTTACGTTACCGTGAACGTACTCCTCTGATTAATAACTTAACAAATTCAATATATTCCGTACTCCTCTGATTAATTACTAAACAAATTCAGTATATTCCGACAAATTCAGTATAATCCGTACTCCTCTGATTAATAACTTAACAAATTAAGTATATTCCGTACTCCTCTGATTAATAACTTAACAAATTCAGTATAATCCGTACTCCTCTGATTAATAACTTAACAACTTCAGTATATTCCGACAAATTCAGTATAATCCGTACTCCTCTGATTAATAACTTAACAAATTCAGTATATTCCCACAAATTCAGTATATTCCGTACTCCTCTGATTAATAACTTAACAAATTCCGTATAATCCGTACTCCTCTGATTAATAACTTAACTAATTCAGTAAATTCCGTACTCCTCTGATTAATAACTTAACAAATTCAGCATATTCCGACAAATTCAGTATATTCTGTACTCCTCTGATTAATAACTTAACAAATTCAGTAAATTCCGTACTCCTCGGATTAATAACTTAACAAATTCAGTATAATCCGTACTCCTCTGATTAATAACTTAACAAATTCAGTATATTCCGACAAATTCAGTATATTCCGTAGTCCTCTGATTAATAACTTAACAAATTCAGTATATTCAAACAAATTCAGTATATTCCGTACTCCTCTGATTAATAACTTAACAAATTCAGTATAATCCGTACTCCTCTGATTAATAACTTAACAAATTCAGCATATTCCGAAAAATTCAGTATATTCCGTACTCCTCTGATTAATAACTTAACAAATTCAGTAAATTCCGTACTCCTCTGATTAATAACTTAACAAATTCAGTATAATCCGTACTCCTCTGATTAATAACTTAACAAATTCAGTATATTCCGACAAATTCAGTATAATCCGTACTCCTCTGATTAATAACTTAACAAATTCAGTATAATCCGTACTCCTCTGATTAATAACTGAACAAATTCAGTATAATCCGTACTCCTCTGATTAATAACTTAACAAATTAGGTAAATTCCGTACTCCTCTGATTAATAACTTAACAAATTCAGTATAATCCATACTCCTCTGATTAATAACTTAACAAATTCAGTATAATCCGTACTCCTCTGATTAATAACTTAACAAATTCAGTAAATTCCGTACTCCTCTGATTAATAACTTAACAAATTCAGTATATTCAAACAAATTCAGTATATTCCGTACTCCTCTGATTAATAACTTAACAAATTCAGTATATTCAAACAAATTCAGTATATTCTGTACTCCTCTGATTAATAACTTAACAAATTCAGTATAATCCGTAATCCTCTGATTAATAACTTAACAAATTCAGCATAATCCGTACTCCTCTGATTAATATCTTAACAAATTCAGTATACTCCTCTGATTAATAACTTAACAAATTCAGTATATTCCGTACTACTCTGATTAATAACTTAACAAATTCAGTAAATTCCGTACTCCTCTGATTAATAACTTAACAAATTCAGCATATTCCGACAAATTCAGTATATTCCGTACTCCTCTGATTAATAACTGAACAAATTCAGTATATTCCGAATATCAGTATATTCCGAAGGCACTTCGTCTTGAATAGCACCCAATTTTCTTGCAGTTAACTCCTGTGACTTCACTGATCATTTGATAACCTCGTAAAATATCACAAAGTAGACCATATATACAAAATTAATAAACTGTTTCAAGACCTGTGACTGTTTACCCTTGTTTAGACAATTCTTTTGAGAGCCTCCATAACACTTAGTAAATCTATGGTGACATCTTTGTACAAAAATACCCATGTATTCAATAGTACTGGAGAGAGAGGAACAAAAAAAAAAAAAAAAAAAAAAAAAAAAAAAAAAATAAAACCTTTGTGGCCGTGATTAGCCAGCGAAATGCGTAAAATATAAAGTTTATAAAATTCCAATTAAACACCTGAAACAATTGACAAAAAGATCAGGGTCGCTTTAATTTTCGATTATTTACTTAATGCATTTATATGTATAAATTTTACAAAATAAATACCGCTCTGAGGATAATGAACAACGATCCATAGGTCATGAGCTTGTTTTGTAGGTAGGTGAGTATGAAGGTCTTCTCTTTTCAATGTTTCTTTCTTTATTATTTCATATGTTATGGTCGTTAATTCTGATAGCTTGAATTTAATTTTTTAAGTGAATAGAGAGGAAATTATTCCATAATTATTCTAACACTTTTTACGGTTAGTGGTTCCACAAAAAGAGAAAATTTGCAAGTACTGTGAAAAAATAATCAAACTTACTTGCAGAACAGTTGATTCCAAAAGATATCACGGTATCCTTGATAGACAGCAATTCAAGTTTGGTTTAAGCATCAACAGTCTATACTAGAAGTCTTAAAGCTGTTGGCGTCATTAAAGTGTCCCAATTATGCTAAAAGAAATACAGTATTATCAATAAATATGTGCTAATGTGTCTTATTTTAAAACTTTTGATAAATCTATGTATATTTATTTGTCTGAATAAAGAGATCAACATTAGCTGGCAAATGCCGAGCATTTTTCTCATACAGAACGTTTCCATCCACCTCGTACAATATTCGCTGTTTATCATATAGTCATTGTAGATTTGAGCATCTGCTGCATCACATGCACTTTAAGGAGTGTATGTAAATCTGGCCTGAAAACGCTTACATCAAGTCAGAAGATTTTTGAAGAAAGTATGACTTAAATTATATATCATCTTTCTCATGCAGACTTTATAGTTGCATCTTTCAACCGAGATATGCTTGACCCCTTTGTATAAAAGGGTCAACCATAAAGCAAAACTTTGGATACTAGCTAATATGGGCGTGTTGTCGGTACTATCCCCAGAGGAGACACAAGGATAGAAAACTGTGCTAATTTGTTAAGGATCGTATGGAATAATCTACAAGACGCTCCAGGTGCATATTTTGAACTTATATCATGCGATTGTGAGACACACGGCAGTTTGGCATGATGCACGTGTTTTGTGGGCACGATGTACATTTACTCTTTAATGTATCCGTCATAGAGAAGAATGTTCCGCTAAAGCAAGAGAATCTGATGACGAATAAATATGTACCACGTTAATATTACAGTATTACTTGAGACAGACTATATTTTTGTCTGCCCTGCTGGTTATATTATGCATACGACTAAGTCTATATTCTACTGTAACCATGAGACGCCTCAATACGCAATGCAGTCAATATAAATTCCTTTTCGTGCCCAAGCAAAGCATGGTAAGTTTCATAGGATTGTTACATACATACATAAGAAGTAGATATTTTCTGCAAGTTACTTGGAATGCTATTTACAAATATTTTAAGAAATTATATTCTTTTTGATTTATAGAAAAAGTAGCATATAAATTTTGAAAATATCAGACATAAAGGTGTTGGTTCTTTTATTAGGAAATTAGGGACTCTTGGTGGATGATTGGTCCAAGGTTTGCAGATGACTGATATCTCACCTCTGCCGCGTGGTTTCGAGTCTCGGCTCGCGCAACGTGGGTATGTGAGAAAACTTGCCAGTAGCTTCCAGTGGGTAGGTGGTTCTTCTCGGGTCTTCCTGAGTTCTTCCTCCACCAAATATACTGGCCGCCACGTCTGGCCTATCACGTGCTGAAAAATGGCGTTAAACCCCACAAAACTAAACAAACAAAACATACATTTCTTAGGAAATTAAAGAGTTTGCATTGCAGATTCACAACCTCGATAAATATTTCGAATGTATATGTCTAGATTTAAAAAAATTATGAAAAATTATACGTGATTAATATTTCCTACAGATACCACATGTCTATTACAAGCAGCTATGAATTATCCTAAATGGATGTCATCTGAACATGTTAGATATTATCGTGACAATATAAGTCACTTATGGAATTTCGGCAATGACTAATTCCCATTTTAATATCAGGATGTCAATCGCGTTTTGCCCTCACTTGTCATTTGACCTCGATTTTTTCCCTTAGAAAGCAACATTGAGAATGACATCCGTCTTTGTGGTCAGTAGTATCCAATACGATTTCGAGCAAGCATGGATGCCAGTTATTACCCACAATACGTTGCTGAGAGTACGTTTCAATTTAATGACTGGAAGACAAAGCCAGTGTGAACTGAATGACTTCAATAAAGCCTAACAAATGATGGTTTTGGCTGGACGTACAAGAAATTTAAGAAACCATTTTAGTTTTCTTCACTTGCTTTATGACATATTATCATGTTTTACCAAATCATGTAGACTGTTATTGCAAACCTAATACGTTACCTGGAAGTCTAATTTTTCAATCCATCCGTACCTGTTGAACTTTGGTCTAGTTTTGACCTTTTAGAGCTGGCATTTGTCCGTCCATAATCAAGACACTCCCAGCAGCAACATGAGGGCATATCGGTGCTTCTATTAGAAACAATATAAACAAAATTACTAGATTCTTAAATGTTTTGTATTAGAAAGACAGTTTTCTTTGCGATTAATTCTAAGTAATTCTTCACGTGGTGGAGATTCACCAATTACATTAAACACATAATTTATGTGTCTCTGACATTACATTCGTTCTGTTAAATGAATGACCTTGGGTCTTTATGTCCCGTTCTTTTGTGACAACCTTGCCAAAACCATGGGATTTTTTCTGATATACTTATTCATAAAAAAATGAAATGACTTAATTTACCACATATACCTGACAATTAATATATAGGTTTCTATTTTTTTCAGAAGCGTTTCATACATTTCAAAAAATATTAAAATATGTATTTAATGAAAATATAAATCGTTGTAAATCGTTGGCAAAATATTCGTGAATCGTTTGCACCCTACTTGCGTATAAGTCGGATCCAATTGCATATACTCAAATCGGCGGTGGCATAATGCGACGTCAGATTTGAGTCTATACAGTTTGTTAGGAGTAATCAGTAGAGCAAATACATAGACCATGATCTGCCGACGCATTGTGACAGATCAGGGTCTATATTGTTTGCAGTTCGATCCAACTTGTAGGCGAGTATAAGAGGGAAAAACCGTGGGAGGGCAATACTACAGATATGTTTGTACTAAGAAAACTCGTTCCGTGATCCGTTACTTTCATTCATTTCTTTGACTTAAGTGACTCGGCTTATGTCATATGACCATTTTCTGGGTGTACACTATTGAATTAGTTGTCTAACAGAAAGGAAGCCATAAAAAAAAAATGTCAGCATGCCGACTGCTCTTAATAACCTGGCAATATTATTTTGTTCAAGTTCATAATTTAAGGAAAATTGTCTTAAATAAAACCACATTATCATGTTCCGATCTTTTTTGGCTTCGTCGACTATTTATTGGACTTCGAATGATTTCGCAATGTAGCCATCGTACAAAGGATGAATGAGCTGTTGCGGTTTTTTCTTTTGCACTTCTTCACCCTTTTCTTATGTGTTTTTACACATAATTGAACGATTTAATCAGAAACTGCTGACAATTACTTAGACAAAATACCAAGGTATTAAATATAATTTAAGATAAAATGATACAATTTAAATTCAATCTATTTTCCCGGTTTAATTTATAGAACGATACAGTGGAATACTAAGGGTAAATGGCGCCCGATGCGACGATGATAGCCCAAAGGGCCAGAATATGAGGCCCGAATTGATATCAGCTGTTTTGGCGCCCCAAGACCTCTGGCGCCCGAGACAACCGCCCCGTCTGCCCCCCCCCCCCCCCCGTTAGTACGCTACTGGAAAAAAAATGTAACGGGATAAGTCTATTTCCAATGTTTTATTTGCAAAAGAGTTTTCTTTTTTGTAATCAATATCACAATATTACATTTAATAGTGGTTATCTATCCATTAGTATATTATCAAGTACCAAAGTTTTTTTTTTTCAATAGGATATTCCTTCTTTTCATTCTATTGAGGTAATTGTTTTTTCAAGAAAAACAAACAAAAAAAACACAACATAAATGAGCGAAACAAAGTATGATAGATCGTTACATCAAGGAAAAAGTCAGATTTAATTATCACGGGAACAATATTCATAAGATGTATATAGATTCGTATGATACAACCTATTCTTTTTGTAGAATTTAGACTTCGAAAAAAGCATACTTGCATGAATAAATACCAAGAATCCAAAAATAATTCGGAAAATTAAGAAAGAGAAGTCCAAACTGTTTCGAATGCCAAAGATGTGGCTCTAGGTGGTTTTACACTTTTAGTGTGTATCCCTTTCGCGAACCCTGAAACAAGGATCTACATGTGGAGCCAACCTGTAAAATCGAATGAAATCAGCAGTTATTTCCCATGTTTTGTGGAAACGTTTACCCACATATTCGTGGAGAAGAAACATTAATCTGACATTATTTTATATGTAACTCCGCGCACACATCATACACATATATTGATCGAAAGAAAGAGTTCACAACCTTTATTTATTTTAGTTAATGCAACTGCAACTCTCAATGTTTTCGGTTTAAATCTTTCTTATTCTAGTAACATTTGGAACTTTAACTTTTTCTGTTGGTTTCACTGTGCAATTTAACGTGGTGAAGCTTTGCTACAATATTTCAACGTCGAATATATATTGAAATACTCTGTCTTCAATCTTTAAGAAAAATTCAGTAACGTGCATCGTTCAAAGCGAGAACTACTTTCGTTCCAGAATCTAAACTTGCACGATTCTTATCATACATTTTTTTAGGAACTTAAGGGCTCCGGGTGTCCGAATGGTCTAAGGCGCTCGCCTTTACAGATCACTCACACATCTGGGTTTCAGTCTCGGTTAGACCAACGTATGTATGCGAGACAGCTTGCCAGTAGCTTTCAGTGGGTTGGTGGCTCTTCCCTAGATCTTCCTCGGTTCTTCCACCACCAAATATACTGGCCGCCATTTATGTTGCTTATCATGTGCTAAAAAATGTCGTAAAGCCACACAAAACCAAATTAAAACTGTGCTACAGAATGTTGCACTGATCAACCCTCTAGTTAATAACGAATGACAATGATGACATTCTCAAGGCAATCATCCCAACAGTCAATTATTATTTTTTTACTTTTCTGGTTTCGTCATTAAATTATCAGGTAATGAGTTTCCTTGTCGTTATTGCCTATTAGTAGACATTAAGAAATGGTTTCGCAATGTAGCTATCATTCTTCACCTTTTTCTTCTGCACATTTTTTACCTTTTTCACCCGTGTGCCTGAAACGGAAGGAAATTATAACACGATGTTGGCAAAGACGTGTTAAAAATCTTTACGTAGTAAACAATATTGCTGAGCGATCGAGAATAAATTTTTTAGGTAAACCTAGAGAGCGCTAAATGTAGTGATATTTTCGAAGAATGTTACTAATGACAATGCTTTTGTACCCACTCGAAGTCTTGTACAATCCGTGTTTCTAGTTTAAAATGGAATTGTCCACCTTTTGATCAGAGAGGTATAGTAGTATGTCTGACTGCTGGGTTTTTTGTTGTTGTTGTTGTTGTTGTTGTTTTTTTAAATCTATTTTCGTTTCCTAGTTTCTGGACTAAAGATTTGGTTGTAGACAATTCCAGTCCAAACAATGTCATTGAAGAGTGTCTAGGCGATGATAAAATGTTCTGTCCCAGGGCTTCTTCCAATAGTTTTGGTTATCCAGTCAGATCTCTAGAATTTCATTATTTTATTGAGTTTCTCCGTCTGTCAAACATGCTAAAGAGCACACACCCTTCGTGCAATGAGATATATCACATTTTGTGTTTTGCATGTAATAATAGGGCTATGAATATTCAGCTTTTTACTTGTATTCTGCTTGTACTGGAAAATGTGCCAGTTTTCATCATGTGCTGGAAGGTTTTGAACTTTCTGTATTCTACAGGGGTCTAATATGCCTATGGTTCCTTGGCTTGTGGGTAACTTCAATTTGACTCCGACAAGAATGTTTCTTAGATTTTTCTGCCTGCGGTTCCGATTCAATAGTGGGCCAGTGTTTAGGAATGATTCAGTCTACTTGCAAGCAATCTGAATGGTATGAAAAGATGAAGAGCGCAATCATTCATTCAATCAACATTGTAATTTAACTGGTATTTCAAGAGGTCGTTGCAGACAAAACAAACACTTAACAAAAAAGTTACGATGCCGGGGGTGGAGAGTTGGTCGGGTGGGGGTGGGGGTGTATTTACATTATAATACAAATAAAATTATTCTTCGAAACATAGTAACAAGGAGAGGAAATTATAAAAAAAATCTACGAGAAAAGGCAACTACGTCTGTATGCGATATAAGTCAGCAATGAAAATATAGGTTCTAGCATAAGATATGAAAATGTCAAAGGTAAGCACAATTTAAAGTGTGTGTGATAAATAGTGGAAAACCGTTTAATCTGTACACACTGAGAAACAATGGCATGGATAAAAGACAACGTCCCAATTCACCTATCGCCAGAGGAGACATAACCACGCCCAACTAATTAGCATAGCACATCATATCAAGTCGACATATTTTATGTTGAGACTTGCCCAGAGTGAATTAGTGTTAATTGTTTAGTGCATACTGAAAATTTCATGACAAATGATTGGAAATTGATTAAGTTATGATCATTTGAATTTGTATATAATATATAGTGGCAGTCGGATAGGTGACGGACATTAGGCCTGAAAGTCCGTCAAGCTACCAACGTGCCTATAAACCACACGAAGCTCACACCTTTACTAGCAATAGTATTGGTCGGTGGTTTATACATATCCGTACGTGTTAGGGTTGAATGACATACGGCGATACGTTAATTGACCTAGTTATTCTTTTTTCTATTGGCTAGAGATGTAAATATCTTTTATAACAGGACTGCTGTTGGAATACTAAAATTGAAATTTAGCAGAGGAAATTGGAGGATAATGTATATTGTGGGTATCCATCTTTGGTTACATTTTTTAGAATTATAACATTTTTAAAAAAGAAGTTTCGTCTGATTTCGTAATTTTCTTAAACTTAAACCACACTGTGTATTTTCAATGAATAAGAAAACAGCAGCAAAGATAAATCAGACAACAAAAAGAAAAAAGAAACAAAATATTATTCAGTTCACTCTCAGAATGGTACCCATTTTTAACAAGGTTATTGACACATTAATTCATTAGTTAAGTCTACTCTAATATCATATATACACTTAATGCATGTCTGGAGGAAATTGTACGAAACCATTACTTAAAATCTATGCTATATATGATATTCTTCCACTTAAGATACAACAATTATTAATATCAACACATTGCTTATGTGTATGGCTACAATTCCTTGATGGACCAGATAGTACGTATGTGTATGGCTACAATTCCTTGATGGACCAGATAGTGCGTATGTGTATGGCTACAATTCCTTGATGGACCAGATAGTGCGTATGTGTATGGCTACAATTCCTTGATGGACCAGATAGTGCGTATGTGTATGGCTACAATTCCTTGATGGACCAGATAGTGCGTATGTGTATGGCTACAATTCCTTGATGGACCAGATAGTGCGTATGTGTATGGCTACAATTCCTTGATGGACCAGATAGTGCGTATGAGTATGGCTACAATTCCTTGATGGATCAGATAGTGCTTATGTGTATGGCTACAATTCCCTGGTGGATCAGATAGTAATTCTCTTTTTTTTTGTAGAACAAACGAACCCAACATTAATCTCAAGAATTATTTCATACATGGTATATGAGAATTATTTCATACATGGTATATGAGAATACATTTTAGTCACTATGCGACTTATACATGCAAAAGTTAAGTATCTGTAGTGGGTAGAGGGTATAATTCGCACGGCTACCAATATTTTGTCTAGTATATAGTCCACAACAGTGAAAAACCTCATTTAAGATAAGGGCCAATATTTGCATTTGTAAAATACTTAACTTCGTTAACTCGTTGCACTGAGTCTTTACATATAACCAAAATATTTTTCTTTACAAGTAACAAGACTGAATAATAATATTACAAACACAAAAAACTTATATTATCCTACTATTAATACAGTAATCGAAAGTGGCATGTTTTCACAATATCTAATCATACCAAAATACATTTTGTAAATCAATAAGAAAACAAATTCACCACTGAAACTATACGGATCAATTTATCAATCAATCAATCAATCAATCAATCAATCAATCATTGCATATCAAAGAAGGTATTTTTATTTGCCTGCTCCATCAAAGTAATAAAGCCAGAGAAAAAAGTGGTATGGAATTTGTGCATTAGATTCTATACATATAGGATTTGGTGGAACATGATCTTAAAAAAACGTATACCTGGCGCTTTTACTTTGTACGTGAAGATGCAAGTATGTTTTCACTGCGTTTTCCTCATTCATTTGTCATTATAATTTCCCATGGCCAGGGACGAACTGTATAACAGCATTAGTTAAGAGCAGCCTTTTAATTGAGGCATCATATATTATTGTATTTTATTGAAGAGGATTGTAAATATGACAATCTAATCATAGGGTTTGTCGTCAGTGTGTTGCTTGATCATGATACGATCGTTGATCATTTGAATTAATGGTTCTAAGCCGAGACCAAACAACATACAATTAAAAGACTTGATATATTTGAAATTCTAGGCCGGTTTTTATAAGACATATAGCAAGTCATCACGATTTGATGGTACAGTGGTTGGTATGTAGCAATTAAAATTTAAAATGTGTTAAATCTGGAAAAACAGGTTTCTTAGTTTGAAGATCAATTTGTCTGTTAAAATCTCGTGTCTAAAACAACTTTTAAAATCAAACATAATAGGTATCTTGGAAAGTGTATTTTCTTCTGTATTCGTTTCCAGTCAGTCAAAATTTGATAGAACTCTTTAAAGTCACTAAAATTAGACATATATCCGACACTGATAAATGAGGTTAGTCTTTAGAAGTACAAACTTTATTGTAAGTTCTTCATGTTCATATAGACGATGTATATATAGACGACATCTACGTTTTTTGAGCGGATATAAGGAAATATTTCATGAGTGAAGTGGAAACAATGTAATCTCACAAGTCGCGAAGCCACGAGTGACAATACAAAATGTTTCCACTTCACATGTGAAATATTTCCTTGTATTTACTCAAGAAAAACCGTAGATTATCTTGATATTATATATTTTGTAAGGCAAAAACCGCCGATTTGCATGGATTTGTTTCTCCATTCTGTGTCAATGTGATTAACGGCTGCATTACTACATCGATAAAAAGAAGTTCCAAACTTTCACAATAATTTAAGGATAGCGACCTTTTACAAAATTAAATTGTACATATAATGCTTCAGATTGTGTATTTTCTCAAATTATGACTGTTTTCATACGAAAATGAAGAAACTTGTATTTTCGTTAATACATCTCTTGGGTGCAGTAGCGGCGGGGGGTGGGGGGAGGAAAGGGGGGGGGGGGGGGCGATTGCCCTCGGGCGCTGGGCGAGGGGGGCCCCGTCAGGAGCTTCCCTCCTCATGTAAGCCCCAAGTTTCAGGGCTTAGATGAGGGGGGTCCGAGGTTGGCAACTGACATAATAAATAGTTCTCTGTTTAAAAGTAGCGACGTCACTAAAGAACATTGTCCAGATTTAAATGATTGTGAGTTTACTTGTATGGATTTTGGTTCTTTATTTTGTACATTTCTGCATTCAAACGTGAAGTTTTGGCCTTGGCAACTTCGCGGTCTAGTTCGGAAACAGAGGCTGCACTCAAATTTCGATTGTCACATAATTTCGGTTTGCAATCAACACTCATCAATGCTCGATTTCTCCATAGTTTTAAAACATGATTATGATTGTGTTGAGAGTTAGAATCGTTACTTAAACAATTTTATTACTATATTTAACCAAGAGGTTTTCCTAAAAGTGTGTCCGTTTGTCGCAGAGTGTAAAAGACGCACTCTATCGGAGACAGAATATCTAATAGCAACAATTCATTTAATTTTCGTTTCTACTAATTTGCAGAATTCATGTGGAAAACTAATTTAAAAAAGTTAATACTTAAAGCCTACTTTTTGGGGGGAGTTCGTTTTTAGGCATTTTTTATGGCGCCTCCTTTTGTATTAAATACATGTATACTAGAGGGTCTACAGTCTTGACACATTTTAAGATCTGTTCATCCTGAGAGAGAGAGAGAGAGAGAGAGAGAGAGAGAGAGAGAGAGAGAGAGAGAGAGAGAGAGAGAGAGAGAGAGAGAGAGAGAGAGAGAACAGAAAAAGAAGAAAGAAAGAAAGAAAGAAAGAAAAATGAAATAAGCCTAATATGGAAATATAGATTTGAATAACATACATAAGGACATATATGGGAAAAGAAAGTAGTTCATAAAGTGACATCGCCCCTGTGGCGATATCATTTTTATCCCACAGTTTTATTTCAGTATCTCATTATGAAATATATAATCAAAAATATATATCCTATGACCGTAATAGTTTCATTATACATTAGAGGCTCATGAAGAAAATTTTGAAAAAAATCTTTGGAATAAACTTGTTATTGTATGTTATAAGATATTTAAAAAAAAAAAAAAAGAAAACCCCATCTTTCCAAAATCTATTATCAACACCTCCTATGTTCCTTTATATATAATTGATACCAAACTTATTAAATTCCCGCAAAAAATTAAAACAATGAACCATTAGTTTACTCCATTTTGTATTGTTTGTAAGATCTCTTCCGGTCCAATATATTTTAAGAGAAAATTTGACATGTTTAAGGTCAATCACTGCAAGCCCTCCTTATTCATAACTTTCACTTGTTACTTTTCTTTTTATCTTGCTAACCGATCTGTTTAATTTTTGTATGAATCATTCTGAAGGATTTGGTAAACATAATAAAATATGATTTAATTTTGATAAAGCAAGAGATTTGATGACAATAATTTTTCCATAAGTGGTAAGAATTTTTATTTCGTTGAATTTACCATCATAATTAAGAATCAAGATGTGACTTAACTCTGTAGAAAAGATAATGCATAATAATGTGAAGGGGTCTTCCATGCAGCATACATTGTACTCTATGCACAAACGTCGATTACTGTTTTCATGCTTCCAATTTATGTTACTTTTGTTTCCTTTATATTTACATTAAAACCGGAGATCTTCGTGTATAATATTAATGCGAACTTGTTCGAATCTATCCAGTCAACATAGTATCGTCGCATTACTGTAATATTAGAAATTCATTTCCATTTATATTAATACCATTAATATCTTCATTCTTTTGAATTAATAATGACGGTATCTCTGCATGGAGTAAAAACAAATAGGGTGAAAATGGGTCGCCTTGTCTGCATCCTCTCTATATATAAAACTAAGGGGAAATATGTCCGTTAACAGCTACACAAGATTTTGTATTGTGATAAAGTGTTTCAGTCCATTTGATGATGGAATTACTGAAGTTGAGAAAATGTAAAGCTATAAATTAAAAGCTGTTTTTAACAAGAAGTGTATAGTAGCAGTCCTGGAATATTATACTTTTTAGTGCAAAACATTACATCATCTATTGCTCTGATGTTTTTACAAATTGATCTACCACCATATAACGAGTTTGGTCATCATTAATTAAATAACGCAATTTTCAAACAAATCATATTAGCACTACATGATGAGGTTACTTGATAGGCAGCATTAAGGAGATATATTGAGGTCCATTTTTTTTTTTTTAACGGTGTTCTTATCTTTATCACCTTTAGGAATACAAGTTATAACTCCTTCCTTTCTAGTTGTTGAAAGATTATTTACTTCATAACCGTAATTAATTGACCTAAGTAAAAATACAAATCCTAAATCCTTCCAAAAAGGATTTAAAAACAAAACGCAGCGGAAAAACAGTCTGAATCTGGACTCTTAACATTGTTCATGTTTTTGAGGGCAGCTAAGGCTTTAGAGTACAATATATTGCGTTTTAAGTCTTGACTCTTTTACATTTAATATTACAACAATCATCTCGTATTAGGTTGTGATCAACATCTTTAGCGTCTCTTGATGCGTATAGACTTTCATAACATGATTGTGTCTCTTCAAGTTTTTCTTTTTGTTTTGTACTGATAGTGGTATCACTTTTATACAACTTTTCATATATTTGTCGGGATAGTACCTATTTCTAAATTACACTCAATAGTTTGTCATTTTCTCACTTTCTTTAATCCATCTGACTCTAGACCTTATCCTATGACCCCGAAGGTTTTGTTGACGCAACTCTTATTATTAGTTTTGCTTTTCACTAATCAAACTAGTAATAATTACTTTATTATAATTTGATAAAATATTAACCTCTTGAATCAAATCTTTTTTTTTCTTTCTATTCTCTCTTTCCATTTTTATAGGAAGAAAAATATATTATTTTTGCTCTTGTTGCCATTGAAAGAACTTCAAAATACAATTGATCATTTATCTTAAATTGTATTTCATCGTTTGGAATATCATTTACGACATTTTGGGCATGAATATAAGACAAATATTGTAATATAATATCTTTAATTATTTGTGTTATAGTTTCAATATATATTATGTCTATAAGTAATATATTATCGAATTTCCAAATGATTTTCCCTTCTTGAAGCTCCCTATTTTATGCACTAAAGCTAAAAGATAGTGATCAGTTCTATACCCATTTTCCGTATCTGCAGTTTCAACATCTGTAAGTAAGTTCTTAGCAATCAGAAAACAAATCAAGCCTAGCTCTTTTGTTTTGTACCCCACTAAGTGTATATTTCCTTTTCTCCATGAAATTCTCTCAACCATCAATAAACCCAAACTCGTAATGATATTTATAAGTTCCTATTTCTATATCTTGGATTATTCAATCTGACGGAGCTATATGTATAATATTGTTGATTCATAATGTATAATGTTGTTGATTCATAATGTATCATGTTGTTGATTCATAATGTATCATGTTGTTGATTCATATATGTAACATGTTGTTGATTCATAATGTATCATGTTGTTGATTCATATATGTATCATGTTGTTGATTCATAATGTATCATGATGTTGATTCATATATGTATCATGTTGTTGATTCAGAACTAATTTAAAAGCTTCCCCAGTGAATATCTAATTATCATAATAATTATTTAAATCAGCTTTCAATTGTTCATAAGAATTAGGCAAATCTTTGTTTGGTCCATACATAAAAAATTGTGTTATGTTTATTTGCATATTTAAAATAATCTTATTTCTCTCTGTATCTTTTTTCATTCGCTTTACTTTAAATTCAAATTATTGTTAAGAAGGATTGCTACTCCTCTAGGTTGACTTGAAAAACTACTAAATAAACACGCTTATCCTTATTGCCTACGTATAAAATATAATTCTTTTTGTATGAAATGTGTATCTTGTAGAAAATAAAATGAAAACTGCTTTGGTTTCAACAATTTTAAGACATGTCTCCTCTTCCATTTGTCACCTAAAATACATAGATGATAGATTCATTTTACCAGGCAATGGGTAAAAAGATCCAAAGTTATCCCTAGCAGGAAAACTAATCTGGCCTGAGATGTTTGGCAGTTCAAAACATTCGACCTCAAGATAATTGCACATCAAATCTTAAGAAAAAAATACAACATGTTGCTACATTTACCTATCAGATAGCAATTAAAGGGATGGAAAAGAAGATAGATAAGAGACAGAAATAGGAAGAAGCAGAAAGGCATAACATGTTTTTTTTTTTTTATCTTCCTCTCGGTGTAAGAGAGCCTATTTCAATACATATTAGAAGTTCACACAGATATAATTTGTTAACATGTTTTGTCCATATTTCTATAAGTATACTCAGGCTGGCACAAAAGGCAAAAGAGTTACAGAAGTATAACAAGAGGCAAAACCATTAAACATAAATACATTTACAACAAAAAGCAAGCAAACAATTATACCAATCTCATAGCACAAGCATTTTAATACAAAAAAAGAAAAAAGGAAAGAAAATTAAACTGCAGACAAAAATACAAAGATAAAAAGGTAACATATATAAATACATTCGCAATAAAAGAAAGTTAGCAAACGATTATTCAAATCTTCTTTTTACAGTAAATTATGGTCTGGTTCTTTTTTATTTTTTTAAATTTATTGTATTTTTTTTTTTTTTTTTTGGGGGGGGGGAGGGGTCTATTCGTATGCTCCTTGTATATTGATTTCTGTAGTATTTTTTTGTCTGTAATAAAATGGTATTGTTATGCGATTTGTATAACCTCCAAATAAATTTAGCACAATGTGCAAAATTTCTTACGTAAGCAATCTTTTAAAAAGGGTGATAAGCGTATACTTTTCTTACGAGTGTTGATTGGCAAGAAAATATGTGTGCAGCAGTTTCTGTTTGTTTAATGGATTGAATGAACAAATATTAAAATCACATATTTCAAAATTGTCGTTAGTTGGCATCTATTTGGTCACAGTGTATGAAATTATTGTATTTCCGAGACACTGGTGATAGTGCAAATTTAAATATATTTGATCTGTTGCTTCGTTTGAATCCAAGTGCGAGTTAGAATGGTAAGATATAAATGATAACTTATTCACTATTAGTCTTTTGATGACTTTGTAAGTACAGTCATTATCGTTTTATTTGAAAGAGTCATTGTGGTATATTGTCTCTGTGAGTCTGTATTGAAAGAGTCATCGAGGTACATGGTCTTTGTGATCTGTAGTGAAAGAGTCATTGTGGTACATGGTCTTTGTGAGTCTGTAGTGAAAGAGTCATAGTGGTACATGGTCTCTGTGAGTTTGTGGTGAAAGAGTCATTGTGGTACATGGTCTCTGTGAGTCTGTGTTGAAAGAGTCATTGTGGTGCATGGTCTCTGTGAGTCTGTATACAAGATGAGGTAGAATAAGAAATATACGAAAAATCAGATTCTTCTAATGTACCTACTGATAAGTTTTTGTTTGTGAATAATACACATATCGACATTTGTTAGAATTGTATGTAATGTTCCATGGTTCAAAGTTTCCACCAAACACAGTGCTGCTGGTTAATGTATAAGAATTCATTAATTGGAATTGTGACTACTGATGGGCTTATGTTCCTTTATTGTATAGGGGTCGGTTATTGTGTGATTGCTCAAAGGTTGCTTCTGTTTTTAAGTTTGTATCTAGTTTGAGGAGAATATATAACAAATGAAATAATCATATTTTTCACATTAGAGAAGAAAAAAACAATTCTATGAATTTTTATATATTATGGTGTGCTTGAAAACTTTTATCAAAAACTGAGAGGATGAATAAATAAAATTCATTTCTCAATTAATGTCTACTGTTATCTTTATTTTCCTTTGTTATATAAATTTTACAAATCTTTGAAGGTTATATATTAGATTTTTGTTTTGTTTATACATAAGATCAGGTACACTGGGTAATGTATGTGAAATTATACAATTGAAATATGGCTGCTTATAAGTTTATTTTCATTGATTGTAGACGAAGTATTTGTACATTTTAATATGGTTTAAAGCTTGTATAAACATTGGTGAGGATGGTTCATATTTCAAACGTGTCAACATCTAAATTTTTATTCATATAGTGTAAGAGATTAGCGATTGTATGAATTTTCATACATTATAATTTTCGTTCAGTTTGTAACCATGAGTGGAGAGAATGGTTACAATATGAAACATTATATAGTTGATATGTGTCTGCTGGAAAATGTATCCTTCATTATATGGATATACGCAATTGTATGAATTGGTACACATTAGATATTCGTATAGTTTGTATCCAAGATCGGGTAGATCGGATCAAATGTCTACTGGTGAGTGTATTGTTCCTATAGTGTAAGGGATTGAATGAATGGAACATTGGATATTTTGTTCAGTTTGGAAACTAGAGTAAGGAAAATGATTAATGGACGAGAAATCATGTTTACAATGTGTCAACTGATAAGTTTAGTTTTATTCATTGCAGGGAGATTGACCATTGTATGGATTTTCAAATGTTTCATCATTTGCTTAATTGGCATCTACGAAAAAAGAATAACTAGTAATTTATGAAGAAAAAAAGATAAAAACATTTTATTTAAATGTGTACATTGATTATTTTTGTATTCACAGATGGCAGAAGCAACACCAAGTGTATGAAGTTTTATACATTTTATTGTGGTTCAAAGTTCGTATCAAATATTGAAGGATGGATTATGTATGAAAAACCATACCTTATCAGTGTGTCTACTTATACGTTTTTGCTCCAATATTGTCGAGAGTTTGGTAATTGTGTGAATTTGTATACCTTTGACCCTTGCGATACATCTACCTTTGCTTTGGCGTGGTGTGATAGTATGTTTGTGTGTATGCAAGTATAGTGTGTGTATAAACACTTCAGACCCTCTTGTGTGTGATAGTAAGTATTGGATAAAAGTCTCTATTTAACATGTCCGTCTATAAAACAAATCCCATATACATTTTTTACAATGGAGGCGTAATATTAAATTTCCCTTGTGACCCAGGGATGTTGACCTGCCGCGTAATGTTATTCCCCCTTGTGCCACAGGGTGGCACATATTACTGCTTATAAAGATGCGCAGCTGTATGAATTGGCATACGTTATATATTTTGTTTAGATCATGTTTAAAATGTGTCTACTGCTAAGTTTATTTTTGCTTCATTGTAGAGAGATTGACCATTGTAGGGATTTTCAAACGTTTCATCTTTTACTTTTGTTTACATCTAAGAAAGAGAAGAACTGTCAATTTATGAAAACAAAACATTTTATTTAAATGTGTAGATTGATTATTTTGTTTTTATTCCCATACGGTAGAGGCAACGCGAAGTGTATGAATTTTCAAACATTGTACTATAGTTCACAGTTTATATCAAAAATCGGAAGGATGGATCCTGTATGAAAAACCATACATTATCAGTGTGTCTAAGTTTTTATTCCTTATTGTGGAGAGTTTAGAATTGTACATTGGATCCTATGTTTTGTTGGTGTCCAAGGTTGAGAAGATAAGGAGATATATGAAAGATTCAACATTTCAATCTTTGCATTAAAGACAGGGTCAGTTGTATGAATTTTCATTCTTTGCTTGATTTGCTCTAGTCTGCTAATATTACATTAGCCACTTTTGAATCTATAAATAAAGTTATTTTACAAATTGATTAAATAGATTGGGGATGTTTACAGTATTTTAAGTACGCTGATTTTTTTTATCTGTACAACAGTTGAATTCATACGAAGAGAGGCAATATACAGATGTGTCATTTTGAAAACATTATATAATCTTTCTGTTATGTTTTTTCTGTAAACATTATATAAAATTTTGAGGAAAAAACCAACAGAAACTAAGTTTTATGCAGGAAAATATATACATTATTTACATGTCTAAACGGGAATCTGTAGATAATCATATTTTGTTTTGGACAGAGTTATGTGTGTGCCGTCCTTTCTAAAAATTTACAATACGGCCCTTGCCTAGCTAGATCATTATGCAACGTTCTATATTTCGTATCGTGTAACACAGTAGAACATCTCATAACAACTTAGGCGTAATTGTCCTGGTGTTTGTTAACTTAAAGGCTTATCAAGAAGCCTATAATTACCTTCCACATATTTGTACATATATTTTCACTTTAATCATGGACAGAGAGAAAACAAGAAAGAGAGTAAGGATTTCAATCAGATTGTGTGACGTGTTTAATATATTTTGAAAATGAAAATTTTAACGTTGAATTTCGTTGTTTTTTTATTTTCCCACATTGTTTTCTTAAATAATGATTTATTATAGTTTAAAATTCATCACCGGGTTAAGAGAGTGGAGAAATTATAGTCTGCTGTTGCAGTCATAACTACAAACCCTACAACATTTACACCCACCCTTCAAAAAACAAAATCTCAGCCTTTGTCGTTTTTCCATCTCAGAGTTTAATCTTCATGAATTTCTCACATGTATGCGTTTAAATTAGAATCGCATTTTTTTATATTGTATCCTTTATTATCTCAGTATTTACTGTTTGTGCATTTCTTTACGGTTTACGTGTTATCTACAATCTTTTCGTGTATTCTTTATCATCTTGTCGTTTTCCTGACATATTTTTTAAAGTCATGCCTTTTATCGTCTACACTCCTTTATGAATCAGCAGAAAACATAAGTTACGAGGGATGTGACAGGTAGTTTTTTTGTCCGGTCGCTATAAAAACTGATGGACGATTGTTTAAATTTTCAAATTTTTGGTGTGTTTTAATTATTTCAAGAAGCTGTATACGTGCTATATATTTGTGTATTTATTTTCCAATGAATGTCGTCATCCGTGTAGTGTGTGCGTGGACCTTGGGGAGGGGGGAGCAGGAGAGGGCCAAAGAACGCATATAAGACAGACAAGGTTATAGATGATATTTTTGTTGTGAAAGTGAGAAAATAAACACAATTTGTGTATTTGTAATTTGGCGACTTAATTTATTATACAGGACCTTCACAAAGCAAATATATTTAGATGTCGTTAAATATACTTACCTAATTAGCACAATCATAATTTCCAGAGTGAAGAAAATGGTGAACAAAATTGATTACGTTGATGAAACCAAAGATAAAAAAATGAAGATAAGCAACAACAAAAAAAAAAAAGAAACAAAAAAAAAACAAATAAACAAACAAATATATATATAAGAAGAGAACAAGTGTTTCGCGGAACCCGATCTCACTTGCATCTGTGTGCTGATGTATCCACCTTGCCAAAACTTGTACACAAAACTTAAGTGTAAAACTTAACAATTGTTGACGCTTTCACCACCATTGGAAGCCGGAAAAATGATATATCTGTCTCATCATCATAACGCAGGGGAGACAAAAACGTGGTTGGACTCTACAAAAAAAGTCAGGGTAAGTGGCATGGTATGGAGAGAGAGAGAGAGAGAGAGAGAGAGAGAGAGAGAGAGAGAGAGAGAGAGAGAGAGAGAGAGAGAGAGAGAGAGAGAGAGAACGTTTGCAGTCGTTTACTACTATAATCAGTGTCCCATATTCCCTACTCGTAACTGAAAAGTAATACATGCTTTTGCGAATTTTCAGTGTTAAGTGAACACGTTGTTTCATGAAAAGTACGTAAAATACGTTCTTCTGAGTAATAAAATGAAAAAAATCGATTAGGTTTTCATTTTCAGAAGGAATGAGAGAGAGAGAGAGAGAGAGAACTCTTGCTGAA
The DNA here is from genome assembly GCA_029931535.1 of Margaritifera margaritifera. Taxonomy (NCBI): domain Eukaryota; kingdom Metazoa; phylum Mollusca; class Bivalvia; order Unionida; family Margaritiferidae; genus Margaritifera; species Margaritifera margaritifera. The sequence continues at coordinate 6,898,065 of JAQPZY010001696.1, read as the reverse complement.
AAGTCCGATAAAAATTGTTCGAAATTACTAAGCAAACTCGCTTTTTCTTTACCCAAAATTCCCAGAAAGCAACTTTCTAATCCGTCAAACAAATGGACGTTGGCTTACGCAAGGAAGCAAATAAATAAATAAATAAGAACAAAATAAGTTAAAAAGGTGTTCAAATCGATCCGATTCGTACAACCTCGCGGGCTCGAATCTTTGTTTTATAATTTTCACAAAATAGATCAAAGTATATTCACTATCTGTTCATGTATGGGTCTAATTATTTCTGCAAAATTCTATTCCTATAATCCCTTTGCTTTCTCTCAGTTTATTGGACAGAAACAGACCTATCAAGTAGAAAAGATTTCCGTTTCAACTTTGAGGAATATTATTCTTGTAGTCTATCGGATACCCATGAATAGCATATACTGAAGAAAGCGGTAACTCGATCAATTGATCTAACTTATGGTTAATCTGGTTGGGGAAACAACAACAAGAATAATAAGACAGAAGGAGATTTCTGTTTACATAATTCGATTAGGAAGCAGTACATATTTTAGTAAAGTTCACATCAAAATTGAAAAGAAGATATTGTTGAACGTGTAGAATATTACGCCAGAAAAATGAAATGTTAATAGAAACATGCTACGTTATCTCGGGCATGCAAATAGACCAATATCTGGAAACACTTGGATCCGTACTGTCCTAAAATTGAAAAGCATGACAATGGTTTGCCCAGGTGTATATTGTTATATTAACGGTACCATGGAAATCATGAAACTTTTCATTTAAAAAAGAAAATCACATGTACCATGTAAGTTGAAGAGTGACATATAAGAGAGAACTGAGAAAACTGCATGCAACAATGACACTTTTTTCAAAATGTAAATAAGAAAAGCAGCATCAGAAATATGTTTCATAATTAAACTTGTGTGGAAGTAACATTTGTTGATTATCTTTATATCTAGCTTAAGGATGGAGGATAGTGGTAGAGTTGCCAAAGAGATTTATCTGAAACGTTTTTCATGCGAAAGAAGCTACTATATGGTTGAAATAATGAATAAATATTGGGCGTCTCCGTATTAACTTTCGTCAGGGACTTTCATAAAAATATGATCCCTACGTGGGACGCATAATTGCTGAAAAGACAAATTCTGACCACTGTGCGAAAAAAACAACAACAAAAAAAAACAAAAAAAAACAAAAAACAAACAAACAAACAATGATACAATAACGATTTCCATAACGATTGCTTTAAAGTATTACTAATCAAATCAGAAGTTCCCTCCTTCAAATAACAAGACACTCCCTGACACTCCGTGTATTTCTATATTTGTTATTAAGAGAACCAAGCTGATAATATATTGGGTGAATGATATAAGCGTTCAAATTTTAAGATCTGACACATGGCGAAAAAAAGTTAAAGATATAACTCATTTCTACCAAAGAGAATTAAAAAATATTTATGTTTAGTAGTGTACTTATTTTCCAAATTAAACATAACATTAGACTCGCGCGCCGTTATTGGTCTCAAGATAACGTTTGCTTAAGTTATGCTGTGACAGAAGGGGTAAATAATAATTGTATACGAATATCAACAGCATTTAAATCAACGTAATGCTGCTACTATTATAAAAGTATTGACTGAATTTTGTTACGGTTTGAATGTTACAACTACAAGCAGCTGCTCTGCTTGGAATGTGTTATCGTACCCATCAACCTCTTTTATACTGGTTTTAGCAACCCAGTCCTTGTCCTACAAATATTGCCAGAAGTCGGTCTATAGTTGTCGTTATAGATCAGATTTTGGATATCGTGATTATCATTGTATATATCAAACGGTTTTATGTAAAATGATGCATTCAATCGAATGGACATAGCTCTTCTTAAACTTGCGGATACCTTTATATTTTGCAATAAAATATTCGTACTACAACGAAAACAAAACTAATTTGCTGAAAATATAAGCGTTGACCTAGACCACCCGTCTTTAAGGCTAAGAATAATTACATCAAAATATTACATGTGTAGAAGGATTTCATCTAAATAGTCTCAGTAATCTTATTTAGAAACAGTTCTTTTCAATGTAAAAAGCTTTAACAAATCCTGTGTTATTGTAGATTATGTCTAATGCAGAAATGATCAATACAATTATGAGTAAACACATCACGGCTTGGAGCGAAAGTTTATTGACCTATATAACTAATAGAATAAATGGAACGAAATAATAATGATTTTTAAAAATAGAGTCTGCACTTTAGAGCAGATGTTTACTAGCGATAAACAGTATTCCTTTATGACAAACATGTGGATGAATCACTCTGATATATTATCCAGTAAATGCAAATTGATATTAAAATCCATATGGACAATAGTTGATCTTTCGAGAACATTTGCAGGATTAACGCAAAGCATCTTAGAGACGGGGTAAATGACCACCAGGAGTGCTGCATAATTTAACTGTGTACGCTGATTTAATAAATTATTCATTTAGACTCGTCGTCTGATCAACATAACATTAAAATAACGTAGAAAGATATTTTTCTTAGGATAATTTTTAATACTTTATAAGTATTTTCCATGCACATCATGCTTCAAAAGGATGTTTAAACGATAATTTTGTATCTGTGGAAATCAATATTACATACTGCAATCTGTCCTAATTGTGCATTCTAAAGCAGTCAAACCATATTTTTATAAATTATAAATTGTATATCTCTGATGAAGAGTAGCATTTCTCAATATTAGATGGTACCATGGTACAATAACATCATCAAAAAATCTAATTACTCTTTTAAGATCAGTGGTGCTACTGTGAAGATACCCAAAATCTGCTCTTAGATTTGGGGAAACATTGTGATCAGACGTTACAAGATTCCTCGTTACAATATTTATTAAGCAGAGTTGATTTCTGCTCCGACTTTGAGGAATATTTGTATTGTAGTCTATCTGATACTCTGAACACTATATACTGAAGAACGCAATTACTGGATAGAATGGTTTAGGGTCATAACTGTTACTATTCAGAAATATATTTTGAACACAATCCAATTACGAAGCAGCACATCGTTTAGTGAAGTCTACATCAAAATTGTAAAGACAAATATTGTTGAACGTATAAAATATTAGGTCAGAATAATGCAGTACTACAAACATTTTACGGTATCACAGGCATGCAAATAGACCAGTTTCGGGAAATACTTACATCCGCACAGTACTAAAATTTAAAAGCATGGCAATAGTTTGTTCAGTTTTATATTGTTACATTATATTCTATTAATAGTACCATGACAATCATGGAACTTTTCATTTCAAAAAAGGGACGTGTGCTATGTCATGAAAAAAGGGGCATAAAAGAGAGAACTGAGAAAATTGCATGCAAAAATGATACTTATTTTAAAAAATGCTAATCAAAAAGCATGGTCAGTATTGAATGAATTTTGTTACCTCTGACTATTGCAACAACACGTCGATGCTCTCCATGGCTTGTATTTTAGTATGTATCAACCTCTTTTTTAATGGTTTTAGCCCGCTTCTACCTCCGCTGCCCCTCCGTCGACAAGCAATACCGAAAGTCGGTCTATAGTTTTCGTAATAGTTAAGATTTTTCATATCGTGATTATCATTGCATATATCTAATGCGTTTTTATGTGTTATGATGCATTAAATCAGAATGGATATATTTTCTTCTTAATCTTTAATAAGAATAATTACATAAAAGTATTACGTGTAGAAGGATTTCATCTAAAGAGTCTCTGTAATCTTATTCAGAAACAGTTCTTTTCAACGTTAAGAGGTTTAACAAATCCTGTGTTATTGTAGATTATATGTCTAATGCGGAAATGATCAATCAAATTATCAATTAACACATCAGGAACTTGGAGTGAAAGTGTACTGCCCTATATGACCTACGGACTAAATTGAAGGAGATAGTGATTTTCAAATAAAGAGTCATCACTTCAGAGCGGAAAAGAGCAGCTGTTTTGGAGCGATACGCATTACTCCTTTATGACAAAAAATTGTCTGACGCACTTTGATACATTATCCAGATAAATGTAAATTGATATTAAAATCTGCAGGGATAATAGTTGACCATTTGAGAAGTTCTGCGGAATTAATGGCAAGCGTCTGAGAGTGCGACTAATGACCACCAGGAGTGCTGCATAATTGAATTCAGTGCGTTGATTTAATAAAAAATTCGATTAGACTCACGTTCTGATCAAGATAACATTTAAATAATGTATAAAGTTATTTCCTATTAGGTTTTTATACTTTAAAAGTATTTTCTATGCACATCATGGTTCAAAGGATGTTTAAACGTTTAATTATACAATTTTGGATCAGTGGTAATTCAGTGTAATCTTTCCAATGTAATCTTTCCTAATTGTACATTCTGAACCTGTTAAGTCATACACTTTTTAAAATTATCTATTCAATAACGTCATCACAAAATCAAATCACTTGGCTATGATTAGTGGCGCTGCTGTGAAGATGCCTAAAATCTGCTCTCAGATGTTACAAGATTCATTGTTACAAAGATTTCTCGAGGGATACTTAAAAACAAACTTAAATTGGTCAATAAAAAACCACAGAATATGTAAAAGCAGCAACCTGTAGAGATTAGATTCAAATCAGATGCTGAAAAAAGTGCAAAATTGTCAATTAACTTCGGGTATAAAATCTAACATAAAGGACTAAGAGTTGAGTTTTGGATTTTTCAATAGTATCATTATACGACAAATATGGTTTTCAAGGTACTTGAAACACTTTAATACCTCCTCCATCTTGAAGAGCGAGAAATCAGCCGTATGATCAAATGGAAAATGTTGTGATCAAATGCATCCATTGTAATAATGGATATAAGCATATTCCCAGGAGAACATGGTTTATAATAAATATCAAATAGAACTGGAGCATCGTTATATTTCGTTATTTAAACAAAATGAGATGTCCGTTGTGCAAGTTCAAAAGCCTTTTGGATTACAGAGAACATACGTTTTTGCATGTATGCCAGTCTAGATCAGTTGTTACTGGTTCCTGATGTAAGACAATCCATGGGGACATCTGAGAAGATTTAAATCAAAACATCAGGTATTTCTGTTATCAAACTACTACTTTACATTGGTATAAAAAACAACAAAAAACATGGATTGTTAAATGCAATAAAAGTCATTTTCCATTACGTTCTTTCTTAAGTTTAAATCTCCAGTTCTGATTAAGTATGCGTGTTAGTAAGTGTCTCTGTTCGTAATTGTTCTCTCAGGAATGACTGTTTGGTGTGGTAATACCTGACCAAAGGGTTGATGTAGATTTTACTTTATGTTTGCGGAATTTTGTCAGTGTTAAAAAGGTTATTATTCATCTTTATGGAGTATATTTTTTGCACCATAATAAAGTCGGGGGTGAAATAAGGGGCAAGAATTAAACATATAATTTGTACCATATTCCTGCGGTTCCTTTTTGACAGTAAACTCTTGACTTTATAGCACGGACGATAAATAGATTTTATAATCGACGGACACACTTGATCGAAAACCACTTAATCATATAGTCTGGCTGACTTAAATACAATCTGTGCCCTCAGCATTCAACTCTGTGACAAAATATTAGACTAGCTATGCATCCGCAGTTTAATCATTGCTTCATTTGAAGTTTGATAATCATAATAATTTTTTTAAAAATCAATATTAAGGCATTTTAAATTGATAAGTAATCAATTAGCCTTCTTAATTCTATGTAGAATTTCCCTGTCAAATGGCACATAGCTCATCGCAGAACATTTACTCGACGCCTTGGTGTTTCCGATCGAGTTTGAAATAGAAAACTTTCCCATGCTGTGCTGTTTAAACGCCATTTTGAATAGAAAGAAAAGAAAAGAACAAATATTTCTCTCAATTCAATGGCTAGAAAACACTCAGTACACACACACACACACACACACACACACACACACACACACATATATATATATATATATATATATATATATATATATATATATATATAGATATATATATATAAATATATAAATATATTTTGGCATATTTTATCATCCCAGCTTGCACTTCGTGTCTCAAGAAGAAACCCGTTTTTTGTAGTGCTTTCTTACTCTTTATTATGTTTTAGACCACTGTTCGTGAACGACATGAAGCCAGGGTATTCTTTCATAAAGGGATGAATTTAGGATGTCATTTTTTAGCTAGCGCTAAAAAGACCATTGCAAATATTTAATATTTTATTTAAAATGTCCAAACACGATGCATCTGTTCCTTGAACCTGTTAAGAAGAAATTATTATACTTAAAATGTCCAACATAATGCGCGTATCTTTTAACCTGTTAAGAATTTCGACTGATGATATTATTGACGAGAAATTAGTGATAAATACCTCAAAATTCTGACATTTAAGCTACCGGTACATTAATACAAGATGTCAAATTCATGCTATTAATAACACCTTTGCTCACTATACATCAACTGCGTCAGTGATTACTTGAACTGATTCAGTTCAAAAATGTCATAAAAGTGATTTTAATAATTGGAAATGACATATCTAGTCTGGTGATGAAATAATAAAACAAAAAATATAAATTAAAGTTAGTGATGTAAGAAACAAAGACGTATGGTTAGGTTTCCTCCTCAAATAATTGAAAAATCAGTTAAAGGTGATTGGCGCTTATAGAACAATGGCTTCTAACTACGTCCATAATGGTTTTATTTGATATGGTGCTTTATGGTACAGCAACACAAGTAGGTTATTTAGTGCCGAGGCAATTGGAGTAAAGTGCCTTGCCCAAGGACACACCACGGAAGCTGACGTTCATAATGGAAATTATAGATAGAATAGTGTTCAATGAAGAGGTGGAGAAATCATATTCTGTCTTACACACATCTATATGAGTTTTGTTTCTTCAGCTATTTGGTATTGTCCACCTCCGAAACATTTTCATTCGAAATATGGTCAGTGAAGACTTATATACAGAGAGAGAGAGAGAGAGGGAGAGAGAGAGAGAGAGATACAGACAAATAGCAAAGCAGACATACAGACAGACAGACAGTTGGATGGATAGATCAATATTTAAATAAACAGGCAGATACGTGTAACTCATGGTGTAAAGAGAGTCATAACTGAACAGTTGAAAATTATTGGTCAAGAGTAATTGTTAGCAATGTAACTAAAGTTATTATTGGACAAAGATCAAAAATGTATATTTAGAGAAAACCTAATAAATAATAGAAACCATTGTGTTTAAGTATGTACAGTGCGTATTCGCCATGCAATACTACTTTAGCAATGTATATGGGGTGCATAGCCTAATGGCAATGTATATGGGGTGCATAGCCTAATGGCAATGTATATGGGGTGCATAGCCTAATGGCAATGTGTATGGGTGCATAACCTAAAACGTTGTTGGAAATCTGACTCCATTTGAAGGCACCATTGACTCTGACAAGTATATCAGCGTCCTTCATTGTGCTGTGTGGTCCGTTATTGCGAAATAACTTGCTTTAAACCATATTTATTTTCAGAGGAAATTTGTCAAATGCAATTACAAACATATGATTTTGGGGATTCAGTTGAAAGCATGAACTTATTAGAGCTGTCTCACAAAGAAAATATATAACATCATAAATATGTTTGCTGGTATAAGTGGTTACAAAGGAAAAGTACAAATACACATGCATGCACAAAACAAAACAAACAATAAGAATTAAATAAATATGATTCAAAAGATTGTGAGTTAAATCAATTACTTAAATCTTTTAGTCATCCTAATGCAAATTTTGCACAGACACAAATATTTGCGTGTTATTTTCTACAAAGAACATGAGGTGTCCAAATAATACAATTTCAATTGTGAGAGCAAAAGGGAGTGTGCATAAGATGTGATCTCTAAGATCGGAGTATTTTGGACAGCCTAGAAGAAAGTGTTTCGCAGTCTCTATTTAATCGCTCTAATAGTCCAGTGGTTAGAACGTCGGCCTCGTATGCAAGAGGTCCCGGGTTCGAAAAAATAAATGAAAAATGGCACCAAGAGCTGCCTCGTTTTACACTCAACACTAAGAACTTACTTGGGCTGGACAGGCATTGGGCAAGATAAAAAAAAAAACTTGCAAGGGAAGGTTAAAGACACTCCCGCCTCCACGAGTCTTCCTACCGATGGGAAAAATAGGGTGGTGGTAACATGACATCACTAGGCGGAAGTCTTCCAAGTTGAAGTCAACGGCCAGGGCGGAAGGGTTCCAAAGACGAACTTAACGGCCACATGTTCGAGACCAGGGCGAACCATATAGTAACATGGATATCGGCTGTGGTCTACAGCCTGGAGAGGGATGGGCGCCGCCAGGTTAAAACGGCCCATGATACGCCAATGATGATGAAATGACAATAAATAGATTTCACATACCGGATCGGTCGCACCCCGGATTACCAATCGGTCGCACCCCGGGTTACCAATGACAGCGCCATTCGCTGGACACCAGGACGGAGGTGACAAGTATGCTATTGGTGCAACTACCATCAAAGTACGGGCAAGAGAAAACATCACCATTGGAACATGGAATGTCAGGATATTAAGACCAGTAGGGAAACTTGAGGAGCTAACCCATGAGATGGGAAGATACCAATGGCACATCCTTGGACTCTGCGAGATGCGCTGGAAAAATTTCGGAGAGAGATCAACAGATGACGGACACGTGATCTACTTTAGTGGGCATGAGAACAAGCATGAACATGGAGTCGGGTTTATGGTACACAAGGACATTGTGAGTGCAGTCATGGGTTGTCGACCAGTGTCAAACAGGATGATTACAATCCGCGTAAGGGCATCTCCCTTTAACATCACTATCATACAGGTCTATGCCCCAACATCCGACCATGATGACGAGGAACTGGATGAGTTCTACGACCAGCTTCAAACTCTCATAGACCAGACACCCAAGAAGGATATTCTGGTTATTCAAGGAGACTGGAATGCTAAGGTAGGAGAAGACGCACAAGCAGCCTGGCGAGAAGCCTGTGGTCCATACTGTAATAAGCAGACCAATGAGAGAGGACTCAAGCTCCTAGACTTCGCCACATACAATAACCTAGTGCTAACGAACACCCTTGGTCCCCACAAACTATCCAGAAGATGGACTTGGCACAGCCCAGACGGAAAACATCACAACCAGATAGACTACATCTTGCTGAGAAAGCGCTTCCGGTCTAGCGTAAACATTGCCAGAACACGTAGCTTCCCAGGAGCTGATATAGAAAGCGACCATGACTTACTGATGATGACTATCAAACTTCGTCTGAGGAAGACCAATAAGCCAAGACAAGTTAGGATCAGGTTCGACCTTGAAAAACTTAAAGATCCAAGCGTGGCACAAGCATTTGAAGCATCAATAGGCGACAAATTTGCGCAACTCACAAGTCTGGGACATGAAGAAATAAACCTAGACTCCTTGATCATCACCTTCAACAAGGCAGTAATAGACACAGCCGGAGAGATCCTTGGCAAGCATCGTAGAATAAAGAAGCCTTGGGTCACAGCAGATATCCTCGACCTTTGCGATGTGAGGAGAAAACTGAAAAGTAAGCGAGGAGACCATGAAGGAGCAAAAAATACAATGAGATTAACAACAGGATTAAGAAGAGCATAAAGAAAGCAAAAGAAAGCTGGTTAGAGGACCAATGCAAGGAAGTCGAGAAAAGCCTGAACCAGAATGACAGTAAAAGGGCATACCAGTTGGTGAAAGACCTGACAACAGAGAAACAGGGGAGATTCAGGACAAGGCTGGTAAGAGTCTGACAGAAAACCAAGCCATTCTTAACAGATGGACGAAATACTGTTCGGAGTTTTACAACCAGAAGACTTCTGGAGACCAAACTGTACTAAACGTACCACTGACCACAACAGAGGTTGACCACCCGATCCTCAGGGACGAAGTAGAGGCTGCAGTAAAGGAGCTAAAGAAGGGGAAGTCAGCTGGGGTAGACAATATACCAGCAGAACTTGTAAAAGCAGGAGGAACGTCCATGATAGATGTCCTCACAACAATCTGCAACCAAATCTGGCAAACAGGAGAATGTCCCACCCCATGGACCCAGTCTCTGATCGTGACTCTTCCTAAAAAGGGGAATCTACAACTGTGCCAGAACTACTGAACAATCAGTCTCATCAGTCACCCAAGCAAGGTTATGCTTAAGATCATCCTCAATAGACTAAAACCCCAAGCAGAGCACATCATTGCGGAAGAACAGGCAGGTTTCAGAGCAGGACGTAGTACTACAGAACAGATTTTCAATCTCAGAATCCTCTGTGAAAAATATCTCCAGCATCAACAGAACCTCTATCATGTCTTCATTGACTTCAAGAAGGCTTTCGACAAGGTATGGCACGCAGCTTTGCGGGCCACAATGCGGATATACAACATAAACGCAAAACTAATCCGTACTATCGAAACCCTGTATCACAAGGCGACTAGTACAGTTCTCGTCAATGGCAACATTGGAGACTGGTTCAGAACCACAGTCGGAGTCAGACAGGGGTGCCTTCTCTCACCCACGCTCTTCAACATCTACCTGGAAAGGACCATGTCCGAAGCCTTGGAAGACCATGAGGGCAGTGTCAGTGTTGGAGGCAGAACAATCACCAACCTGCGCTTCGCTGACGATATCGATAGCTTAGCAGGAGATGAAGAAGAAATGTAATCCTTAGTGAATCTTCTCAATCAAGCATCACTAAGATATGGGATGGAGATCAACGCTGAAAAGATAAACCTAATGACAAACAACCCGAGTAGCATCCAAAAGGAAAAAAGAGTGAATGGACAGAAGCTGAGTACAGTAACAAGCTTCAAGTACCTAGGTGCTATCGCCTCTGATGAAGGTTCAAAACCTAATGTTCTTTCCAGGATTGCGCAGACAACAGCTGCTCTGGCTAGGCGGAAGCCTATTTGGAAAGACAGCAACATCACGCTTGGATCCAAGATCAGGCTTATGCGCTGCCTCGTCATGTCCATATTCCTATATGCATGTGAGACACGGACCCTAACAGCAGAAATAGAGAGAAGAATCCGTGTCTTAGAGATGAGATGTTATCGAAGGATCCTGAAAATCTCATACTTAGACCACGTCTCTAATGCGGAGGTGCGCACTAAAATCCAAGGCGCAATTAGACATTATGAAGATCTGCTCAACACTGTAAAGAAACGCAAACTAAGATGGTATGGTCACGTCTCATGCTCAACTGGCCTGTCAAAGACAATCCTACAGGGCACAGTGAGAGGAAAATTAAAACGAGGCAGACAGAAGAGGAGATGGGAAAACAATATCAAAGAGTGGACAGGCATGGACTTTGCAAAGTCCCAAAGAGCAGTGGAGAACAGAGAGAAATGGAGAGAGATTGTCGCAAAGTCATCAGTGGCGCCCCTACGACCAGCAAGGTTACGGGAGAAATGAAAATGAAAAAATGTCATCACAGGAGCAATACTTTTGGCTAGATTCATGGTTCGAATATAAATCGTAATTTAAACTACTTTACTTTGTTCTTAGCCTAGCATGTATAACCTGTGACATTCAATCACAACATAATAATAACATGGAGTTATTTCTTGTTATCAATTCAGGTAGGCTGTTAAATCATGCAATTAAGGATTGTTTCTTACTTCTACAGGAAACAAGTTCCATATTCGAATCGTAGAGGGTAAAAGCGAATTTTATGGAACAATGTTGTTCTACACGCTGGAGGTATAATAACGTTTGTTGATTGAGTGGAGTAGATTTCTTGTTCTATAAATAAAGGTCGAATTACATCTTGAACATATACAGCAGCTAATCCGTGATACATTTTAAATAACTTCATCAATTTATGCTTGTAACAGTTGTCCCAGACGGGATCAGCGTGTTCAAAAATTGGTACAATATAAGATTTGGACATTGTTTTCCAAAGACAATCGATCCAGTTTGAATTTAAAACTTTTTAAACAATTTTATTTCTCACAGGCTTTATCAGAAATATATTTAATATGCGCGTGCCAAATGGCATCACTGGCTAAGATAATGCCCAAATGTCTGTTCTGGGTAACCTCTTGTATGTTTGTTTTGGTCATGCATAATATAGGACGGTGGCTATGGTGCTATTAGCATTGATTCAATCTTATCCGGATTAAATGTAACTATCCAACGTCTGGACTATTCATGTAACTTTTCAATATCTGAATTTAAGATTTCACCAGCTAAGATCTGATTATCAGTTTTTATACATAATGTTGTATCATCAGCAAAGAGTATAATCGACGATTCTATATTCTCTACAATATCATCGATGAAACCAAAAACTAATAAGGGTCCAAAAATGGACCCCTGGGGGACTCCAGCGTTGATGCATCGAACAGGTGAGGATTTAGAATTTATAATAATTCGTTGTTTTCTTGACAGTAAGTAACTTTAAATCTATGATAAAAAAATGTCCATGAACACTAATACTTGTTAGTTTTAAGAGCAATCCTTTATGCCAAACTCTGTCGAAGACCTTGCTAATATCAAACAAAACGGTCCTAACCTCCTCGCCTTGGTCTAGCGCCAAAAAGTTTGTTTTGTAAATGTCTGTTAACTGATGTGTTGTCGAATCACCTGGTGAAACACCTGATTGATTATGTAAAATTATATCATGTTGCACAATGTAATTTTTTTAGATATTTATATACACACTTCTCAAAACGATTTGATAAAGTACAAAGTAAAGATATAGGACAAGAGTTTGACAGAGCGGTTTTGGTACCTTTCTTATGCAGAGGCACTATGTTTGCTCATTTCCAGTGATCTGGGAACACTGAAGTTTTCACGGAGGTACTGAATATATCTAGCACAGTGGATACCTAATTGATTGTGCAATTCATTTGAGCAATTTAGGATGCAGTAAGTCAAGGTCACGCGCTTTCGATGGATTTAGACCTACTAAAACATTATAAACATCATCCTCATTTACAGTAATGTTATCAAGAGCAGGATAAGATAAATGACTAGTTCGGGAATTTTAGGTTAACTTTCATTTTTTTTTATAGCTGTCTGTTCACAAAAGATATTATTGAAAGCTTTTGCCTTTTCTTCGTTTTCATTTATAGCTATATCATTTACGATAAAAGATTCGCAAGATTTCTTTTTGGACCTTCCTTAAATTTCTCTAATTAGTTTCCATCAGTCTTTCGGGTTACCATGTGAAGACCCTTATTCGTTTCATCAGCGTGTTGTAATGATTACATTTAGACTTCCTAATCTCATTAATAACTAAGTTTCTCTTTTGCCTGTAAAGAAACCATTGCCTGGGATTTTGAATACGTTTGGCTTGATCGTACAGTCGTTTTCTCTGCCTTAATAGTTTTCTAATTTCATTATGCATCCAATGTCGATCGTTATTGCGAATAGTAACACGTTTGTGTGGTACACATTTTCGTACTGCATCCTGTATAATATCTATACAATTCTGAACACTGACATTGACATAATTTTTATTAATTACACTGTTCCAAGACAATGACACGAGTATTGAATTCAAATGAGTATAATTTCCATGGTCATATAACCAGATTTCTCTTTATAGCATGCTAATTTAGGGACGATACATTTAAAAATAGCATATATAGGACAGTGATACCGTACACCTGCAGCGTGAAACGGATCCAACACGTCAGCAGACTGCAGGAAATCAGGGTTTGACACCAAAATAAGGTCAATCATGGTCTCAGAATACTCTGTAAAATTCATTGGGTTGATTAATAATTGAGGAAAATGACTGGACTGACAACAGTTAAATTTTGTTATTTGGAAGGAGGAATTTTCATTAAAATCTATTAAAATTCAATAGTCAGGATTAGTGGACTGGGCTCTCTCTATACTTAATTCGAGACGCTCCCAAACAGGTAAGTCGCTACTGGGCGATCTGTATATTCCTGCGACTAACAATTTCTTCCCTTTAATGTTTATTTCTACCCAGATACATTCAAGGCCAGGTAGGTCCAAGTTGGACCTTATAATTGCCAGAATATTTTTTTTACATCAATAGCCACCCCACCCCCAGATGTAGCCATGTCCTTCCTGAACGGTTCAGACTATTCGAAATAGTTATTTCATAATTTAGAATACTCTGTTTAAGCCATGTCTCAGTGAATATCAAAACATGAAACTCCTTCACGTTTACCTGTATAAGATCAATACATCAAACTCCTTCACATTTACCTGTATCAAATCAAAACATGAAACTCCTTCACATTTACCTGTATCAAATCAATAGATCAAACTCCTTCACATTTACCTGTATCAAATCAATAGATCAAACTCCTTCACATTTACCTGTATCAAATCAAAACATGAAACTCCTTCACATTTACCTTTATCAAATCAATACATCAAACTCCTTCACATTTACCTTTATCAAATCAATACATCAAACTCCTTCACATTTACCTGTATCAAATCAATACAATAAACTCCTTCACATATACCTGTATCAAATCAATACATGAAACTCCTTCACATTTACCTGTATCAAATCAATACATCAAACTCCTTCACATTTACCTGTATCAAATCAATACATCAAATTCCTTCACATTTACCTGTATCAAATCAATACATCAAACTCCTTCACATTCACATGTATCAAATCAATACATCAAACTCCTTCACATTTACCTGTATCAAATCAATACATCAAATTCCTTCACATTTACCTGTATCAAATCAATACATCAAATTCTTTCACATTTACCTGTATCAAATCAATACATGAAACTCCTTCACATATACCTGTATCAAATCAATACATTAAACTCCTTCACATATACCTGTATCAAATCAATACATCAAACTCCTTCAAACTTACCTGTATCAAATCAATACATCAAAACTCATTCACATTTACCTGTACCAAATCAATTTTAGGTCTAAGACTCTGTAAGTGAAGGTGCATACCATTAAGATGATTTTTCCAGGTTTCTGTACCAGGGTTAGGTTCTATCCCTGATATCAACAGAAGGGTACTTAACCAATACATTAATATAACTGTACTCGCGTATAAACCCTTACCAACTGCAAACTGCATAGACCCAGATCTGCCATCGCACAAAGCTCCGGCAGATCTGGGTCTATGCAGTTTGTAAGAACTAATCATTACAACAAACAACATAGACCATGATCTGCCGGCGCATTATGCGATGGCAGATCAGGGTCTATGTTGTTTGCATCTGGATTCGATTATACGCGAGTATATACGGTAAATGTACTGCAAGAACGTACAAACATAGTCAAATAGTGTCCTTGTTAAACATTCAAGAAACACATAACAAAAGATAAGAAGTAATAAAAACACCGAATTGGTGAAGCCCACCCGGCGATACATTCTCATCGGATACAAATCATTATATCTGATTTTACAATTCAAGACTATAACAGACATTGTCAATCGAACGGGTAAGTGAATTATGTAACAAACGTATTGATACTTTCAATTCTCTTTCATTTGCTCTTTTCTTCTTGCTATCATTTGCTTGTGTTCTTCAGAATCTTCACTGTCCTCATGTACCGCAGTTTGAGGATCAGGGTAATGATATGGCTTGGGTTCGGGGACATCATATATACAAATGCTCTGCTGCCGTGAGTACTGATGTAGGTCATCTAATTGGTTCTCGAGCAACTCGATTTTTTCAACCTTCTTTTGAAGTTTCTGCACGAACTTTAGCCACAGAGGCTCTCAAATGTTGAATTTTACTGCAGAATTATTCGCCTATTTTGTCCACAACAATCTGACTCACAGCCTTAGCAATAGATGTATCAATTTCTGGTGTTTGAAAGACTGTTAACAATGTATCAACACAAGTATCAACAGATTGTTCACTTAACGCCATGTTAGACACAATTTCAATGGCCATATAGTCAGAGGCAGGTTCAAGAAAATAGGGGCTGGAGGTTAATTTTTGTGGACTGTTCAGTTTGCACGTGTGAGATTTTACTTGCCTTTCTTGCTTGAGCTTGCACGAAGTCATCAGAACTACGCCACCTTTTAGAGTCCTTTTTCCTTCTTGTCATGAATGTAACAATAAAAACGTCCGCGCAAGTCCACACACAACGACACAATAAACAAAGCAATTGTGTATTTCACCTTAATCTGCTTCAATCCTATTAACCTGAATGTTTCTAGCAAAACTAATATTACTGAGACGATGGACAGATATTCATGAAGAAGTCATCATGAATATTTTGAACGCATCCAACTCGATTATCCAGAAAATCTGGTTATTGATCCCTGAGTTTGCACCCAACCACCAGTCATACTAGCCGCCATTGTAAGCGTTTAAGAATAAGACCTTCAAGGTGGGGAATCCTTGGGGAATCCTGAATCCTTGATCTGGCCGTCACATACCCCAGATCTCAATATTTTTGAGGATATATGGCAAACAATTAAACCCAAGCTTGAAAAAGACTACATGCAGTCGAATCAAGAACTGATTTAATTCGTTTTGTTGTTTACATTTGGGTCTCTTTAATCGATCTTACATTAGAAGACTTTAAGACTCCATATACAGTGATTGCAAGCTGTGATAAGAACCAAGAGTTTAATTGGCAAGTATTAGATGTGTGAGTACGATTTTCTTTTGATTTTTTTTCCAGGAGATTGTTTAGAAATGTAAATGACGCTAGTTTTTCTCATATGACGTCAACGCAAGTGGCCATTCACTTTTGACCCAGTACTGTAAATAAAATAAATAGAACACATGCTTTCTAAATAGGTTTAATGATAGATATTAACCTGTATCATACGCATAAAATCCCTTTTGATACTTATTGCCCAATTTTCATGTTATTGTAGCAGTAGTACAAGATTACGTTACGGACGTTATTTAGCAGTGCACTTGCATCACTCATCGATTGACTTGCCGCATTTAATAAATGATTTGGTTGTTTAGGCAAGCGTTGTCATCAATCATCATCGGACGAGGAGTGTAATTTTGCTAATCACGATTGAGAAGTGTCGTTTTCTGTTTAGGAAATTCAGATGGAAAGTAGAAAGATAATAATTTATTCCGCTGATATGATCAGAGTTTGGTTACAAAGTCAGGGAAAATGACAAAGTTTTACATTACAATGAAACATCAAAGTTCATAAATTATGACGTCCAGTGACACATGTAGTATTTTGTGATGAAATAGGGATCATCTGAACTGTTTCTTTATAAAGAAATAATTGTAAATTAAGGATTATTAAAAGTTATCTGACTTTTATATGCGGATATAATCTGTTTATTTTGCGATATATTGTTGAAAGAATAATTATATATTTGTTGGTAACACGAAACCTTCAGGAAATCTTTGATGAAGCTGGTTGGAAACAAACGTTGCGGTAAACCTCTCTTGGTAGATCTAAATTTTCTCTGAATCGGTACATTTTTTAAAGACTTGGCACAACAATGTACGTTTTTGCAACCATGAATTTGCCAACAATAACAGAGGTTATTCAGAGGAGAGGAATGTCTGGTATTCTGAAAGCTTTGGCACAATAATTCAATTTGTGAGCGCCAAATGAGGAAATTTAGAAAAAAGAGATGTATGTAAACAGTATTAACGGGAATAATATTAGACACAGATAACTACTACACATAAATAATACCCAAGTAATATGTTTTCTCAGTAGAACAAAAACAGATATAATGCTGGCAAATATACACAGGAGATATCACAAACACTTAAATTCTTGTGTTGTAATGGTATTGGTGCTAATGTGTAATTCGTTAATTTACACCATTCGATAGTTTTTAATTTTTTTAAACTAAATTTCCTTAAAACAATCTGAGGTCCAGAATCTAGACACAGAGTGATACGATCATATAAATGATGTATCATGGACAAACATATCCTCTACAACCTCTCAGTAATCTTGTGAAGCGACCAGTCTGATACGCATACGCATCAGATTATTGCTTTAAGCGATAATGAGTAAATCTTGAAGAAAAAAAAGTATGTTACAAAAATTAATGTTTTCTTATGATATGATAAGAAACATGAAACAATGAACTGTAACGAGTGTGCGATAGCTATCTTTATATACTCTCCATTTGCAAAAGACATTTTAATATTCTTTCTTTTTTGTCGATTAGATAGTATGCTACTGCAATGAAGACCATACGCTGCTGGATAACATATCATTAAAATATTACGATATATACGTCTCATACTAGTTGTATACAAGAAAATTGCCGATAATTTAGTAAAAGTCATTTTGTTTTTTTATTTTAGTTAGCATATTTAGTAACACATTTTTAAAATTTAAATACAAGTTATTTGTAGGTTTGCTAAATAGTTTTACGGCTGTATCGTAGGAGAGTGTCATAGATAGCCATTACTTGAACAGAAAGGAGTTAAAAGGATTTAAAGACAAAGAAGTAAATATTTAACATGAATATAAGGGAACTAATGTTACTAATAATGAATTATAGACAGTTTCGTGTAATTTGAATAAGTCTCTTGATAAGCTTAATTACCATGCAGACTCGAAATTGAATTTGTATGGAGCAGCTGAGCCTCGCATTAGCAATGTCAATAAATCATGTTGTCCAGCTTGGGAAACACATAAGTTGCTACATTCCGAAGCTTAAAATACCGAATTGATTTTTTGTTTGTGAACGTTTGTACTATATATGGTTTTACAAAGCTCATAAGGCCAAACACAGAGCATCGTACAGTGGATAATACTGAGGATTTTTTTTTATCATGATACTTAAAGTATATATATAAAGTAGTAAAAGAAATTATGAATCTCTGGAGACAAATATCCTTATGATTGCAGAAATGCATGAAGTTTGGTGTGGAGAACTTACAAATCATCAAAACATCATATACCTGCTTAATACCATTGCCGGTGTAACGTAGAATATTCCCTCTAGAAAACCTACCCGGGAGTCACGTTTCTACTAAGAATAATGACCGGGAGTCACTTTTCTACGACTAAAAGGGGTAGTATTCTATGGTTGAAAACTGACCCTTTCGGTAATGAACCAAAATACCACGACCCCCGTCATGGAGAAAAATGACCCCTGTAGAAAACTTGCCCCACTTAAAATGATAATTAGATATGCTATATAGTGGGTCAGTGTTGCGAGTTTTTGGAAGATATCATCGATTGTGACCAATTTAAAAATTAACGGAATTCATAAGTATCATTTGACTATAAAACCTATCATATAAGATCATCGAGACGTTTTTTGAAGAACATTCCAGAATGCTAAATAAAAATTGAGTTTAAACTTAAAGTCCAATCCTAAACTCAAAATCAAAGTTAAGTTTGAGACTGAGTCTAAGATTTTTAATGCATAAGATCGTCAAAGAAATAGTTTGCGCAAGGCAATATGGTTTAAAATGTAGTATTCTGTCAACATTTTAAAAATCTAAAGTGACACATGCGGGGGGGGGAGGGGGCGGGGGGGGGGAGTAATTTTCTAGAAAATACAGAACTCACAAGCAAATGGTGTAACATTGTTTTTGCTCTGCACATTTTGGAATCCAAGAAAGTTAGAAATTTGATGAAATGCCAGACTAAATATAACAGGTTCTGTATTTAGTTTGTTTATCATTAAAATTCTTGGCAGTACATATTATAATGCATGATGTTTCGTATTGGTTGTTGATTCGTTTCTATTTTCAAAATTTGTTCTTAAGGAAATGACCCTGATCATACTCAGTGAAATGCTCTGGGCAATAGAAATCCCTCCAATCCCCTCCCGGGACTGGGTAATAAGCAGAACCTGTTTCCACACAAGAAAAAACTCTGATTTAAAGAAGAGCTTGCACTGCAGGGCAATATGCAAAGTTTGATGAATATGCATTTATGTGTAACCCCACTAAATTTAGTAAGCCCGAATCTAAAATCCTGGCATCTATTTCGGCGCGAGTGGAAACAGTAGCGCATCCTCGGTTCTGCCAGGACACACCGACAGTAGAAACCTACTGGTACTCCGGTCCAGTGCGGGGGTGGGGGGAGAGGGGGCCGTGTTTAAATTGACTGTTTTTTTTTCCACATGGAACAAATGAAGCAAAAAAAGATGCATGTACTGCCAATATATGATGATTAACACCGGCAAATTCATTACCAGTCCTTTTCTGTGGGTAGTCTCATTTACGCACGTATATTAAAAAATTAACTCTTGTTTATGACATTATGTATTCTAGAAACCAGGAGAAAATCTGTTAACATTATTTGTCTTTCTGTATTAAACTATTTCATTATCACAAGTGTTAATGTCACCAACAGTGTATATGGGGGAAAAAAAAAAAAAAAAAAAACATTACTGCATATACTGCATAGTATATCGAAATTGAAACTTTATTTGCAGATTACAGACTGTCTTTAATTATATAAAGAACGGGGAATACAATAGTTATATAGGTAATGACAAAGAAAGCGTCTACCTTAACGTATCAAATCGTAAATGGAATACGTTATATTTATCAACTGGTAGGTATATGATACACGTGTAACAGTAAAAGTAAGCCATATTTAATTACCATAGAATCATTGTGTTGGCAGTTGACAGTTCACTATGCTTTATTGAAAATACAAATTCCTATTTGCAATATCCGGATTTTCTGGTGAAAGCTTTAGAAATACACAGAGATCTTTAAGCACCGACTGGTAGAGGTTCACGTGGCTCAATGAAGGCATCATAAATGATCGTAATGAAAGTATTAGAGATTGACATTAACATGCTAGTCCATATCAAATAAGATTGACACTGACATGCTAGTCCATATCAAATAAGATTGACACTGACGTGCTAGTCCATATAAAATAAGATTGACACTGACATGCTAGTCCATATAAAATAAGATTGACATTGACATGCTGGTCCATATCAAATAAGATTGACTTTGACATGCTAGTCCATATCAAATAAGAGTGACATTGACATGCTAGTCCATATCAAATAAGACTGACATTGACATGCTGGTCCATATCAAATAAGATTGACATTGACATGCTGGTCCATATCAAATAAGATTGACTTTGACATGCAAGTCCATATCAAATAAGACTGACATTGACATGCTAGTCCATATCAAATAAGACTGACATTAAGCTGCTAGTCCATATAAAATAAGATTGACATTGACATGCTGGTCCATATAAAAAAGAGATTGACATTGACATGCTAGTCCATATCAAATAAGATTGACATTGACATGCTAGTCCATATCAAATAAGATTGACTTTGACATGCTAGTCCATATCAAATAAGAGTGACATTGACATGCTAGTCCATATCAAATAAGACTGACATTAAGCTGCTAGTCCATATCAAATAAGATTGACATTGACATGCTAGTCCATATCAAATAAGACTGACATTGACATGCTAGTCCATATCAAATAAGATTGACATTGACATGCTAGTCCATATCAAATAAGATTGACATTAAGCTGCTAGTCCATATAAAATAAGATTGACATTGACATGCTGGTCCATATAAAAAAGAGATTAACATTGACATGCTAGTCCATATCAAATAAGATTGACATTGACATGCTAGTCCATATCAAATAAGATTGACATTAACATGCTGGTCCATATCAAATAAGATTGACATTGACATGCTAGTCCATATCAAATAAGATTGACATTGACATGCCAGTCCATATCAAATAAGACTGACATTGACATGCTAGTCCATATCAAATAAGACTGACATTAACATGCTAGTCCATATCAAATAAGATTGACATGGACATGCTAGTCCATATCAAATAAGATTGACATTGACATGCTGATCCATATCAAATACAATTGACATTGATATGCTAGTCCATATCAAATAAGATTAACATTGACATGCTAGTCCATATCAAATAAGACTGACATTGACATGCTAGTCCATATCAAACAAGACTGACATTGACATGCTAGTCCATATCAAATAAGACTGACATTGACATACTAGTCCATATCAAATAAGATTGACATTGACATGCAAGTCCATATCAAATAAGACTGACATTGACATGCTAGTCCATATCAAATAAGATTGACATTGACATGCTAGTCCATATCAAATAAGACTGACATTGACATGCTAGTCCGTATCAAATAAGATTGACATTAACATGCTAGTCCATATCAAATAAACAAGCAACTGACTTTAATAAATCTTTCAGCAGCGTACTGTTCACGAATTAATCTCACGTTAAAATCTTCCCAATTACATAAAAGATTGAAAATATTTGCATCTATCTACATAGCAACATTCTTCAGGCATGGAATGATGCAAGGACTGTCTGTAAATTTTTTCACATACACTATGTCAAGTTCCTCTCCTTCTCGCATACATTGTTCATATTTGTGTATAAATCACATACTTTGATACTCTTGGTAATAAAATCATGCATTGTTCATATTTGTGTATAAATCATATACTTTGATACCCTTAGTGATAGAATCGTACATTGTTCATATTTGTGTATACATTCTATACATTGATCGTCCATGGTGATAGATCCATATATCAATCATATTTGTTTATAAGTTCCATACGTTGATTCTTGTTCGATTACTCGTTGAAGTTACATGTTTTGATTAGTTCCATTTAGGAACAATATCATTTCCTTATATCAGTTGTTGAACTCGGTGCGCATCATTATGTTAAATCCATTGCTTGTTTGGACTTTATGAGTATGGTGTCGGATTCATTCATTGTTCAATTACATTATAAATAAACATCTCATTCACGAAATTGCTTTCAGTGTCTTCGCAAAATCCAAATCCAACCCGGCTTCATCCTGTTACACATGGTTCATATAAGGTAATTTTCATAACAAAGTTATTTCCATTCTCTGCTTTAGATGGGAATAAGAATAATTCAACATAAGTCATAATATTATTCGTCGTTTCTAGAAAACCCAACAGATCCGTGCCAGTTTGACGAAATGCTGCTGATATAATTGCTATTGGGCGCAGAGGTTGTTTAGCCTCCATTTAGAGATCCCTATCGTTGACACTGGTCACACTCTTCTACATACTTTTTAACGTTATCGCAGGATTTCATCCAATACAATCTATCTCTTATCTTCTTCCATCTTAAAAAATGCATCAATCTGTTTATTTGAATAAAAGAAGTCATGAATGACGATCCTCATAACAGACACAGTCGTGGATCCAAATTGGGGTTTGCATGGGAAACCCGTTTTGTCCAGTGCTCTAGCGTCTTAGTACCCCCCCCCCCCCCCTTGACTCCCTGTGGACTTGAATATTGTTTCCATTTACTTCAATATTTTGCAGGTTTACGTCCAAATCTTGAGTAAACCTTTGAAACACACCCTAACTTTTCATTTCTTGGAACAATCTTTTTAAACAATGTAAATCTGTTTCCCAAAGTTGCTGGATCCACTCCTTAATCTATCTCATAAAAGTATCTCATTCCTAAATCATGTTAAGTACTTTCAAAGCAGAGTAGGTTGCACTTCAAAGTTTCGTACCAGAAGGATTTTTTTCTGTCTCTCTATCTTTATTTATTTATTTCTTCCCTTTTTTCTTATTTATTCTTTTTCATTGTGATTTAGTTGTTTAAAATGTGTGATCCCATCGGAATAGATGAGATACGAAATGTGGGAATAAAAGTGGTGTTTTTAATAAGTTTATAATCGATGATAAAAGGTCACATCGGGTAGCTTCATTTTGTTGAAATAGGGGATAAAAAGAAATGGGGGTGCTGTTTTGGTTAAGCAGAAATACGGTATGAAACTTGAAAAAAAAACAACAAAGATTTGGCATATATTTAGCCACAGTTAGAAGTTTTCCATTAATTGCATTGAAATTTTAAGGACATATCGGAGAAAGAAATGTATAAATTTCATGACAAAACAAATGTAATTATATTTATTTTAAGACAATATGGGTAAGTCACATTGACGATTGTCGCTAGTTAAAGCTTCTATAAGATTATGACACAATAATAGTAATTTTAAGGCTCTAAAATTGCCCTTTATATCCACAATATGAATGGTATACAACACATTGAGATCCAATGTAAAAGTTAGGGGAGGTACAGAAAAATTTTGAATGGTGAATGTCCATGGCAATAAAGAGGGGGAATCCATGGTTTGAAAGTAGGAGTTGCCGTAAAGTGGTAAAGGTTGACAGATTCTGGATTCAGTTTGGTTGTTAAAATGGGGCCCTGTGAGCAATAAACCCATGAAGCTGGAGAATTTCTAATAGTTGTATAGCTGTTTACAACTTTAAAGAGTTATACTCCCAGACAAAAAGGGATGTGTTCTTCCCACTCATTCACTGATATGATGTACCTCGGTCATGTGTAGACCCGTAAGAAGCAATTTCAAAGGGGAGGGGTATTGGTATCTTATCACAAAGAGGAGAGGGACTTTGCTGGATTCTCCCCACCCCCTCTAAAATGGACAAAATGTTAGAAATTTTCCTATAAGTTGGAAACGTTATTTCCCCTTAGCACTTCACCCTTTCTACGGCCATGATGGTTCCAAATTTGAAGAAAAAACCCTGCAGAGTGCAACTTAAAGATAAAAGCCCATTGTTTTTGCATCTAATTTAATACAAGTCTGAATATAATACACAACTGCAAGACGTTATTGCTTTATTTCCATTTGTATCTAAATTGATGCAATATAAGTTTGATTTCGTTCTTGACGTGAGCTCGAACGCACATATTTCACATTTCTGTTCATAATCAAACCACCAGCAGTAAGGACGTATCGCTGATTAAGTTCTGACTAAAATGCGAATTTACCATGGTAAAAAGCTTGCAGATTCTGAATCCCACCTCCACCATCACCTTATTCTACTACCTTCTCCCCGCTTTCTGTCGGTGTCTTTAAATAATCCAACTACTTGCTTTAAATTTATACCAATTTTAGCACTTTCAAAGACCCATAGAATGCAATTTTAAAGGTTTAAGATAACTGAACAGTGTGGAGGGGAGGGGGCGGTAGAGGGCAAGGTGAATCAATCCAGATCCTACCCGAGTTTTTCTACAAAATAGGCTGAATTTAAAAACAATTCCGACAAGTAGGATTACGTCCCCACCCCAACCCAATTCCCAGCTTCTTAAGATCATGTCTTAGACTTTATTGCCTCCCAGATTACCGTTTGTATACTATCATACATGCGACTAGAGGAGGGTTTCAAACACACTAGCTCACAAATAAAAGAAAAATCCAAGAACATCTGTAGACCACCTAGAATACATAAAACTCGTTACATTTATTCCAATGCGTGTAATTTGTTTGAATTGGCATTACGTGGCCGAAGGAAACAATTTCAAAGGAAAAACAAGGAGTTATATAAACTTAAATTTCGGAGGAAGTTCTCCTAAAATAGGATAATATCTAAATAAATTCCAACAGGCTTACCGTCTGCTTCCTCAGCGTTTTAAAGGTGTACTGAAAGTCATCCTAAAACAATGTTTGATGAAATATATGAGGGAGGTGGATACCAGCTGGCCCCTTTCAATCTGCTATTAGATACTGTAGAAATTGCTTCCCACGCCACTTATACAGCTGAATTGTTAGTACTGCACTTACGTTTTGTTGATTTATTGATATCCTCGAAACTCGTCACAATGAACACTTTTCATGATCTTCTCAACTTCCGTCGCCTTCACAAGTCGCAGAGATCGAGATTTATCCCAAAAAAGAGAACATAAATCTGAACATAAAATCTGCTGCATTTTCGTCTGAAATTTGTATTCTTGTCTTTTGATTGCTTTAGGATTATTTCTTATTAAGGACAAGGTGCCGTATTTATTGAACTCTGTGGAATCCATCTTTTTCTTTCAAAGCAGTGCGGCAGTTGCATGAGTTCCAAAGTTTTTATACCTAAGCCCAACTGGAACATCTTTCGAGTCTTTCCGTCGCCCGGTCGTTTTTCCGGAAAAGTACGAGTGACGACCCAATTCAATCGGAACGCCCTTCGCGTCATTCCGTCGGGTGATCCGGAAAATTACGAGTGGCGTTCCGATTGACCTAAGCTACCCTTTTGATGTTACCGACAAAGGGATACGGAGGTAGATTAAAGTTGTCGGTGTTTGTTATGTTTGCAAAGTTCTGTTATCAAAAGAGATGGTTTAGAACATAATGTCAGCGATCAAAGATGCTAGCGCGGTGTCCAAACATAAATTTGTTCCAAATGCAAGAACATTTTACCCTGAGTTTCCCTTTGATCTTTCGTTTAAAAAAAAAGGGATATCTAAACTCCATCAAGAAAATGATGTACAGCAATACAAGCATTGTCAATTTCTCATCATCGTCATAAACATAGGAAGCGGGGAGGGGAGCGTTTGCGTCCCCCACTCTTTGCGGGAATTTTTCAAAGAATTAATTCCATTTTGGAGAGGGGAGGGGATTCTGGTAAATTCCTAGTTTGAACCATCCATTTTGAAATTGCTGCTTAGGGACATGATTATCTAAACATTCATAAACAACTAAAAATATCAAACTTTTTTTTATATTTTCCTTTGCTAAAGTTCAAATGTCTTCATAGAATAATAATGTTGAAAAAAATTTGGCTCACTTAACTGTCACAAAAATGAAAGAGCCAAGTTAAAAGACAGGGGAAACACTGCCAACATTTAAAGAAATTGTTTCTTTGATATGTTCCTACCAGCTTTTGAATGTGGGTAGGTACTCAGGTACTTTTTGTGAGTGGTTGAGAATTGGCTACAATAGAAACAAATTGAGTAAACTTAAAGATATGTTTCCCATAAAACGTGCTAAATTTTATAAATTTTCCAGAAAAGGGGAGGGGGAGGGGCTGCATGCACCGCACCTAGATATTCTGAAATCTTGTGTTCAATAATTATTATCAAACAACAGTGATCAGTTGCAAAGTTACAATTAATTTTCAGTAAAAAAAAATAATCTGTGAACAATGATTCTGAGTCATCTTTTCATACTACTGGCATACGGATACTGTTCAAATAGTTCAAAGTTTTAGGTGTTGCTTTAACTTTGTTTGAAGCCACTATGAAATGCTTGGGACATTAAAGCTGTCTATTGGACTGTATTCCTGATTTTTCTGTTTCATAGTATCCATTCATTTGTTGACAATAATGAATATCCATTAGTTTTTACAAATTTTAATTTGTGATATTAAGATAATTTTAATATTGATTATTCAGAGCTTAATTGTCCATATCAAAATATATTTTTTATATTAATAGCCAAGCTTATCGATTAAATAAAAGTTGATATTTGAAAATTACTTCTTATAATGAAAAACTATTCATAAGTATTACAACATCATTTAATATTATCAAATATTCAGGAATAACCCTAATTGTGCCCCCAAACTGCAACTTCGTGAAGTAAACACACGACAAATGTGTGTCAGCAATGACTATTTATTAGCATAGCGGTAGCAGTATCAAGAATAATAGCGATTACATTTGTATAGCTAGATGATATATTAAAATCATCATCATCGTCATCTACAAAATTATCAGCAAATTCATGATTTATTACTTACTTCAGTTAAAACACCGATAACGAGCGGAATGTTGATGGGAAAACAAGCTATATAATAAATTCGATCTAAGTTACGTGTGATATGGACCATTCGTCTCCATTTTCGCCAGCAAATATACCAACTAACGTATACATGTATATTTTGACAACTATATATACTACAAACGTCTGACAACTTCATTTCATGGAGTGATTACCTTTGGTTATATGTTGGAAATTAATAACACTCACGCGGTAAAACAAAATACTATAGTATGGATCAGTTCCATCATGAATCGGTCTTCGAAAGTATTTACCTGGCACAAGTACTATCTTGCTGAGGATTATTTAATCCCTTTATACCTTACAAAATTTCAAACCAAACCTCTGTCTGCGCAAACATTTTTGATTTGGAAAAATAAAGTTGTTAACGGCGAGTGCAATGCTGAAGAAATGTTATTTATTGTACAAGAACTGCCTAATACACGTCGTAAGGTGCATCGTTGCGACGCGGATCTTCCAATGAGGCAACCTTTTCCACAGTGGTGTCACATAATGAGTACTGCAATAGCATCTATCTTTCCATTCCCAATAGTTAAAGCGCATGTTAAACGACTCATATCAATTCCGTTAAAGCGCATGTTTACGATTCATATCAATTCCGTTAAAGCGCATGTTAAACGATTCATATCAATTTCTTTAAAGCGCATGTTAAACGACTCATATCAATTCCGTTAAAGCGCATGTTAAACGACTCATATCAATTCCTTTAAAGCGCATGTTAAACGACTCATATCAATTCCGTTAAAGCGCATGTTTACGATTCATATCAATTCCGTTAAAGCGCATGTTAAACGATTCATATCAATTTCTTTAAAGCGCATGTTAAACGACTCATATCAATTCCGTTAAAGCGCATGTTAAACGACTCATATCAATTCCTTTAAAGCGCATGTTAAACGACTCATATCAATTCCGTTAAAGCGCATGTTAAACGACTCATATCAATTCCGTTAAAGCGCATGTTAAACGACTCATAACAATTCCGACAAAAGCGCATGTTAAACGACTCATATCAATTCCGCGATGCAATGGACTTATCCGTAAGCATCTTTGATTTCTAAAATAAAATCTTGTATAATGATCATAACTGACACAAATACAAGATTGAAAATTACAAGAAACGCATGATTTATTTGGATTTAACTTTACCAACATGAAGAAAATTAATGTTTTGCAGTTTTGTTTTCTCACTAAATATGATTTTACCCAATCACAAATGATGAATAGTTTTTATGCTTCTATGTTTTAATACCTTGATGGGTATTTCTTTATAAATCTGCGGTATCTCTTTTATTATCTCTATCAGACTGGATCTACTGTATATACTCGCGTATAAGACGGGCCTAAAGGCAAACAACATAGACCATGATCTGCCGTCGCATAATGCGCCGGCAGATCAGATCTATGTTGTTTGTTCTACTGATTAGTCCTTACAAACTGCATAGACCCAGATCTGGTGGCGCATTATGCGACGGCAGATCTGGGTCTATGCAGTTTGCAGTTGGTATACATTTTACGCGAGTATATACGGTAGTTTTTATGTACTTTTTGTATCTAGGCCTCCTGTTCACCAATTTTGTCGAACCTTTGGGTTTTGCGATCTCATCCATCTTTTACCTTCATATTTAATGACTTCTGTGCATTCCTAGGTAGGAAATTTGTGATGAATTTTATTAACCATAGGCGTAGTTGATTTATATTGTCTCTCCGTAATAAAATTGTACATTAGAACTGAACTTAATATTTTACAGGATTAAAGAAGCCGTGAAGCTCCAAAAATCAATCACACACTGCGTGATCAGCCGTAATTGAATCACACCATAAGGGCGCATGAATTCATTTGAAGTTTCTTTCAGGTATCATTGAGTAATAACTTCTAGTTTTTTTGCGTCGCATGGTGCGATTTTAACCAGTCTAAATGATTTTTGTAAGGCTTGGTAAAAATGTGTAATTATATTGAGCAAGGTGAAGAATCCTTATGTAAACCAGCAAAGTCCATTACATAATTTACTCTCATTTAATTTAAACAGACCTGTTAAACAATGATGGTGAATTGTGTTCATAATAGCCCGTCATAGTCTTCATTATTTCTGGGGCTTCATTTCTGATCATGGAGACTTCATTTAGCATCACTACATAATAAATCCGTTTCATTTTAATTGCACTCGTTTGAACCACCCCACTGGCGCGCCTCTACAAAAGGACAGAAAGGTGCTAATGGCAGTCATTTGCAACAGTAGCTGTTATTTTAGGCAATGAAACTTCTGGAGAAGTTCTTTTTAGTAACATGCTAACATAAAATGATCCACACTTATTGCATAACATTTCCAGCTGAAACATACAATGTCTCAAAATAAATATAACCACATCTATCACAGCTGGCATGAGTGCCTCTCTTAATATGAATTAAGAAGATCACACTTAGCATGAACTCATTGCTTTAATAATACAATAGTATGTGCCTCTATTTAATATAATATTAAAAGATAAAATGTGTTGTTGTTTGCTTGTTTTTTTTTTTTTGTTTTTTTTTTTTTTTGGGGGGGGGGGAGGAAGGCTTAAACTGCCGATATCTTTATTTAAGCACGTTTTTTTTTGTTGTTGGTTATTTTTGTTTAAATTTGTTTAGACTACCCTTTCTGAAATACCCTATTTTACTAGTATCGTAATTTTCAATAGCAGAAAGATTAACTTTTAAGTTTTATCGATCAATTACATTTTATTAACCCTATCTCAGGCAAGGAGTTATATATAACCTTTTTAAATATTTCCATTAGTTTTTTTTAATCAGAAAAAGGTATTTTTGGTTTCCAATTTTCTACCCTTCATATTGCTGTGTCTATTTACGGCATCTGTAAATTCCCAACACGTTTTTAGTTCGAGAACGTGAAAGTTCAATCCTCGAGTATGAATAATAGATGAAGACGACGTGATCATTTCAAAAGAACACACGGAGGAAGCTTATTTATGGATGAATAAACTACTTAGTCCAAATTATTAAATTTAGGGAAGTCATTCAAACTCATGTTAGCCATATTCAAGAGGCCGAAAAATATACAACTCGTCTTATGTCATCTAACTTAAAATTGTGTGACTGTAATTAGTAGATTGAAAATGTTTTAATGATTAAGGCTAGATATTTTTGTAAGTTTTGTTCTGTAAGGCATGACAGTTTCCGGTGAGGCTTAAGACGATAGGGATCTTGTTCATGACATAAAATTTAAAAGTTTAAGTATTAACGACATCAATTTAAGCAATATAAAAAAGGCTAGTTTTTGTAAGGCACACCTTAAGTCCGCACACATAAGTTGTTGGGTAATACGGCCGGTTAAGGCTGACCTTAAGTCCGCACACATAAGTTGTTGGGTAATACGGCCGGTTAAGGCTGACCTTAAGTCCGCACACATAAGTTACTGCGTAAAACTGCCGGGTAAGGCTGACCTTAAGTCCGCAGACATAAGTTATTGAGTGATATTGTAGGGTAAGGCAGGCCTTAAGTCCGCACACATAAGTTATCGCGTGATACTGCAGGGTAAGTCAGACCTTAACTCCGCACACATAAGTTATCGCGTAATTCTGCAGGGTAATAGCTGGCCTATTAATTGCAATCATGATGCAGTTCGAATAATTTAGGGACCGATTTATTGTTATGATATTATTTGAATATTTGTAACGTTTCACAACATAAGTTCGGCAAGTTATCAGTCCAATTACGAGTATATAAATTGTCCAAGCAAATATTTGTTGCAAATATGTTTGGTATTTGTATACAAATGTAACGTTCTCTGTACATTGTTGTAACAACAACTCTTTTCCAAGAATTGTATAAGCTGGGCATATAGACTTAAGTTTTCTTCATTGTTCCAAGTGATATCTTGCTCTGCAAATTTGCTGACATTTTCTTAACTCTCTGAGCAAAATCCATTAGATGCATCACAGGATTTATTTACTAACTCATCCAAGTTCGGACATATTTGAAATATATAGTAGTTTGTTGATGTTAGAAGATTTAGCGTCCTTATTGTAATCATCCAGTTCTACAATTCTCGTTTGGTTTTAGAAATAACGACCTTCTCTTTGGTTTTACAGTACTCTACCCGCCATCGAACGAAATAGATGTCCCGAACAGAGATAGAAAAAGTCATCAGACAATAGATAAAAAAATTAATAACCTAATAAATAATAAAAGGAACCTGCGCGCAACTTCATATAATTAAACTTTCGCGTCAAAGAAGATCTTACATTGGAATGTTTATTCGTATGCGATCATTGCAAACAAATAATATCCGAACCATTCAATATCTGCACTAGGAACACAAATAATAAATACACAAGACAAAGTTATATCGTTCC
This sequence comes from Margaritifera margaritifera, assembly GCA_029931535.1. Lineage (NCBI taxonomy): Eukaryota > Metazoa > Mollusca > Bivalvia > Unionida > Margaritiferidae > Margaritifera > Margaritifera margaritifera. The sequence continues at coordinate 6,866,166 of JAQPZY010001696.1, read as the reverse complement.
GAATATACTGTATTGAAGGAAGAAAACGTAAACTAATTATATGAGATCAAATCATTGAAAAATTGTGATACAGCAGCACAAATATATCACTATGATAAATTAATGGCAAAATAATTTAATTCAGTAGCTATGCTTACTCACAGAATCCTCTTTTAAAAGAAAACGTTTCTAATTTGGAATGTGCGTTGTGCACTGCTGATAAAAACGGTACTCACGTAACTGCGAACAACTTAATCTTCTGTGTACTAAAATGATATCGACAGCGAAAGTAACATTTTCAAGTCTTGCTCTAGAATAAGAAAATAATAGATATATTCAAGCTTTTCTAGCTGCATAATAAAATAATTGTTCAGTTTTGCAAATGTACCGTGATAGTTGGCGAGCTCCGAATGCTGCGCGAATCTGATATCACAGGAGAGCAGGAAAACTGTACAATTATTTCTCCATACAGTTAGCAAAATATGGATATGTCTGGTTGAAACCATTGCACATTTGCTTAAAGGAATGTTAAAAATGCCATTTTATGTTGGAAGAAAATTAACATTTATAAATGTATACAATTTCTTACAGCCCCTGTAAGAGAATGGACCATTCCAACTTTATCACAATCCCTCATTAGCATGGACATTATTGCCGCCTGTGTATTGGTTGATTCAATTATACAACTAAGTATACGTGATAAACGTCTCTTAAGTTCAAGATAAAGTTCCAGAAGTCATTTGACCGCCCGCTCCAGTGAACGCAGATCCACATTTTCCACGCCTACATGAAAACGTGAAGAGTAATGGATATAATTACTCGAGATTCATCAATCTTGTGGAATGTCTGGAAATATTTTTGTACTTGCCTGATGATTCTACTGGGGCTTCATGGATTGGAAAGAAAAATGGACCGAGAGATTTTTATAATCGTAAATGACGTTCTTAGCGTTAGGTTTTCCATGCCGTAACAGAAAAGTCAGCACTAATGTATATATTTGATCGAGATTCATCAGTATTGTTGAGTGTATGGAAAATCAATTGTAATATCTATCTGTTGATTTTACATTCGATGGATAGGAAAAATGGACGGATAGAGAAAAAGCTGACGCACTGGAGATTTAATTAATGAGACCGGTACTTGACATTTGAATATTTACACCGATCTTTGCCATAATAACTTTGCTTTCTTATGATATTTTAGAATATAGTTGTTATGTTCAGTTTAGATAGATTGATTTGTACTTTCGCAAATGAAATTATATTATTCAACTTCATTTTGACTAGTCTTTTGTCTAAAAAGTGCTATTTACAAGGCTCAATAAAATAAAGTGGCATAAATGTATTTATGCAAATTATTTGTGTATAACAGATATAACTCTCTCTCTCTGGGCTCGGGGACGTAAGATATACCCTTTGCTATGTTCCCTCCAGCTTGCCGTAACTGGCGATTAATGGAGGCAACCTTTATGCCCTGGAATGCGTCCCGTGATGATATTCCATCTGAGATGGTCGTTGACTTTTTAAGGAGTGCGATATATATATATATATATATATATATATATATATATATATATATATATATATATATATATATATATATATATATGACTTTGTATTTGAAGGACTTTACGACTTTTACCATTTTACCTTTATCTATATTTTGCATGCCTTTTTGTTGGACAACTAAAATTACTCGGCAATATATAGCCAGGATTGTGCTGATGTCCCAGTAAACCCTATTCATACATACATGCATACTCTCTCTCTCTCTCTCTCTCTCTCTCTGTGCAGCACCCACCTGTTGACTGCTGTGCTAGCCTGGGGTCTCATTAATGCTGGCAGGATGACGACGTTTAACGCAGAGAATTTTTGCAAATTCTCGCAACTGGCACACATTCATTTTCCAAGGATTGGCTTTTTACACGCGCGCGCAGGAAAATTCTTTTTCTCAACCAGTTCTTATTTTTACATCTAACGCGTTACATCTGGCAATAACGTCACATAAATAACTAACTGTATAAAATTGGGGAATGTTGTTCCCTGTAATATATGTTTCCCATCAAAACCGCACTGAAACCATGGGACTGACAACATATTCATAAACTAGCAAATGAAAAAAACCAATACATAAAATCTCCAGTTCTCAAACTGTATTGAAGGTAGCAGTAGGATATTTGCGAATTCTATGTCACTTTATCACATTTTTGGCCGTCTTTTTTTTCGATTTTTTAGTCATTTAATTTTGTGTTTAAATCAAAAATGCATTTTAAAATGACTTTTTTTTTTTACTATTTATCTATTTTTTCCCACTGTTTAGCCTATTTTTCATGTTGATAATAAAAGTCTGTTTTACCAGATTGCGGGTTCTGTCTCACCCAACCTGCTTTTTTATGAGAGAAACCTAATTCACTAACCCACAAAATAGTTTTCAAGTTAGTTGCTGTAACAAATAATTCTTATAACAAGGACACCCATGAAGCGCAGTCCTGACGCAACACACCAAAAAGATGTAGGATAAATTGTCAGCGACTATCCGCAAATTGTATATAAATAAATAATGGAATCCAGACAACTGTGAAAACGTTTTTGCAAAAGGGCCCACCCCAGCACTGAGAGCCTCTCTCTCTGAGTAGTACATAGGAAAGAAACATGTTACCACCCACAGGGAGACACCGTATCTATTTTTAAGATTTTTTTTTCTTCCTACTCTCGACATCTGAAATCCTTTGCTCATTGCCCAAGTGTACACGAAAGAGCCCCTCGTTACTGACGATTGAACTCGCGGTCCACCGGATCTGAGTTGGACGATAAACCGACTGAGCTATCCCGTATTATTTTGTTATTTGCATACAGGAGATTCTGTGTCATGGGTCTCATACTTCACCAAAATGGTTTTTATTTCTTACTTTTTGTATTTGATGCTTTAAAAATATTTCATAGTAGTTTTTCAGGGATCTGCATGTATGCGCGGATAGTTTTCGGTACTAAGGTATGCACCCCACCCCACCTCCACCCGCCAATTATATATGCAAACTTTTTTAGGCGGAAACCAGCAAACAGCAACCTTTGGTTTACAACTATGACGATTAAAACGATTTGTGTATCTCACACAGTTTATATTACTATGATTTCTAACGTATATGAGGATTGAATAAACTTTTAGCCTTTTTAGATTAATAAATCTTTTTAAAAATATTATCCACACTCACGTATAAGTTTAATTATCACCTAGAGGGAAATATATACTATATTCTAATAAATTAAGGTTGATCCGTGAACTTTGCGAAGCACTCGCGTATAGATGTATAACGTCTCGTAAACAAGTTAGTGGGTACACAGGTATAAATATATCTATAGATAAGATACACCGTATATAACACTAATAATTAACAATGCATTTTTAGAGTAATGAACCCTTCATACTTTAAATGGCAACCACAAAGAAAAAACAGAATTTAAGGAATATTTAGTACGACCATAAAAGTCCGGTTGGTTTAGTAATGGACCTATGAAATAAGCGAACCAGTACTCGCGAAGCGCTCTCATGTACACACGTAGAGCGCATAGTAACAAATGAGGTGCGACAGTTGTATTATATCTATCAATAGCTACGAGCATAATATGATATATACTGGGGTACACGCGCGCAGGCATTTTTGTGTATGATGGGCCCTGCTATAACAAGGTCATAAAACCTATATTAATAAATAACATATAAAATCAAAGAACACTACTGACGGGATATATATTACGACCCAAAAGTCCACTTGCTTTTGCAAATATTAATCAATTATGGATGTCAATTAAACTTGATTGGTATGCAATCTTTGTCTGATAAGAAATATTTTTAAGACATTTATAATATTCTCTACTTAGAGATTGGATGATAAAACAGTCTACTTACACTTTACATAAACAGGCTAGAAAAAGATTTCCATACAGAAGAAAAAAATTTCGATGAAGGAAAGGAAATCTATAACGTTAGAGTAAAGGAATTATTCGAAAAAGAAAATATTTAATCATTTTCCACTCACTCACACAAAAAGCGTCTCTATTAGAAAGATTTAATCGAACTCTTAAGACTAAAATGTGGATGCATTTTACTGAAAACGACACCAGAAAATGTGTAAGTATGTTACAAAACTTTATTGATGGATATAATAAAACATACCAAAGATCTATAGACATGTTGACGATTGAAGCGAAAGATATTTGGCTATCTTATAACAGACGCCATGGAACGTCCAAATATAAAATAGGAGGACAAGGATCTCAAAATATGTCTAAAGGCTATCTTTCACAGAAGGGACTTTTGTAATCAAAGAAATAATTTATAAAAATTAGAAAACTTAAAGGGAGGGAATAATTTAAGGGCAGGAGTTATCTTTATACGAAAAGCAAGATGATGTATTCAAGACTGAGACAATTTGAAAAAGTGAAGAAGAAAAAAATATTGAAAAAATATTTTTAAAAAAAAATATTAGGTGAGGGTAAAATAGAAAGGATATAATGAACATTTTGATAGTTGTGAGCCGGAAGAAAATTGTTGTGTCAGTAAAAACATAGTAGTAGTTTTATGCACAAAATACACTATATAAGTGCAACCAATTATCTGCTATGTGTGTTATCAAATTAAGTCTATTGATGACATGGAACGTTGAAGTACTTACTACACACGATGTGCAAACATAATGAAATCCCAATGGTAATATATGAGAGGTGATAAGAAAATCAGAGAATACAACCAAAAACAAAATTACCTGTGAATTTGGAAAATCTATAAAAAGATGATCAATGTTCTATCATCAAAATGTAGATTTCACACTAATTTTATAATTGGAAAAAAACATTTCACAGACATTTTAATTCAAAGAAAATGTTACTCTGTAAATGGCACATAATTTGCTTGATACAAAATACCAAAATATGAAAGAAGGAAATTACAGCTTCCTCTAATTCGTCTTCCATTTAGGAGAGAAATAAACTGAATTGTGAATGAAACTCTAAATGAATTGTCGCACTAACGCTGCAAGACTCATTTAAAAAAAAATGTATATAGATTTGAAGCTAAAGAAGAAACTAAACCCATTTTTCAAAAAAATATTTGTTTTAATACTTTACTTATGGAAAATAATAGTTAGAAACATTATACATTTAGGATCAGTGAAAGTACACCTTTATTTATATATTCGATTCGTAAGAAGGGAAAGAGATGAAGATGAAGTATATCATCATCGTTATGTAGATTGTTATTATAGAACACAAGGAACAAAAAAAAAAAAAAAAAAAAAAATTGAGCTAAACTGTACTTGACAGCATCCTAAATGCAAAAAATTGATCAGGAAATAAAGGTAGATACTCGTTATTTTTTTAATAAATAAATTATGTCACTCTTCATGTTGATATATTTAGGCCAATAGCAGGAATGTCATACATAGATTTACCAGATTTAATAAAAAAAAGTGTTCTAATCTACAAATAAAGACAATATATGTTGTTATTTCATGTAACAGAATCAATTATAAATCTGCCTATAGATATACCATACAGGCTACACAAATATAACTTTGACAAATATCAATATTCGTTTAATAAATGCCAAATAAATAGACAAGATATAACAAAATTTGAAAATGAATTTTTTATATCAGTCATTGTCTATGTACCAGTAGAAAAACTTATAAGAGAAGTTAGAATAACAGAAAGAGAAAGAGATATATATGTAGATCTTTTATTCATATTTGATATATTGGAGATAATAATTTTCTCATTATCATGAATGCGGAATAAAGAATTTATCGAGATTGATTTCATCTCAAGTTAACAAACATAAAAATCAAGAAATCTTTTGTAAGAAGTCTTTGAATGTGTTAAATTTTGAATGAAAATTACAAGAAAATTAAAGATTATGCAACCAAATATATAACACGATATAAATAATGACAAATAAAGGTCCTGTCGTTAAATGAAAAAACAAAAAAAATAAGCATTACCAAATCAACTACAGGTTACTTTTGTTCGTTATTGTTTTATATTGTTATTGTATCATTGAGCCAATAGATAGTGCGAATGGAAGCAAGACTCTGGAATCAAATTCGTTATGTTCAATAAAAAAGAGCAAAACACATATCAGCAGGATTTTCCCTTATCTCAAATCTTTGCGCAAGGAGTATGAGCCCATAGTTTATGAAAAAGAAGGGCGTATAGTTATATTTTATGAATATTTAGGATCAATTGCATAATACCGCTGATCAAAAATTAAGACCAAATAATGCTGCTACAATTACATTCAGTAATAAAGAGAAGAAAACAAAACATAGTTTCAAAAATAGATATCATAGTTTTGAAAAAGAGATAGGGTCTGACGAAGCCAACTACAAAGTAAGAGATTATGATCATTTAATTGGAAAATATAGAGGTCATGCACATCTACAGTGTAATTTAAATTATAAATATCCAAAATATATTCCACTATAATTTGTCTCTATACAATTCTCATTTCAGTTCAACATCTTATCAAAAAAAAAAAAATAAAGATCCAGATAAAGCAGTATCAACATAAGCAATTAATTATGATATATATATATATATATATATATATATATATAGTTGGTTAATTTCGGGCTGAAAGCCATCAATGTACCCAACAGAATTTTGTAAAAAGAAGAATAAGAATTTTTAGATAGTGTGTCAATTATTAGAGTAATTTGATAAAAATCAAAACGATGATAGCTTCACAAAAACAAGACAACATTTGGAAAATTTTTAGTCCAAATGTTTGAGAACAGATATTTATCCATACGAATATATGCATTTATTTAAAAGATGAAATGAAACTGAACTACTACCAATTGAGAAATTTTATTCAAAATCAGGAAATAGCGCAGAGGATTACAAATATGTAACAGATGTTATGAAACATTTGGAACTACATTTTCTTGGCGATCTTCACGACTACTACGTCAAGGAAGATATTTTACTGTTATTTTTTTATGGACTTATTTCTGTATATATGGATAATTATTAACTAGAACCAGCACATTATTTTAGTGCGCCGGGACTAGCTCACAAAGCCAGTTTAAAAATAAATAAGGTAAAATTGAAATTGTTGACCGATTATGTTATATTTTTAATGATTAAGTCTGGAATAAGAGGAGGAATGAGTATGATACGTAATAGATGTGCTAAAGGAAATCATGAGTATTATAACGTGGGCAAAAATACTGACAGAATCGAAGAAGTATATAGTCGCGTATAACACGATACCAACTGCAAACTGCATAGACCAGATCTGCCGTCGCATAATGCGCCGGCAGATCTGGGTCTATGCAGTTTGTAAGGACTAATCAGTAGAACAAACAACATAGACCCTAATCTGCCGGCGCATTATGCGACGGCAGATCAGGGTCTATGTTGTTTGCATTTGAACTCGAATTATACGCGAGTATATACGGTATGTAAATCTCAGATAAGAAATAATGGAGAATACGATACATAAAGGTCCAGGTCAGATAGTATGCATCTAAGCAACAGCTATTTGCATGACTGGGTCATGTGCCAACCAAAGCCTGTTAACTTTAAATGGACAAACAAAAAACAAATTTAGTATTCGAAAATAATTTAATGTCCTGGAGTAATAATAATTCATATGGTGGCATTTGAGAGGTAGATTTATAAGTACCAACACATTTGCATGATTATTTTAAGGATTATCCCTTTGGATGAGAGAAGACTAATTCTTAGTGAGGATGATTTATCTCCATTACAAATGAAATTGATAAAAGATCAAAAGGATACAAAATCCTTTAGTGTATATATTATTATATACTTTAAAAACCAAAGAAAATAAGTTATTCTCTATCAAAAATTGAAGTTGTATATTTAGTTAGGAATAAAACTAAAAGAGATAAATAGAGCAGTTTTATTATATACTTAAGCGTGAAATATAGAAACTTACTGGCGAAATAATTTTCACATTTTTTTCATTCCAATATTTCCACATGTGAAAAATATATCCTTATATTTTCACATGTGAAAATATAAGATTTCCCATGATGCCATGCGTCGTTTAATTGTGTGCATACATAAGTTATACCTGCAGCAACAAAAATGAGCACTTTGTGAGCTAGAACAAATAAATAGAAACTGCATTATAATTCTGACATGGAAATTAATTTTTGCTGAAGAAATTTGAATCGACGCCGTTTGCGTCTCTATGGAGTTATTTCCCCTTACCTCCTTGACAACAACGATACACCCGCTGTGATGTAATGCTGAATCGGATATGCTTTGTGGTCAGATATGATAAAATAGTTTACAAAAATGTCAAAAATATATTTACTGCGACAGATTAGGTCACCAAAATCCTACCGCTCTGTTAAGTCACTGATGTTTATATGATCAGCATATGAAAGTGAGGTGATTTTACGAAAAGGGGTGGGGGTTCTTGTGCTGAAGAGCGAGTTTAATCTTCTAAGCTTCGATTCTGTAGTAAGTTTGGTATATAATAAAAAGAAAATATCACGTTTTTTGTACCACACGATGAAATATATCCGGTATTAACGTAGGAAAAGAAAATATCCTCTATATATTTAATTAAGAACCCCTGGCTAAAATCAAAACTTAATACGTCTTTGAGGCAATAAGGAATCAATGACTTTGAAAAAGAACTTGTTTTTTTAGATTAATGAATAATACTGTGTTCGGAAAACAGATGGAAAACTTAACAAATATAAATAATGTGAAAATAATATTTTCTTATGAATATATATATATATATATATATATATATATATATATATATATATATATATATATATATATATATATATATATATATATATATATATATATAAGTATACGAATTTTACTACCAGAAGCTCAATGATCAATGTGGTGACAGAATGACGTTATTAATGATAGATATGTATTCTATGCATTACTGTTGAAACAGACATCTTGTATAATGGCATGAAGCAAAATATACAGTTTTGCTACACAGGTGATTCCAAAAATGATAACATATATGGAATACCAGTAGCTAAAAGAAAGCTGTTAGATTGTTTAAAGATGATATGAATGGCGTACCAATTCAAGAATTTTGTAAGCTCCAGGAGTATTAAGAAATCAGTTGTTACAACAATCTCAATTTAGGTATGTGCAAAAATTGTTTATTTAATCAAACTATAAATTACCAAGAGATGAGTTTAATTAGACCATACCATCATGAGATATGCAATAAATAAGGTTCCTCTTTCACCAGATGATGATAAGCGTGATGTTGTACATTAGATAACATGAATACTTTACCGTATGGCTATTCTCCTTCTACCTTGTAATCAAGTGTTTTTATTTTAACTTTTCAGCTATTTCATCTATTATAACTGAAGACACTACATCATTTTATTTCAAAATGTTTTTTCGTATACTTTTGATCTTTTGAATGAAATACTAGTATAATCCAACTTTTTTTACGAAGATCTTTTATGACAGAATTACGCTTTGTAATATTTTCCACAACTATACTCCATAATACCTACCACAGAATGCTATCGATTAGAAACAAGGTATTAGTTTTCTAATAAAGACTAAAAAGTAATTCTAACTATTTATCTAATTTATCACATGATCTATTAGAATTACATTGATGTCCCTAAAAAGTAATTTTCTATTGTAAATCTTATTGTATATAAAGGTTCGACGATAATGATAAAAAAAATCAAAAAGTTTTATATTGTGTTTCAATCAAAACTAGTGCAAACTTTGTCTTTCCGCAATTTGTAACACACATATAACCATAGTATGACGTCCTTTTAGGTACATTTGATAGTTAGTAAGCAGGACTGTTTCGCTAGAACATAATACATTTTAATTGGTTGTTATGAATATTTACTTGTACATTAGAAACAAACAAAAAATATACATTTTGTGTGCGTCTAATCATCATTTTCTGTTTATCTGTAGGTGTATTCCTTGTTGAACATTTGTTAATCTATGTCCTGTTCTATGCAATGTATTATTGTGTGTGCTTCTTAAGTCCAACCATAATCAATACACTGATATTACTAATCTGAGTGCCGTTTTTGTTGTTGTTCATCGCAAAAAATGTAATGTTTCTGTAAATTGCTGATTCAACATGTACCCCTGTGAAGAAAACATGTTAGATAATCCTTCCACAGTAATCATTTTGTACTATTGTTGGATTGAAATGCTTCTCAGGATCAGATTGTACATCCTTGCTGCAGAGTACTGAGACTCTTTTGAAACTAATGTTTGGTGAATCGAATATTACATTTGTATGTGGGATATTAGCAGCTATATCAATCATTCTATCTTTTGTGATATAATCATAAAAGAAAGAAATTCCATTTATGTACTCATCTAACACATCATTAGCCAATAGCTCAGAAATAACCGTGTCGTACTGGAGGCAAATATTCTCCAAGTCATAATTTGAGCTTGCACCTTTTATCACTTCCGATATTTTTTCCAACGTAATCATACATCTGATATCCTGAGGAAGAGTACAAAGATGTATTGGGCAATGGTATGCTAGTATCTGTAAATCTAGTGCAATTCTGAATTTCTTGGAGTATGCAATAAACTGAACAGAGTCTGTACCAGTGGTTTGTGCATTAGCTGCTCCAGATCTTAACTTTCTCAATTTTTCGTTCGGTATACATTGTTCTAGTTTACTAATTCTAACAAACGTTGTTAACTACAAGTCTTTATACGTCATGCAAATTTTATAACCATTCAGGTTAAAAATATCACTACAGAAAGAAAAGGCTATGTCCCTAATCCGCATTCTTCGAAGATAGCTTACAACTGAATTATTTGCATCTCTTTTAACCTGTACATCGAACCATAAAACAAATCTACCACGTCGAATCAAAACATTTGGTCCTAGCCTAAGCATTACAATTTACAGCCCAATTTCGGTGACTTTAAGTGTCACGGTAAAATTACAGAATATCGCGACTAGACCTACTTTTATATAAACTAAAACTCCATTAGTGTATCAAACACAAATCCACCTGATAATTCAAAGTCATAAGGAAAATCGTCATGAGAGCATACATGTCATCACAGAAACATGTACACTATATCGACCTGTTTCGGTGACCTTTTTGGAAACCAGTCCGTTTACAGTGTAGTAAAAAAAAATTAGAGCCTCAGCTTCAAGTAAATTGAAAATAACGATAAATTGAAGTATGTGATGGTCGAAATAAACACATTTACACAAGAATGGATGTCTTATTTGGTTCTTACTCTTCCAAATGGCATCGACATATAAGTATGTCATTCCTACTTATCACCTTTTCCTTACAACAGTATATTAAATGGGTCCAGTGTTTTGCAGTTATGAAAATCACATTGTACCCACTTTGTGAATTCCAAAGAAATGCAATTTTTTCAGTTCCTTTGTTTGATATTCCTTGCAGACACAGCACTGCTCATTATCCTCAACCCCATCTTCTGCTTCACTTTCTGAGGACACAGGGACCACCTGCAACCCTGAAGGGCCTGGTTGAATAAATGATGATGACTCCTTATCATTGCTTTCTTGTAACCTTTTGGCTGGTTTTCTTATCTTTCTTGGAGATTTCCTTTTCAAGCTTTCATTTTTAACCTTTTTGCCACTTATTTTCTGTTTATTGTATGTACTTTCCAGTTGCTTATTCACATCTGATTCTGTGAGGGATACTCCACTAATACTGATGCTAGATTATATTCTTTCAGATTTTGCCTCAAAACTCTTATTACTTGCAATAAACTGATTTGGTGCTTGAAAGAACTCTTCTGGTCTGTATCAGTAATACTATAAATGCATTTTTTTAATTTTTTTTTGGTGTATGTGAAAATATATTTGTGTATGTAAATGGGGATACACAAGAGAGAAGAAATAGTAAATCCTTCTGGTGAGCTCCCTTTAATGAACGATACATAAAGATTACCCATTATTGTAGAACACTATATTTTGTACGGATGACGCCTTAAATATATGACAATTTATATATTGATGAAATGATGAGTAAAGCAATAAGTTTTTTAATTTTGTAGAAGTGTTTCCGGTGGAATTAGTGTTATTTTGGAGTTATATTGCTCAGGGCTGTATCGTATCCATCATCCTCTATAGCACCATTTGTCTGGTTTATATGTTTCCTGTTTTCTTATCGCATCTACAGTCCCTTTATATTTGTAATAGATTCTAGGTCCACTAACAACAGTAAAATTCTTCCCTTTTTAGATATATCCAATGATGATGTGGTGGAATATTAACGGTATTACAAATTAAGTTAAATTGTTATAGATCTATGTTTTCGTTTGCTGGATTAAATGCTTCATCATTTGGTAGTGGTATTTAGCACTGAAATAGAAGTTTTCTTATTTGAAAGTAATTGTGAAACTTATATGTTGATGTTACTAACTCATCTCCAAGATATAAATTATTATAACCTATTTTACATCTTGCTGTTCACCACAATATTGCCCAGTGATTTTTCCAAAATGTCATATCACACTGTGCTCTCTATCTATTCAGTGAATCTTCAGTATCAAATTTTAAAGTATATTTATGAGAAATATTTAATGGCTTGTGTATAAAAAGGCATTTATTGTATAATATATCTTTATCTCGTTAGATAGATCAATTACTCCTGTATCAGCTCGTACACGAAAATTGGTTGCAAGACAAATTAGGGTGTAGCCAATAATATGCTACGAGTTCGGATAAAACCAAACTAATCAAACAATAACTGATCTTTCCATACATAACCAATCCTGTCTCTCATAACATCTCCCATTTTCTTCTTTTTCTTCAGTGTCTGATTTTACAGCCGAGTATTAATGCACTGGCGTATTTTTTCATGTATCCAAAAACAGCAGCACAAAATTGTATCCGCATTCAGAAATCCCCATATGTCATCCAAATTTAAGCTTGTAGCTATTTCCATGAACGGTCCAAGCACTAACCGCAGAAGATAGCAAAAAACTTCAGATCTCTAAGGAATCTGACATTGGTGTGAGCGTGGTTCTGACGGAAAACATATATTACGGGGAACAACTTTCCCCTTTTTTTTAAACAAGCTCTTTTATGTTTGAAAAAGTATGAAGTAAAACACAACATATAATTCCTGGCACAAAAATTATCATCTTAATACCTGGCAATTACTCTCATCCACTTAATGGCATAACAAGGTACTATGCGTGAGAAGAGTACCAGGTGTGCACACTGTACGAATAATTTCTTTCTTTCAAAACAAAAAATGAAAATAAAATGTAAATATAACGGTGAGGGTTACTTTTGAACATTCATGAGATGATAAACTCAGAAGGTCACTTGCAAATTCCATGAATCGAGTTACTTTTGTGGATTTTGTACGTGATCTCTGTGTTAATTACATCGCGAATATTAACATAATCCTCAATTCTAAAACATTTTAATGGATATTTTGTCCTTGTAATGTCGTATATGTACCAAAGGAGCGGCATTTTTGTGCATGACCTTCTTCTTGATCCGTTTCTGTGAGAAAAATAATCAAGCATGTGTATGGATGTGGGTCAGGGGCCGCAATTCCTCACCAAGACACATGAAGGATTCTAATAATCTTACAGAAGGAAACAATTGCGAGATATTCCTGTCAAGTAATCGAGAAAACACGATCTTCGACATCCAAATGCACATTAGCCGATTTATAACTGACGATACAGGTTTTCTTAAGATGTTCCTCGCTTGTTTATCATTGTTTTTATTATAAACGATGACTAAAAGTACAAACGCATAAATGTAAAGCTTGTACGAGTTGAAGCCATTACCGTATATACTCGGCTATAATTCGATACCATCTGCAGACTGCATAGACCCATCTGCAGACTGCATAGACCCAGATCTGCAGACTGCATAGACCCAGATCTGCCGGCGCATAATGCGCCGGCAGATCTGGATCTATGCAGTTTGTATGGACTAATAAGTAAAACAAACAACATAGATCCTGATCTGCCGGCACATTATGTGACGGCAGATCAGGGTCTGTGTTGTTTGCATTTGGATCCGATTTATACGCGAGTATAGACGGTATCATTCTTTTCCCACCATCACGCAGGAATGTAGATACCTGGAGTATATTGGAAAAAGATATATGAGGGAATATATAAAAAAAACACCATGAGGTATATTGGAATGCTTTACCACTACCAATATGGTCAAGAGAGTATCATGTAATGGTTTCACTTTATTGTTATAAATTCAGATTCTCAATTTGTTATCTACTTCTTAGGGTATAAATGACCTTAAGATTGTCAAGAATCCTCGTGATTTACTGACATGGTGTTTGACGTATGCAACTATGAAACGTTTCTTAACATCTATTAAGGAAAAACTATATTACAAACGTCTTTGCTTGGAAATTGTACGTGTAAGACGTCTAGTAAATCAAATGTAGTAATGCTACTGGAAAATAACTTTCCCATTTCGTTCGTTTCACATTCATTAAAACTCCAATAGAAAACATTCGTGGCGACTTAGGAAAATCTATAACCTGCCTTAATCTGTTATATGACTCATATGTATTGCAGTGTAACAGCCAATATTTGAATTTATATGCACGATACAATGTTTTAGCAATGTATACGAAATATATACTCTGAAAGATGACAATGTGACAATCTCAGCAAAACCTTCACTAACAACCGACATAAATTTGAAGAATAGAGTCTCATTTAAATACCATTTCAGATGAAAACGATAGATTAAGAGAAAAGTGAGAACTTCCAAAACTCAAACCAATCAAGAGAGTAATATTTAAAAAACAAAAACAAAAATGCCCAGAATTAATTGACGGACGAGGAGTGCCAAGATGTAATTCATACATTTTCATCGTACATGCTCAACTGTACGGAGGTCCTGCTGTACAGCTTGCAGAATATTTGACTAAATTAAAATGAATTTTTATATCTACACTTTTGCGGATATATTGTGATTGGTCATGTCTTTCTGTTCGTCTGTGTGTCCATCCACCACTCAGCTTTTCTTGTTAATCTGAAATGCATCTACACCGATTTAGAGAGAATGATCATATGCTACTCCATCTACACCAATTTAGAGAGAGTGATCATATATGGTGTTTTATGCTGATAAGTAAATGACAACTATGGTTTCAGACCCTAGATGCAGCTCCCAGTAGAGGAGGGGGTGAAATCAAAGTTCATTTATTCATATATAATATGGACTATTCCTGGTAAGCTGAGCTTTTCTACACCAATGAAATACCAGATTAATTTAAGAAAAAGATTTTTTTACAAAACAAATATTGGAGGAGTCTTGACATAAAACTTTGATATTTCAATTTTTGTCTTCTACAATACTGATTTAGCCGTATTGCAAGCAATCTGCATAGAAATCTTGTAAAATCTGTATCCTGTGGTGGAAAATCTAGAGGTTTAAAAACACAAGCAATTTGCATTTTCTTTAGTTCAGAGTAGTCAGAAATTTTTGAATTGACTCAGTACACGTGACATCGTTAAGAACTATTTTTGGATGCCTTGATATAATATAGCAGAATATTGTGAAAAGGTATATACTGTCTATACTCACGTATAAACTAGGTCCAAATGCAAACAACATAGACCCTGATCTGCCGGCGCATAATGCGCCGGCAGATCAGGGTCTATGTTGTTTGTTATACTGGTTAGTCCTTACAAACTGCATAGACCCAGATCTGCCGGCGCATTATGCGACGTCATATCTGGGTCTATGCAGTTTGCAGTTGGTACCGTGTTATACGCGAGTATATACGGTTTTTTGAGTTTGCTACAGGGAGAAACTATGCACACATGTTTATTGATAGAAAAAACCTCTGTAGGAATTCTTCAACCATGGAATGAATCAAATCCCATCCTTACTAATGTAATTGAAAACAAAAAATCATCGCGTGTTTACTCAAATGTATTTGTCCAAATATATTCTCACCATGTTTATATGACTCTAAAACTTGCAAGGACAGATGAACTGGGCCAGATGTTCAGCTTTGAAACAGCGAGGAAGTTAAGAAAAGATTTTCGACAATATGAAATTCATTTTACTGTTCAATCCCGATCTCTTAATGGCGTTAGAAGCATGGTTAATACAACCAATTCGTTGGCTGTGGAAGTTTCCATGTTAATAACATTGCCACTCCACAAGGGCCAAACTTTCAACAATGTACTTTGACGGTAGTTCCATGACGGAACCTACATAATTATAAAGTAAATCAGTTAATTTATTTTCTTTTTCATAAAACAAATCGTAAGGATGATTAGGTACAACTATCCCGTGTGCCAGAAGACCGGTGAGAGACCAAATTTCAATCTAGAAGTAGGAGTATAGCTCAAAGTATTATTTTGCTTGTATGGTTGTCAAAGACGCATATTTTTAATTATGTCTTAAACATCTTTATGAACACGTGGTACATAATAACCCTTTGGAGATTCAGAAACAATACTGATCATAGTTACTTTTCCTTAGTTACGATATTATTCTGCAAGACATCACCTGTATGAATAATTTTGCAAAGGCTATATAAATATATCTGTGATTTACAAAGGTAGAATGTGATAGTTTACCGTACCAACTATTGTGTAAATTTATATAAGGAAGAGACGCAGCCTTCCTGACAACATCTAAGTTTTCCTGACCAAAACCCAGTCTTACGGACAAACACACCCCCTTACTGACCAACACACATCTTTACTGACCAGCGCACATTCTTGCTGACCATCACTCAGTCATACTGAACAAGACCCAGTATTACTGACCAACACCAGATATGGCGTAGACGAAAAGTATACTAAAATTCCGAAATTGAAACGTAATTGACCTGATTTTTTAAAATGGTATTCTAAAAAAATGGTGTTCTAAAAAAATGATGCCCAAGACTTAAAGCAATATAAAAAATTCTAAAACTGAAATGAAATTTAGCGAAAACTAAAAGAAAACTGGAATATTTCATTGATATGGTCGAGACTAAAAGTATTACTAAAAGTCCGAACCCGACATGGAATTTAGCAAAGACTTTTAAAAAAAAAAATTATTAAATAAAACAATTACAAACAAATTGTAAATATAACAGTTTAAAAATAAAAATAAAAATTTTAATAAATTGTTCCAATGAATATCGGTGACGGAAAATTTTGGATTGTTGCATGGGATTATCACTCACAATAGCTATGGACTATCGCACTTACTATCTATCGTACAATCAGACATTCAATGGGATGATTTTGCGGTTAGGGAAAGTTGGCTACCACATACACACATGCACACATGCAAAGGACGTGTGGGGTATTTAAGATTTGTTTGGAATACACGTACAATCACACGCAACATATATGAGTCCTGTGGGAATTGAACATAGGTAGCTCATTTATTTAGACTTACTACCCTATATACTATTGCACATTAAAAATGGAAGGGTGGTGGGGTGGTGGTAGCTTATATACACATATTTACTGTCCAACCATCAAACGTACAATGGGAAAGACCAGTATATATTTTTATTTTTGTTTTTTCATACACACATAATTTCATAAAAACACACATACACACAAACGCACAGATAACGGAAATTTTAATAGGTGCTAACAAATAAGATGAAAAGACAGACAAAGACACATCTAATTACAGACAATTACGTATATTTACAATTCAACACCGACAGATACAAACAAACCGATGAGGGAAGGAACGAGGTAAAAACTCGTTATTTAAGACAAATACACATACAAATACACATACATAACGACAAACGGATGCGGAAGGTAGAAACTAGGTAATGGTTTCTAACACACTGTCTTACGGATTAACACACTGTGTTACTGAAAAACACACATCATTACCAGTACTTAACATAACTGAAAAACACGCGTACAAACATACCAATTCATCTGAAGGGGTGATGTAAAGGATGGGGATATTAATGAGGATTAACACCTATTCTTACAGACCTGCACATGTTTTTAAAGACAAACATTCATACAAACAAACCAACGGATGCGGGAAAGGAGAGTTATGTGATGGTCATTAATATACATAATTACAAACTAACACGCAACCTTAACAACAAAACAGATGAAGGAATGGGTATAGGTGGGAGTCACTCATGCCTATTTATGGAAAAATAATCACACGCTCTTACAATCAAACCACACTTACAAGCAAAACAGAAGAGAGAATGTATCCCAAGAGAGGATCACTCACGCCTACTTATGGTCAAACAAACACACCCACTCCTACTATCCAACACCATACATATAGACAAAACAGAGGAGGAGGGAATAGGGATAGCTGAAGGTCACTCACACCAACTTATGAACAAAAAACACACAAGTTTTATATACAATACCTACATACAAATTAATTTTAAGGAGACAGATGGTATGTAGTTACTATAAAATATAATTACAATTAAAAAAATGTTATTTGCTATCCATCACCCACACACATGCATACAAACTCATATGAATGCAGATGTAGGATATATAATGATTATGATCACCAACACTCGTCCTTACAAACAAGTACATATATTTATTATACTTAATTATTATATAATGTAATCTTCTACAAAAGGAAATAAAGATGATGATGATGATGATGATGATGATGATGATGATGATGATGATGAAGCCAGTGCATCCGTCACCTTCAAAATTTTATGACGTAAATGATACAGACAAATATTATTATGTGTAACTGGGAAGAAACAAGCCCGACTTCTACGTTTTAGAATGTATGTGGCCTCATAATCAAAAATATAAAAATACCACCAGTTAATAAAATTTGAATTACGAGGTAATATCCTGAGCATTTAATATTAAAGAGATAATGAGAAATCTCTTTCATTAGAAAAAAGAAGGCCCAGACGAACTAGCTGTTATCGGATAAGTGGTATATAACAGTATGGCTGGAAACATAAATAAAACAAATATAAATAAACCCAATTTTCTGAAGAGATGATAATGGTGACAATATATGAATGAATGAATTACCATTTATTCATGCTATGCAAACTCTAATACAGCTGATAAAGGCTGTATTCTTGAACACTGGGATGAACCTACATCCAACACGCACACAAGGTGGGAAGCGGATGGAACATAAATGGCGCATATTTTTCACTGCTGACCTATTTGCTTGCGTCATTATTATATTCCTTTTGTTCTATCCACTTTCTACCTTACGAGTGTCCTTTAAAGATGCATCATGACAAGTAAGGACGCAAATCGTAAATCGTGCTAATTATGTTAATTTTTATTGTATCGTTTCGGAAATATCTACAGCCAAACATCATGTCAATTCTCTAAAGTAATTACGTTTCGGTGTTGTATTCTTGACGCGTTTGTGTAATTGTCCTTTTGGCCCTTGAGAAAGGAATCGGTAGATTCCAAAAGCGCTTGGGTTGGTTTCACACCAGTTTTGCGATGTTTTTTGTAAGTATTTCCTTCATATATACGATTTTTCTTGACCAACACGATCTTTATGGAAAGACCTCTAGTCTCTCTCTCTCTCTCTCTCTCTCTCTAAATATATATATATATATATATATATATATATATATATATATATATATATATCGCAAGAATTCAAACGTTGTCTTTAGATAAAACATTTTTGTTTCTTTGTCAATGACTTAGACGTTTACTTTAATGTCTAATTAAACTAGTCGTCGCCACACACCTGACATGTCTTATATACTGTGAATACGATGAAATGATATAATGTGCCATATGTTTTACCGATTTATGCAAGCCCTATTCGTTATCTTTTGTAGAGTTTATCTCTTCTGATCATTACAGATTTCAAAAGAAATTGTACAGTTTTTCCAGGGTTAAAGCTAAGCACAATTTTCAATCGGCGCAAAGCTTACATATGTATTGTCTTGAGAGTTTATCGTATCAAAAAGAGGCCTACGTATATTTCCATATATGCTACGGTCTAGTGAAAAACGAATTTCATCTTCAATTTCATAAGCTTCACAAAACTTACAGATTCTCTTCTCAATTTGTACATTTACAGATCTGCCCGTTTGTATTTTCAGACGTAAAACACCACACCTAAACTGTGCCATGATTTATCGTTCAAGCTTTGATATAGTATACAGGTCCTCATTGAAATTCTCAAAGCTCCGACATTTGTATGGCAAAAACAAAATAATAATGATATCTTTTCACCAGGATGCACACGTTACAAACAAAAAGTGTCCTACAAAACCAAGCGAAGTGCAGGGGTATTCATCCTGGTTAAGTATGCTTTTATCTGCAGTCAAACACCTGGGTTCAACAAACTGTGAAATCGTATGAGTTAAATTAGAGATTGTGTCTTTACATATGATCTTATTACTGACCAACTGAGGATGATATCAGATATTACAAAATCTATGGAAGTGTTAAGTAAAGAAAAAAGTACAGTTATCGTCTTAGAGTTCAATTTACCAAACCTTTCAGGTAAAAATAATGGAATAAATATCAAACTAGATTGTAAATTATGATTAGTCTATGATACATTTATTAAACTTTTGCACTCGTTCAGTTTCATTCAAATTTTAAACAAGTCAACACGACTTGTAAATGATTTAGACATTTTCCTAACAACTAATGTAACCCTTGTCTGCCTGGAATCCGTTACACCTGGTAGAAGAGATCATGATGTTCTTTCAGCTCATATTAAAAACAGCTAATCTTTCAAACAAACTCACACACAAGATTCATTTGTATAGAAAACAGATTGCGAAACATTAAAATAAAAATACGAAATGCTATCAATACTTAATTCTTAAAGATTGCAATATTTAAATACGGTTTATGAGCTTTGCGATGACTTTAAATATACATTGGATTCTGCTACTAATGGATGTCCCAAATAAATTACTCAAGAGAAGGGGCTCCCTAATTTGGATCATGCTAGAAATAAGGCGTCTGATGAGAAAACAATTTGTGCCAACATCAAAGACAAACTGCCATGAAAAAACAAAACAATTTGTATTACACGATTTAGAAATGTTGTACACATTTTCCTTACATTTATTGAAACTCTTGTCGGGCAGATATGTATCATACCTGGTTTAAGTGACCACTGTGTTGTTTCAATGCATACTGAAACAAAAGCAAAGCTTTCAAAGTAACTCACATGCAAAATTCATTTGTATAGAAAAGCAATTGGGAAAAGTTAAAATAAAACATGAAATGTTATCAAACATCATTTCTTACAAATAAACAAATCAAGACAATTGATGACCTTTTGGGTGACCTTTTAAATACAGTAGGATCTGCATTCAATTTGTGTGTCCCAGAAAGATTACTCAAGGGAAGGGGCTCTCTACCTTGGATCACACAGGAAAAAAGACCTCTGCTGAGAAAAAGAGACAATTTGTACCTACATCATAAGAAGACAAATAGCCATAAAAAAAAAGAAAACAATATATATTCCTAAAAAAAAAAACTTCGTCAAACGCAAATAAAACAGGCCCACAGTCAATGCATATATGAATTATTAGGCAATTCTGGCCAATCGGATAGAAAAAGAAAAAACACATATACATTATAAAACTGTTCACATATTTTCAAAGTTCATGATAGTACTGACAGGATATTGCTCCCCTTGAAAATAAATGGTAAGTTTAAAGTTTAAAAGTACAATTCCGACTGTGTTGTTCACAAAATCATCTCTTTTTCTTCAGCAAGTCTGTAATAAAAAAGTATAATAACAATTATATTGTAAACTCCTGCATCAAAAATCAGTACCTGACCATTTTATCAGTGCCCATCATATCATGCCCAATATTCAAAGTTCATCAATGGTCTTACCAAACGTCGAAACATTAAATCAAAATAAAGCAGCATGTCGGGACAAAATTACCAAATTAGTTCTAAAACAGTTAAATGAGGAATCAGCCTCAATTATTCAGGTGATATTTGATCTATCCTTTCTAACAGGACAATTGCCAAAAGAATGGTTGACAGCAAATGTCTCCCTTGCTAAAAATAAATGAGATGTCATCCCCATGACACTATTGACATATATGTCTTATATTGTCTGTAAAGTCATGGAACATATCGCAGCTTCAAATTGTGTCAAGCATTGAAATTATAGTGGAATAATATATGACCTCCAGCATGTGTTTCGCGAAAAGAAGATCTTGCAAAACACAAATTGACATGTTAGTTGAGGACCTAGCAAGGTGTTCTAAAGGTAAGAAACATACAAGATATTCCTTAGTCCCAGCAAGGCCTTTGACAAAGTAATTCATGAAAACATAGATGCATAAACTCCTCTTCTATGGACTGAGACACATTTCTCTTAAATGGATTAAAACGGTTATAAATGGCAGGTTGCAGAATGATGCCCTGGAGTGTGAGGAGTCGGTTTGCAATAAATCAGTTTGTTAACCCCAAACTATTTCTGGGTCGATATAAATGACCTGCCTAATACTATGACTTCGCAAGTCAGACTCTTTACGGATGACACTGTCGTATATTTAGCTATAAACAGTACACTAGATAGTCATCCACTTCAAAGAGAACTAGACTGACTTCACGTTTGGGAAAAAGAATGTGATATGTAATTTCATCAAGGAAATGACAAGTTCTCCAGGTCACACCAGCAAGAAGCCCTATACCCACAAAATACTTCCTCCATCGTAAGTTTTGCAAATTCTCACTCATACAAAATAGTTAGGTATTAACATTTCCAATAATCTCTCCTGGAATTTACATGCACGTTGGTCTTCATTACAAGATATATCAAAAGTAAAAATAAAAAACCTTTAAATTGCTTTGAAAACCTTAGTAAGACCAAAACTGGAATATTATTAAAGTATTTGCGACCCAAAGTTTAAGCGATGCACTAAACAGAATGATTCACATTACTCAAGTGTATCTGAGATGCTGGATATGTTTATCTGGCGGACTCTGAAACAGAGACCGTCAGATGTACGTCTAGTTTTATTTTAAAAAATTATATGTGACCTTGTTGCAATACAAATACCGCAATACATCCAATTAAATAACAGACTTTCGAGATACAACCATTCTATGACTTTTAGACAATTCCATACAATGAAAGACATCTATAAATACTCATGTGATTCCAATTCCAACTTTTCAAAAGAATTCTATTCCTGATATATTGTAAAATCACCAGACCTGGGCACCGTTTTACAAAACAACGTACGCCCAAGATTTTATTAAGTTCTTACGCACGACTTTCCTACGTGATTATGGGTGTTTCACTAAGGAGAATTACGTACTTACAATTTCCCTTACAATTTTACGTAACTTTACGGCAAGTCCCTGGCAGGTGTAAGCGCAAAGTTTTTTTCGTAAGCCTATTTAGGGAGACCCAGAGTCAGAGAGCGCGTTGTTTTGAGATGCTCCCTGACATTCCACTATATACCGTATAGTGGATCGTTCTCAAGCAAAGCTATTTTTAAACATATTTTTAGACGTTCTCCGTAACAGAATAATATGTAAACATTCATATGCGTAATGATATATTTTATTTTGTTGATTAACCATAGAAATATAAACAAATGAGATATTAAATCGCCAATTTTAATGAAATTCCGTCAAAAATCAAGGCAGAAAAATCACCCTTTATATACGCAATGTCAGGGTCAGGGAAGTGCTGATATTCAGAGAGGTATTCCATCTAGTGTAATATAGAATATATTGATGTTAGTACATAGATCAATTAATAATAATTTAATCATGTACACTAAGTTGTTTTCCATAGCTACTGTTCATTACATGGAACATTTTTTTCTGCGTGCTTACATGTAATGATGTCACTATTTCCACTCCTTATTGTAATAGCAACCATCTTTAATAAAATCAAATGAAAATAAATCAAAACAGTTCTTACTGTAAAAGATCATCATCATTATAATCAGATAGTCGTATACTCAAGAAACTGGAATTAATAAATGTTTTCATAATGACTAATAATAAGATTGTTTTCATGCAGATTCTGTGGTCCTTTGATAAATAAATACGTGTCAGCTAAAACAAGAAAGTAATTTTAAAGGGACATTTGTGTTATTGAAGAATATTAAAAAAGGAAAGTTAAAAAAGATAATCTTGACTGGTATTATCCACAACATCTGTACAGTATTTAGTTCCAATTGGATATTGCACAAAATTTCATTTCGACAGGATGATTTGATAGAGAGACCAATATACTATTCCCAATTGTTTATTATTATTCCATATGGAACGAAATTCGATTGAAATCATGTAAACCGAACATTAAAATGACATTGTCCAAATTTACGCAGATGCCTGTTCACTAAATTACACAGAATTCTGGTAATACTCATTATCATACAGCAAGGCAAACACTCGAATAGCGCCGGAAATTAATAGCCAAGCAAACAGATAAGATGTAAAATGTTCTCAAAAGCTTTAATTATAGTTAAAGCTTAGATTACAATTTCTTTAGGCCTCAGTTTCTCGTTTGTAGATGTCTTCAGAAGAATTATGTTCTTCCATTTTCCTTAATAATTATCATTTGCTTGACGTATTTAATGAACAGGTTTGAATGTTTTAGTAAAAGTCTATATATTGTTTCTTTTTATAATTAAATTGTATATTTCTCAATCAGGACATTCAGACATCTCGAAACAGTGGCTCTTGACTCTTTCTTTATTTCATAGAGCCTTGCTACGGCATGTGATCTTAATATGTAGTGTTTCTTCAAAGGCGCTTGTTTACAATGATTATATTAGCTCAAAAAACAAAACAAAACAGAAAAAAAAAAACAACAACAAAAAAGAATAAAATGTAAAATGTTTCGTATATGGCATCTAAGTGAACATACTAATATTGCATCAACGGAAAGAATGTGCATACTTTGGGGTGTTTAAATGCTGTTCAAAATAGAAAATTGAAATGATTATCTTTTCCACGAAACTTCTATGCCTCGGGATCGATAATGCAGGAAGAGTATATGTGCTACTTTCACTTATTTATTTATTTATATATTGTTTCGGCTTTGTTCAGAGAAAAATGCAAAAAAGCGAGACATTTACTTTCGTTTGTCGACCTCTAGTAGTTTTTGCTTAATCATTCTAACAAGATTTTAGTTAAAAAAGTAGAAGTCCACAAAGTTCAAAAATTGGTAAAAAAAATATTTAAATAAATAAACAAATTCATGAAATTATCAGAAAATTTAATCAGGTCATCTACATACGAATAGAAATACGACGATTTCATTTTTCTACCTCACGCGGTAATGCTTAGTCATGGTAACAATGTTTTATTTTTTTTAAATGCCCAATTCCAAACAGTTTTAAAATGTGTAAAACATAAAAGATTGTTGCAATGGCCTGAAAATCTAATCAGGTCATCTACGTATGCATACAAAAATTCTATCAAAAATTAATTTGTTTACGTTGAATAGTTCTTACGCAATGTTGCTAACAATCTTCACGAAACAGATTTACAGAATTACGGACGTATGTATGGACTAGAGTCCTAATCAATATGCCCTCACTGACTGACGTAGGCATGTGAAGTTTGGTTGACTTGTTCATATACATATGTACCTGATTCGATCAGACTTCATTGTCATTTAGTTATTTTGATAACTTTCATCAGTGGATGGCATACGTGTTTTACAAACACAAATATGGTTTCTAAGGTTTAAGTCATATAGTAAACTTTTCAGAATTTATAGAACATAGTGGATACAATAAACACGAAGATGAAACGACTCATTGCTTAAATGGATCTTAACCTAATAATTGGAGACATGAACCTAATAGTTTATCGAATTGTATTTCTTTGCATTAATGTATTATTAAGAATACTAAAAAAAGTTAAACTTTTTTATATAGTTACAATGTTAATCAGATATAGTGATTAACTTAACTTAATCCTGGTGTTGAGAGAATATATGAAGTGTGTGTGTGTGTGTGTGAGTGAGAGAGAAAGAGAGACAGACAGAGAGAGAGAGAGAGAGAGACAGAGAGAGATCATTTTGAGACGATCTCCGATCTAAAGAAATGGACCTACATCACGTCCCATTGAATAGAACGTACTTTCATTCCAAACTATGAACATGGAGGAGGTGTTATGCCACACATACTTTGTGCATTTTTTCAGATTTTGGTTTTACAATATAAACAATTGAAGTAAAAGTAAAATTAAAACCCAGTTAAAACTTCATTCTTAGTATTGCAATGAATATCAAATAAGTTCGGAAGGTTGAAGATGACGCAAAGGATTGCATAAACGTCATATTTACCTTCCAATATATAATGGCGGACTCTGCTGGTTTGTCGTTGGAAACGACAGCCCGAGGACCTCCAAGTATGTTCATGTATTCGAAGGAAATACAAGTCGATAAATATAATGAAGTGATTAGATAACCATTTTGATATAGGTAAAAAAAGAAGTATGGCTTAGACGTTTCCTTCAACAAGTAAGTTAAATTCTGTATATATTCATCGACCCATAGCTCGACAATATCTCTGTCTGTCTGTCTCTCTCTCTGTCACACAGAGTGACGGATTTCTCATTAGGCAGACAAGACAGAAGCATATGGCGGCAAAATTCAGGGGGCGGCGGATTTTAAAATATGGAAATCTGGCTATGTTAAAAAAATTATTTATTTTATAAAAAGAAAAAGAAACTCTAGTTAATTTTTTCCATTATTGAAAGGCGTAAAGGTCTATAAAGGATCTGGTTTTAAGTCGTTGTTTTGGGTGGGGGAGGAGTGCAACTCTGACAGTGCCTAGGGATGGTAAAATCATAAATCTGTCATTGCACACACACACACACACACACACACACACACACACACACACACACACACACAGAGGCACCCTACCTTCTTTAATCAGAAATAAAATACCTATATTTCATTCAATATGGCCAATAGGTCAAGCCATTTTTGCCCCATATTTTTTTGGTCATTGTATTATTGTTGTTCTTGTCGTCGTCATCTTCGTCACCGTCCATTCTAAGTATCATGCAGGTGCCCTGTTACATTTTACCGAGTTATTACCTACCTCCCATTCAAAAGAGTAGCTTAAGCAAAATATTTTCTTAGACGTACGAAATTTTCCAACGGATATTTTTCTGAAACGCACTTACGAAATAGCGTAAGATTTTTTACGCTTAAAACTAAAGAATATTCTGTGAGTAACCTTAAGTTGCTTCGTGAAACGGGGTCCTGGAGTATAAGTCGTGCAATATGGAATTGCAACCACATCATACTATACTTTTTACATGACATCGGAAACTATGATCTTTTTTACATTGTAAGTCTTTGAATACTAACAGTTAAAAGAAATAAAATTTACTTCGCTAAAACTAATTTAAAAATGTTTCTTTTCATTTTCCCTAACTAGACCAGACGTGCGTGTAAATTCCTCTAAATCACGGCGAGGGAATGAAGCACACATACACATACATCATAAACAGAGAGAGACAGAGACAGAGAATTACAAATATACACCAAACAGAGCGGAAAGTGCTATCCTTGGATTCTACAGGAGAATGCTTGATAACATTAACAGAATTTTTAAATACGAATAAATAATATTATCATACAGGTTAGAGAATTTTAATTCGTACTCTACGAAGATTCGAACCCGGACCATGGTCGAGATGGTATTGGGGTTGGTTCGTACAGGCTATGCGATGGGTGCCGTAACCCGCGGATATATATATATATATATATATATATATATATATATATATATATATATATATATATATATATATATATATATATCTGGAATATTCAATGAGAACCAACAAAAAATGATCAATTTTCAGATGTACTTGGTGCTCATATGCAGAAATGAACCTATGATCTAGACTATTCTTAGCTGCTGTATTTTTATGACATTTAGACTTCATAGTTTGCGAAGGAGCAGTAAGGTGAATGCTCGAAATCACATGTATCAGTATGACCAAAGAGATCAAATGTTTTTGGTTTTTTTTGTTGTTGTTGTTGACAAGATCATACTTTTTGATATTTTAAAGGTGTGTAATCACGTTATAATATCATAACTTTCGTCATAACGTTACGCAAGATAAAAGTTTTCTGTCTGAAAAATATGAATAATGATCAGTTAACAACAACAGGAAGAACAACAGCAACAGGAATAATAATAATAATAATAATAATAATAATAATAATAATAATAATCAGAAGAATAAGAAGGAGAAGCTGAAGAAGGTAATTGGAGTGACATAATTTGTTCAAAGCTAGTTTTCATTAATGCCTTACATTTAAACGTATTTCCAGAGTATGGTTGTGAGGAGTTCCAAATTGTGTAGTGTGTAGGTGTGTTTACTGTATGTGTTTATTTATTTTATTTTTTATTTTTATAGTTTTGCAGATTTTATAAGGAGCATTTATTGTATCCTTGGTAATCTAACTTGTAAGAATATTTACTTTCATATGCCAAATGCCTAACAAGGGTAAAAAGCGAAAAATGATAACGAGCAACAAACTATTCTGGAGTACGTTCGCAATGTCCATTAATGTCAACTCGCTCGACATGTGGAGTTTATTATCTAGTCAAATCCGCTTAAGCGAGGTTGTAACTATTGTATGAAACTATTGTCATCGAAGGGGTCAAGATTGCACCATTACACCTATATATTAGCAATATCTACAATATATTAAAAATGACCAATTTACAAGACACAGTGGTAATGTAGGTCAACATTCCAATGCGCGCTTCTAGCCATGACTAGTATTGGAGCTGCTGCTTCACACGAGGCACCACATGTAATTTCGACTGGGAACTTGTCTAAAGAAATTTCAAAGCTTGATTTTGTATTGAATATGCTGTCGAACCCAGAACAATATATGTTGTTACGACTCTAGGTTTTAAAAAAAATAGGTAACTGAAAAAAAGTAAAACCAACAATGTAAGTAATATCAACAAGCAATTTATTGACCTGTAATACAAAGTGAAATTCAAGAGATACTTACAATATTGTGAATCAAATTCCAAACAATCCTAAATGTCCTAATCACAAGACGAAAAATATAGTGTTCCGAATGAGTTCCAATAGTCTTGAACGTCCTGATATAACACAATGATACAATCCAGAATGTCTTTGAATGAGTTCACATAAGTCCAAAGTAATGTATTAATTCAAAAGCCAATAATCACTTTAATAATTCCAATGAATATATATTAAATAAATAATTCCTCTCTAATTATATATGTTTTTCAACGGCACAATGTAAAATCTAATCACAATGGATTCTCACAGACTGATCTAAAACAGGAATGAATTATTTGGTTGTTATTATTCTTTGGATTGGAAGAAGAGGAGAAAGAAGATTGCGATTGGAGAGAGAGAGAGAGAGAGAGAGAGAGAGAGAGAGAATGAATAAATGAATGTGTTGAGAAGACTCTGCAAATTTGAGAAGAAAAGTGAAATTCATGACTATAGACACAGCACATAAAATTAATCACAAATCCAGAGGACAAATCAGACTGATAGTGGCAAAGGTCTCAATTTCTTTTGAGAGAGAGAGAGATAGAGAGAGAGAGAGAGAGAGAGAGAGAGAGAGAGAGAGAGAGAGAGAGGGAGGAGAGATGAGGAGACTTAGTAAGAAGCTGAAGGTGACTGACTACGGGATTGGCGACCATTTACCAAAAGATGTTACAATAAGAGGAACGCGATACAAGGAGGTCACGACAATGAAACGGAGGGTATACTGGTACATTATTTATTGATGAACGGGGGTGATTCACCTTTCATCATCAAAGAAAAGAATAAATACTCAGTGCCAGAAGAACTTAAGACCAAGTACAAAACGGTATCGAGAGCAAACACAGGGACGACGATACTGGGATCAACAACGAACGGACATATGTAGTAACCGTCATCAGATATAGGACCGATACAGAAATGGACTGAAGACTTTGGAGTGGAACGTTACTAAACTGGCATGTAACAAAAATTTAGATCAGACATTTGGAAGTGTTCTTTTGAAAATAATATTGTTATTTTGTTAGAAACCTTGACATGTAAATCAAGGAAAGTTAAATTAGAAAGTTACCAATGCCATATAGCATATCATAATGTACGACATGAAAAAGCCAATAGAAATAATGCTGGAATTATAATATATTATCGTGTTCATATTAAAAGAAGTGTTACATGTGAGAAAAATTATATGGACACAGCTATTTGGGAAACATTGGGTAAAACGTTTTTCTACATAGAAAAAAGAACATTTGGATAACAGCTACATACTTACCCCCTGCAGATTAAAAGGATAATGAATTTTTTTGATTGTAATATATTTGGTGTCTTACACGCAGATGCAAATCATTTGATGAAATGAGGTAAAATTATGGTTGTTGACGACGTCAATGCAAGAACTTCAAATCAATCAGATTATGACCGATATTTGCCCTTTGAGGAGTCTCACAATTATGATGGTGACCCACATATGCGTAGAGTATCAATGGACACAAAAGTAAATGTGGTACTTTCCTGTTTGACATGTGTAAAGCAACAACCCTTAGCATCGTTAATTGTCGATTGTACAAGGGCAATATTCTCGGTCAGCTAATTTATGTCAGTGAACTGGACTCATATGTCGTTGATTATTTACAGACATCCCAGGAATGTTGTACAATATCTCGGATGTTGTGATTAGTGATTTCAACAAATTTTTTGATAGTGCATCATTAATTTGTAAATTGCCAATCAATACTTTAATGGAAAATATGCAGAGTTTGATTTATAATTTTAGTATTATGAAGTGGAAGGATTAACTTCTAGGACATTTTGTTGGTGTGCCTCCTTCAAACAAACGCCCATTTTGAAATAATTTTGATCGGCAATATAATAATAATAATAATAATAATAATAATAATAATAATAATAATAATAATAATAATAATAATAGTAATAATAATAATAAATTATAACAACAATAATAATTATAATTATATAAAAATTATAACAGCAATGATAATTAATAATAATAATAATAATAATAATACTAATAATAATATACAAATTATAACAACAACAATACTAAAAACAATTATATGATTATAACTACAATAATAATAATAATAATAATAATAATAATAATAATAATTTTATAAGAATTATAACAACAACAACAACAATAATAATACTAATCATAATTTTGATGTAATTAGTTTTATGCTTGATATAGCAGGGGTTCTTTATGAAAAAGTTGTACAATTTGATAATAAGAAAGCTCGATTGGAAATAAATTATAAATATATTGGGATAAATGTACGGTCCATAGAGCGGTTTGACAATATTAAATTAAAACAAATATGTCATATAAAAATACATTTGTAAGCAAACTATATATGCATATCTGATTTTCTAAAATCTAAGCAGTTAATTTAAATTATTAGAAAGGAGTTACCACCAAGTTCTCAAGCATATGATCAGAAGACAGTCGAACCTGCAGATTTGGCCCAGAAGCCAGCAATATCAATATATTATGCCGAAGCAGTCAACAAGGTAATGACAATACGTTTGCAGAAGACCTCTGAAGCTGATGATGAAGAATATCACAAAAAGACTTTCAAAAATGTCAGGACTATTAATATTTACAATCACGTTGAATAGTTCTCAAGATGCACTGAACAAAAACCTATTATTCCTCAAACATCCATCTTTGTAATCAATCAATCAGTACCTCTTGCAAGATTATCCTAATACACCCAGATACAGGGTTTGCTTGTATCTCATTAGCCGCTATGTTACTCTGTTAACACTTACTAGATTTTGGGCGGAATATGGCGTTTTGACTCATCAAACTGTGTTGAAAAATCATCCGGGAGACTTAATTGCTATGGAAGAAAACACAGACAAGGGAATGTATACAACTGGGGGTAAAAAGTTAGGGCATTATTTGCTGCGTGAGTTTGCAACTCGCAGTTTATGCCACGATAAACTAAACAACATTGAACTCTCAATTAAAATGCACATTATTCAAATATGTATTCAGCAAAGACCATATGTCTTTTTCATAATGATGCCCTTAAAGAGTAGAAAATATTACAGATAACTTTTTTTGAGACTACTAATAATTTCGCTGTTTCCGGATTTCAAACGATTTTGAGGAGATATAATTTCGAGTGTCGAACCTGTTCATCTGTCTTAACTTCATAAAATGTGTTAGTGTTTTCAAGATTATTTAATTTTGTGGATGTAATGATCATTCGACGAAAAATAGCACCAGTTATAGTTCTCTAACGATCGTCAGCTCCTATGATAACGCATCAAACAAATAAGACTCTTGTGATCTAAGACTCAAGTGCGAACACCTCGTGCGACATATGTCCGTAAACTGTATGTAGCCCATATCTTTCTGACAGTGGTGTTGAGACCCTATAAAAAATTACCTCCTCCCTCAAGTCGATATTTCTCAAATCGATGTACACGAGATACCCGCCATCCCTTTATTCTGAGAGTGGCCGGTTTGAAAACGTACACGTGTTTATAACCACCTGTCTAAAAATAGCTGGTGAGCTGTAACTAGCTTTAAGTGTATTGTATATCACTCCTATAAATATCATATTCAGCGAATAGGTGTGTGGATCCAATAATGCCGATCATAACAAAAAGACTCCTATACATATCATACTCAGCGAATAGGTGTGTGGATCCAATAATACCGATCATAACATAAAGATTCCTATATATATCATACTCAGCTAATAGGTGTGTGGATCCAATAATACCGATCATAACAAAAAGACTCCTATACATATCATACTCAGCGAATAGGTGTGTGGATCCAATAATACCGATCATAACAAAAAGACTTCTATACATATCATACTCAGCGAATAGGTGAGTGGATCCAATAATGCCGATCATAGCAAACAGACTCCTATGCATATCATATTGAGCGAATCGGTGTGTGGATCCAATAATGCCGATCATAATTAAAAAAAATAAGGACTTTTTATATTTGCGTCTGCAGATTCGTAGAAGTAAACAAAGGAGGATAAACGGTGACATTTACTACTTTGGTGTATACTTCATGTAGACCAAGTACTGGAATGAAAACAATCCTTATAGCCTATATGCCTGCAATGTTTTTGCTTACACGTTGGATCTCATATTATACTATTAAATGCATTACTTCCTCATTTACTTCGTGCCACTAAAATAGTCTCAATCTACAAAGATGTGTTCTAGATACATTTTGTTTCATTATATATATATATATATATATATATATATATATATATATATATATATATATATATATATATATTAATGATTTTGTTTTTATTGTTTTGTTCATAAAGGACATGATGTTCATGTATTTCATAAATCTCACCACTTTTAGCCGCTGGAAAATATGAATTGAAACTCAAACTCATCAGTAGTTAGAATAATACAGTTATTGGGTTTTGCGTATCTTGTAATATTTTGCTAATTAAAATAAATACAAGTGATATTTGCAATCATCGACCATTATTAAACATGTTGGTAATGTTTACTCTTTGACAGTTTGGTATAAGGTCCATCAATACCTTGTCTTGTTCACAGCCTGAAGGAACGATGATCGAATAACAGCATAATCCAGGGTAAGTTAATGAGACTGAAAAATAATATGCCTATAGCACAAATCTTTTCAAATTAGTTTCAAGGAATCATAACCTGGTCTCCTCTGTCTTCTTTTTCAACAATTGATGAATTGGCAATAAAAGCTTTTAATGACCACCTGCGCCTGCCGTTGATAACAATTAGAAGGCGGTGTTTAAAAGACGACACAGAAGGCGATGTTTTAAAGACGACACAGAAGGCGGTATTTAAAAGACGACACATAAGATAGGTGGCAGCGTTGACACTCGTGCTTCGCCAAGACGGGAACAAAAGCAGGGTAATCTTTCTAATAAAAATGTTTGCTGAACTCAGATAATTTGTCTGTGCGAATTAAAGTTGACGGTAACTTTAAACAATCAATCGTATCTTCAATTTAGTCACTTGAAAAGATGTATTTAAATTCACCGTATTGGAAATTTCCTTGAAAGATTAATTGAGTAAACAAACTTCACAATAATAGTCAAGTTAATACCGTTTTTTATGTCCCAATCCTGTTAGATTTTCCACGTAAAATAAAAAAGCGATGAGTTCAATACATTAAAAAGTGTTGAAATGTTTTGATCATTTTTACTCTTTGACCGATTCGTACGGCATAGTATGAACTATAACTAATAGCAAAAAATCCCTCATTAGACATTACTTACTTCTGAATATTGACAGCATATAAGAACGAAAATAGTTTTGAATCTTAATCCGGCCGTTAACAGAAAAAAAACAAAAAAAAAAACATAAGTACATTCAGGTTAATGAGATAGACAAACAATGGCTAGGGAACCAATATTTTACAACATTAGTCTGAATAATTATTTTATAGTTTGTCTGCGTGATTTCCTAACCACAAATAAAATGGTTCGGAAACGATCAAATCTTAATGTCTTATCATCTAAAGAACACCTGTTACACTGGCTAATAAATCTCAGTGTGCGTTTCATAGAAAGTGACAGAAGATATGAGTCCGTGATTCGCTTAGACGAAAGCAAAGGCTTGATAAACTTTCAGCCACTCTTTCCAGTAAGAATGTTTGCTGATCCCAGATAAGCTCTCTTTGCGATTTTAAGTTAGCAATTATGCATAACCTCATCTTAATCACAGAAACAAAAATTATATTTAAACTCATTCTCATCAAAACAGGTTGGTACGCTTAAGTTAAATAATAGTTTGGTCAATACATACACCTGCTTTGTATGTCCAGTCTTGTTAGATTTACCACTTTCAATAAACACAGAGATAAATTCAGAACATTCAAAAGGACTGAAATCGGGACCGTCAGTATATTTCTTTCTTTCGACTAATTTGATATTGTGAGTCGTCAAATATTACAATACATTTTGGTAATTTTTACCTTTGGGCAGATTCTTATTGTAGCATGCAGACCAGATACTGGTACAAGATCATTCATTAGTCATCATTAACTTTAAAGTTCACAGTATGTACGAAAACTAATATCATTATACGGGCTTTCGATAAAATAACAACGCATACGTACTTTGAAGTTAATGAGGCAGACAAGTAATGCCTTGATCTGGAATTTTTTTTTTTTAAAACTTCATTCGGAATACTTCATCATAATGAAATTTCTTCTTTCCTCTGTCTTATCGACCGATAAGATCTCAATGTCTGCAAATCAGCATGCAACTCTTAGAAGACGACAGAGAAAACATGATGAAACTCGTACGTCGCATCGACGGACGTTAGAAAACTAGATATAAATTCTAATAAGAATATGTCTGGTACGGCATCCTTCCTGGATTGCAATAAGGCACAATACAGAGAGAGAGAGAGAGAGAGAGAGAGAGAGAGAGAGAGAGAGAGAGAGAGAGAGAGAGAGAGAGAGAGAGAGAGAGAGAGTCACGGAATTGTATAAATCCCTTTATTTATTAAATACATGTACTCGGGTTTCGTTTTTCGTGTACAACGATGCCCGAGGGTGATTTATGTATATTGTACAATATTTCGAAACAGTGAGTTGGGTTCACCCTATGCCGCACGTGCGAAGTGCTTTCAATGAATACATTAAGCGTACGGACGATGAAGCGCTGCATCGTCTGTGCATAAATGCCTCACCGTAAGACTAAATCTTTACATTACGGAACGTCTTGTCAGTGAGCAGTCTACTTAAGGATTTGCACATCTTCAGCTGTAGAGGTATGTAAGTTATTTAGTAATTTCTGATGTATATTTTCTATGTAGCATTGGCTTGCGTAGTACAATGCAAATATTTTCTATTCTTGTTTGTGATTTAACAAGAGCTTTATATTAGCAATATAAAGTGCCATTTTTAGGAAACGTTTATCGGACACGGGTAGGTTCACTTCTGAACTTGTTTATTGCTTTGTAATGTTGTGCCGATAATGTAATTTGTATAACTTACCGTATATAACGTCATTACGTGTTGTCGTATATGCCCGTGTCAATCATAATACAAGGTGTTTTATTTTATTTTGACCTGGTCAGAGTCAACGAGGCCCCAGCTGTAGAGCTGACCATAGAAGTTGACCATAGCAGCTGTAAAGCTGACCATAGCAGCCGTAGAGCTGAATTAACAGTGTGTTGCTGGTTGAGTAGCAGGTGATTGGGCGTTGCTGACCGATTGGTGGGCGCTGATTGCTTGATTGACCAAGGAATTGAATGGTGGTCCGTGACTACCGTTGATGCTGACTGCTTGATTGACCAGTAAGACTGGTAGCCAAGTGTGCCAGTGACGGAGTGTTTTGTGTTACTCTATACATGTAATGTTTCAGCCGTGGGCTAATTTTGGGGTTTGTGATACCCAGTGGTTTGGGATTGTAAAGATATTTTGTGTGATATCTATCCCATTGTTTTCATCATTTTATTATTTGAATAAAGTACCTCATTTTTCATTAATTGAGCGGATTCATTTTTTACTATATGAGTAAAGTACATCATTTTTACTATTTGAGTAAAACCCATCATTCTTTTTGTCTGAAATTACTGTGAATCATTACCCTTTGTCCTTGTACTGTGTAAGGTTATTTATTTGTATTCACATTTGGGTTACATTATTATGTTCGTGCGGATCGTGTTAATTTGTCCAATATTTGATCTTATACACGCACGTATAAATCATAACTCTTTTCCCATTCAAGTCATTCATCAATAAACATTGCATTTGTATCACCATCAAAAGTGTCCTGTTATAAATCCGAAACCCAACCCGGTTATCTTGTTAGAGAGAGAGAGAGAGAGAGAGAGAGAGAGAGAGAGTAAATTTATATAAGAGAATGCAAGATATATGTATCGAAATTTTTAGATATTTAAACAAAAATTATTTGAAGCAATATCAATCTAAACAGACGCAAGTTTCTGTTCAAATTGGACGTAACCTCTTATTTATTACTTCCAGTTTTTTTTTTAAAAATGCATACATAAACCACACGAGTCAGCTACAGTTCTTTTAAATGCGTTAAAAAGGCAGGCAAAAGAAATAGAATAATATATCATCGCATTTGTTTTTGATGAGCAGCATCGTATGGTGGAGAAGCGCTGGGGGTAAGCCTCATGATTTGGGTCTTGATCATAAGAGCAAGAAAGCTGGTGGTTTACAGGTGTTTCCGCTGTTTTAGCAGTTTCTGTAGACCAAACACAACTTATTGGGAACTTACGGTGAGACTTTTCATTATCTCTTCGCGTGATTCGGCCTTTCCTCTGGCTATCTATTCGTTGTTTGCCATTTCGTCGATTACAACCGATGTGTATGCTGTGTGTGTTGCAGCCAGGATTTCATTTTTCAGAACTGTGCATTTATTAACTTCATCGAGGATGAGCTGAAACACTTCTTTAGAGATGGTGTAGTCGTGGAAAGCCTTCCATATGTAGTCCGAAATGGTGTTGATTTTTGTTTCGACCCAGACGTGGATTTCATCGTGATTTTTGGCCTTCAGGGAGAGTCGTCTGCTAAAAACATTTCTGACCATGGAAACCAGCCCTCACCGGTACTTTTGTAGAGGGCGCGCCGCTGTTTGGTCTCTGCCTGTAAGGATATTTCAGTCTCGCAGATTTGTTTTTAGATGAAAATCTTCTGGATACGCTGGAATCTTTGGGTACAGAGATATTATAATTCCTCTGTGAGGAGCGTAATATGAAAGTCCAATTGAAGGAGTGGGGATGGGGGAGGGTAGCTGTCCTGTCTGCACGCACTTCTAACCTGTTGCCGTGACAATGGCAAGACGGTCATGAAGTGAAATAAAATGTTTGTAGTACCAGCAGTGGTACGGTCTTCAACACGCCCACCAACACACATCAAGTGTCACAAACAGCGAACCTTCTGTTCGCAAATTTAGTGATTGCGTGCTTTTCTCGGTTGTAGTGGAAGTCATACATTAGCAATTTGCTCAGGTCAAGGACTGACATTCCAGTATATAGCTTGTATGCTGTAGAGCGCAACTAGGATGTCATGAAAGATTTTACTTGTCAAAAACACCGGGTCATCTATTAATCTTCGCAGCTTGTCGTCCTTACTCTCAGGCCTCACCAAGTCCACACGGATCAGCTTCCTTAGGTTCTCTCTGGTCTTTCCGAACACGAAGTTGTTCATCGGCTTAAAGAAGTCTTTCTCAATGTCGCCTCCATTCTCAAATCCGTGTTCAGCCTTATATATGGAGCCATCCACTGGTTTTGATCAAACTCCAGTGACCTGTGGACCTCAGTAACCCGCATTCCTAGGCTCGTGTAAAGTTTCAGGTTATTGTAATGGACCACATAGCGGCAATTAGTTTCGTACATTCAGTGAACTTTCCCCCAACTCATTCTCCAAATCACGCTGGTAGTCACGCATAGTGCCTCTGGAGCAAGCGCGTAGCCGCCGTGCGCGTCGTGTAGCTACTTTTGATAATTGAAGTCTGCTACGAGAATGCAACTCTTTCGCGAATCCGCTGGGAAGGCTGTTACCTGCACCAGATCTAATGGATCGACCCACTTAAAATCACTAGTTGGCAGACACTGTATCATGGCCCACAACAGAGGTTGTTTGCGCAAGGTAGGTTATCCAGCTGTCGTAGTAGCTGCACATCGGATTGTTTGCTTTTGCGTGACGCTTGCTAACTATCACAATGCCGACGCGGATTTCCTTTTCTATAAACAGGTGCATGTCGATGTCTGTCAACAGGTCGAGCTTTACAAGAGTTTTTTTTCAGAAGGGCGTCCCAGCTCATTCCAGGAGAGCTGTAGTAGTGGGCCCGGTCAAAGCCGTAGTTTTTAAATGAAGTTTTCCTAAACGTCTCGAACAAGTCCGCCAGCAGAAGCACATCGGTCTTGAGGCAGAGGTCATGATAGTCTCCTAGGTTTTTGGCAGCCAAACGTTTTCCACATTTTGTTGGCGAACTTTGTAGTCTTTTTCAGAAATTCGGGCGAGGCTATGATTGCTGTAGGAGACCTCAATCAGAGGAAGCTGAGTTTCCTCAAATCGCTCCCAGCCATTCGTATATTCGTACGGGTAAACAACCTTTTTGGTAAGGAAGCCCATATCGCGCCTGGTGTACCGTGATGTATCTCAATATGCCTACTTTTGTAGGTTAGTGAACAGCTTTTCGAGGTTGCTGTCCATAAACTGCAGGTTGTCCACAAACGGTAACTGTCCCAATGTTGTTGGTTATGGCGCTGATCTTATCCGCCGACTTTGTCCAGATGGTCTGCACGATGACGTGACTGTCGTATCCACGCAGGTAGTGAATAACAACTGGAACTTTCGCTTTTTCTGGGTCGATGCGCAGCTTGAAGTTACACTTGTTGTGAGCGGCAACTGGGTCTTTTCACCTATGCCTTGGCAATGTT
The DNA here is from genome assembly GCA_029931535.1 of Margaritifera margaritifera. Taxonomy (NCBI): domain Eukaryota; kingdom Metazoa; phylum Mollusca; class Bivalvia; order Unionida; family Margaritiferidae; genus Margaritifera; species Margaritifera margaritifera. The sequence goes on along the minus strand of JAQPZY010001696.1, from coordinate 6,826,765 downwards.
TGGTATTGGCTTCCAGAAGGTCGGCACTGATAAAGATGTGGAGACACAGGCGGCAGACTTGCTACTGCGATATGTTTTGTTGTGTTCGTGTACCATGCGGCTCAGGTCTTTCATCTAGACATATTGACTCTATTTTTCTGTACCTTTGGCTTAGTTACGCAACAGTAGATCAACGTGTGGTTTTACTTCGTTGCTAATTGGAAGGGGGTATAAACATTTTGTCAGCCAAAGACACTAACTGCGATTTCCGGGCTTTGGCGCTCGAACTTGTCAATGTAGCTCACCTTTACGGGAAAGTCAACGCTCTCAAAGTTTAGTTTTCGTATGTCCTGGCGGTACTAGCCTAGCCGGTAAACGTTTCGTTCGTGTGCTATGTATAAAGCCGACCGAACAACCCACTCGAAACAGCAGTTGTTTATGTTTTTCACATTGATGACTGATCGAGGTGGAATGCACTTAGACATCGGAATGTAGCTCCGACCTCGAAACGGGTGGTACTGCGACACGAGTTCTATGTACCTCACGAAGCGCCATCCAGAGCTCTCGCTCATGTATTTTTCAATGCTTTCTATAATGTTAGCATTGTCTTTGTTAAGCAGGTGTTCAACCCCATCAGGTTGCAGTACTGTGGTGTCTTTGTTTGTAAAATATGCCATAACAACAATTCTTTCTTCAAGTTGCGCATCTGGCGCAGTTTTTTCTAGCTGTGCAGTTGGCACTAGAATTAACTTTAAACCTTCAAGTCTTCTTAGCTAGGCGTCAATAATGTGCTAGGTGCAATGGCATTAAGAAAAACCAGGACATCTTTCTCAAGAGCGGTCACTACGGCGCGTAAGTCTTTAACCCTACGCCTTATAAACCTTGGCAGTGGTTGGGATACCACACGTCTCGCGAGCCTTGGAGTCGGAACTGGCCGTAGTTATACGCAGGCGCGGCTTGAGACTCAATCCTAGGAGCCGGCGCTGCAGGCTCAACCTTTCGCTTAGGAACCGGAACTGGCCTAAGCTGGTACTGGCTTTCAGTAGGCTCTCGCCTGGCTTGCTTGCGCGCCTCTATAATCGTCTGAAACGCGATGTTAAACTCCTCCCGTGTTAGTAAACCTGACTTTAGCAGATCAGGTAAATCTCTTCATAGAGTTTATGGTTGCATCTACCTATGTTCGCACAATCTCTAAATAGCCCGTATCCCTAAATCCCCACAGTCTCTAAATGGTAATCCGAACGCGCTGATACATCTCAAGTTCATGTTTGCTGCTGATTCCGCTCACTCTAATGAATCTGCTTGAAACTTTGCAAAGGTGCAACAGCACACTCAGCGTATTTAACTCTACGTATTACTACTAACCCCTGTGCATAGCCAGCGGTTTGTATATACACATGCCTACTAAACGAATAACTTTCACAAATTGTTTTCTGGCCTTTTTCTCTTTGCGGTATAGTCTTATTGTAATGTACTTTCCCCCGCAACTCATTCATATGCGGTGTTCAGTTCTAAACGTAGCATTTCCAACATGGGTGAATAACAATACTGCATTTATATTTTGCCGTATGAGCTTTGCAATATTTTCTCATTCCGGGTCTTTCAGCGATACCCCAGTTGTTTAGGTTAAACCAGACACACTTATGTGGCGGTTTACGAGGCATTCTTGTATGCTGTATACCTAACCGTACTCTAATTAATTTAATTCCAAGACAAAAATTGGGAGGGCTCATATTGCCTCGACCAAATTGTGGATAACTTATACTGCAAGTACTCCCAGTGAAATTATTCAACGTTTACCTTTTGGCTAATCAACCCATTTCAATGCAGCTCATTCAGGCGTGAAAATACGCTATAAAGACCCTCGCTGTTCTCCCCATGAGTTATCATATTTCTCCTAAGCAAATCGTTCAGTTTCCAAATTATGGATGTCATTTTTCCTGTATCCCTAGATCCAAGTGTCTCCAGTAAAAAATTGGCAGCCTTTAACCTGACCTTACCTCCCTGGTCCAAAACGACGGTCCTGGTACTTCTTCCTCTAGTTGTAATCACTGCCACCCTTGCGAGGGCAGAGTAAATTGTTTTGGCCCTCAGGTCCGGTGGCCAAATACGAAAATAAAGTGTTTTCCCGTTTTTCACCCCTTGTTACGAGAGGTGTGCGGCAAATCTAGCCTGTTACACCTACTTGAGTTATAATGCACAATTCTACATCACTAGAGGGTAGGTGGCGCTGGGTAAGATAGTGGATGAATTTATCCACAACAAAAAGTTTTTCATGTACTGATAGCATCACTAAAATGGTGCTTACCCACGCTAAAAGTGATGCACAACCAATTAACTGCCAGCAGAGTTAGCCCTTGAAAGGGGGTCTAGCTTGTTGCAAACTGTTACCATCCTACATAAATACTATAAATGGTACAACACAAATAACAGGTCTAGATACCACAGCTACTGTATTCTTCCATATTATTAAGAGCACTCCGCCTGTTGGATACATTAAAAGTATAATTAAATAAATGCAGCTATTATTTATGCTACCATCTCTTTCCTGGATTGCAACAGAAAAAGAGCGAGTTGATGCAGCAAAAGTACAGAAGAGGACAGAAAGATAGATATGCATGGGAATATTTAAATATTCAAACCAAAATTATGTGAAACAATATAATCAAAACACACAATTTTGTTGCAAGGGATCCTAACCTCTTACATATTATGACCATATTTTGATACATACACAAACCATTTTTAACCACATGAGCATACCAAAAAAGTAATATGTCACTGATTCTTCATTAAATATTTTTATTTATGTTGCTTCTATAAGATAACATAAGTAATGCGTAAATACTTATAAAAATAATACAAGTAATAAATAAGAGAATGTTCATACCCAAAGTGCGGAAATCTTGTGTATTTTATTGTGTGTCCTAATAGAACAGTATAAACATGACAGACAACCCAACACAGATGTAAGACAAAGGTTATACACAGAAATGCAGAAATTGTACTTCTTTCAATAATGTGTCAATGAAATTGTTCACAACAAACATGAGCAGTAGCGCAAGCCATGTCTAGTACACAACAGAAAGCTTTGGATTTAAAATATAAAAACTGTCTAATAACCCCAAGGACAAGGACACAGAATGAAGTTTAGAAAGTATTAAATCTGTTGCTTTACCTCTGTCTGATAAAAAACTGTAATAGAGAAGTAAAGCTGATTTCGAAGTTGGTCTATGGCAGGAAGAAATACAATGTGGTCGTTTGCACAGATTGTGTCTAAAACAACGAAAACGAATTATGGAATAACTGTGCTATTGTCTGTGTGAGTAGAAACACGCAATTCTGGCAGTTGAATTAAACGCGAGTAAAAGCAGGGATCGACAACGCATTTTGGTTCCTATGAGCTTAGCAGAATATCTGTTATTGCATGGATTATGGAGTTTAGAATTGGAAACCAAAATCTATGGAGAGTGACAACCTATATGCTCCTGCAACGAGCTTTTTGACCAAGAAGGAAGAGGTAGGAACAGGAAGAAGTTCAACCATATGAATATAGGCAATAGCCGACAAGTATGTTGAAATTGCTTTAGCTTAGTAATGCCAATAAAAAAATGGGCAACAAAGAGACATATGTGGTGAACCGCATAAGGAACAGTTATGATGGAACCAAACGTCTGTGAGCTAAAGTCTTGAGAGTTAGCACAAGTTCGTCTGTAAAGTGCCAAGACTGGGTGAGAAATAGTGACTGTCAGCAAAGTGTCAGCTGTGTTGAAAAGCAGAAGGGAATTAGATGGCTGTGATTAACTTTGGGATCTAGGGTTGCAAGCTGGATGCATCTTCCGAAACTTATCGACCTGTCACCGAGAAGGTATGAAAGATAATATTGTGCTTTAGGCAGTCTAAAACCAACCAGCGATAGAAGCAAGTAATATTTTTGTCTTATGGTGTCTAGTTATTGATAATGTAAACCAAAGCAATTTTGTTTATGAAAAAGAACAGAGAAATGGTTTTCCCACAGATGACACCACACTTTCATTGCAGAAACAATGAGGTACAACTCTAAGAAATAAATACTGAAAGCACACCAGGATTGAAGGAAAGGTCCAAACAGCCACTTATCACAATACACTGCACCACTCATAAAGGGGCAACAGTATCTGTGTGCAAGAACATGTTTGCTGGAAAGAAACGTTTCGTAAGGAAAGATACTCTTACCATGGTAACACTGGATGAAAGCAAGCTATATTTGCCAATTAGAAAGGGCAGGACGAAGTTTAATAAAGTGTGAATGTTTTGATATCAATGATGAAATTGAACAGTCTTCAAACTGCGGCCTAGAACAACAATTGAGCATGCAAAACTAACGTAGCCAATCAAAGACTGAATTTTGCTAAGTCTAACGGATTTTTTGGATAGAAACATGACCAACAAAAGTCTGCATTTGTCAAGCTTTTATTGTGGAAGAAGGAATTGCATTTAGACTGAATCAAGAAGTACGCACACGAATTGCATTTATGTGTTCGAAGTAAAGGATTTGTCATCAGTCAAAGGTACACCTATAGAAGAGCATACTTTCCTAAAGTTGACAAGGAAATTATGACACTAGGTTTTCGTTTTTCTTTTTATAAACGTAGAAAGTCGTCTAAAATGTGCACCACAGCGCCACATTTTAATTTCTGCTCTCCAATACAGTGGACGTCACAAATAAGTTCTGAAAAAATAGGCAAGTAGAACTGCAACCCATGGGGAGACATCTTTCAAACTAGTATTTACCATCCTATAAAAAAAACCCAACAGGTGGTAGTCATCAGGGCCCATTGGTATGATTCTAAAAGCCAAATCGATTTCTGTTTTTGACATGTAACAATCTTTTCCAAGTTGTTTAATACTGCGTATATCATCATGTATATTTGCATAAGATACCATAGCAGACTCACGGTCTAAACCGTCATTTACTAACGACCCATCTCCTTTTGGGTATGAAAGATGGTGAACCAAACGGTATTCCTCAGGAACCTTTCAGGCACAATACCCAACTGTGCAATTCTGTAGCTACGAAAAGAGTGTTGTTCAAATCGGCCAGGAAACCGACCTAAAGAAAATTCTTTCGCTAATATGGTGTTCAGTACTTGTGTATGGGAAACTGCAGGATGCAAATTGGAACTGGACTGGCTTATTCTTGACCCTTTGAAATCTATGTGAAAGACAAGATGAAAACCGTTGGTGGATTAGTCTCTTTTGTCAACAGGGTAGCCTTCTAAAAGTATATCCAAGACTTTCCAATCTACTGGAGTTGGTAAAGGTGGTTCATATGATACAAGACTGGGTATGGTAACATGTCACAAATACGACTGGCTAGCTTGTAGTGATTGTTTATAAGATAGTTTAATGGTAATGGTAACGTGTCTCTTATGCAAACTCATTGGGACATATACGGCGGTTGGTTGCTGTCGATTATGACTATTGGTATTTGAAAGGCTGAGTTGCATATCGGCGACATCTACTTTGGGGGCGTTGGCCCCCACAAGGCCAGCAACCTTGAAATTGTACTTTTTGCAGGAAGAGAAATCCCCCACCCGCCACCCCCACCCCCAAATTGTCTACTGCTTGCTCAAGTTGAGATTGTGGGGTTGCGAAAGGACTGGCATACTAAGAACCAATAAAAATATATCATCGTGTCTCTGCTGCCAATCTAGTTTACATGCAGATACGAAAAGTTAAAGTTAGACAAATGCCAAGAGTCTTCAAACAAAGTCATCTTACGAATTAGCTCCATGTATAAAGCCAGTTAATCCGCAGACCTAGGATAGTTATGCCTGTATACAGTAGTATATGTTCTAAATGCATCTGTTCACTGTCCTATGATAATAAATTTCTTTTTCCTAATGACAAGTAAGAGTACAAACAAGTAATTATTCAAATTTTGTTTCTTTCGTAAACTGATTCACATGTGCGTGCATGATGGCGTACTATTAATAATATTGAATTGTGAATTAAAGGCTGATAAAGATAATTTGCAGCCAAAATTGTTAAGGTGGAAGATGAGGCGGCCAGACCAGCATTTATATTATCTGACGTGATCATTTTCTTCTGACAAGAATGAAAATTGCATAGTATGTTGTTCTGGCTGAGTAGTGTTCGGCATCGCTGTTGACCTTGTGGGTGGTGAAGCCAATGTAAAGGGTCTTGCTGACCCTTGGCCATCACCGCATCTGTAACGGAGGTTATGATAGCAGATGTGAGGGACACAATGTTTTTATGTTCTTCTTTTGCTCCGACGATACTCTGGGAAAAGCGCCTTCCACGCTTTGCTCCTTCTCCAGCAGCTCGTAGTGGAGACCTTTTAAAACCTGGCGACTCATACTATCCTAATTTTACAAAAAGAATATATATATATATATATATATATATATATATATATATATATATATATATATATATATATATATATATATATATATATATAAGTAAGGGCAATGTATTAAAAGTAATAAAAAAATATTAAAATAAGCAAAAAGTTGGAATGACATTTTGAAAATATACAGAATATTACTACAGTAGCATTTTGTTTTTCTTTCTATGTGTTATGAACTATAAGAATATGTACGTGTCTAACAAAATGCGAATTACACTTATTTTATTCTTTTTCGTATCACATGTGCAGTAGAACCCATTTGCAATTACACAAGTAAATACATTTGTTTTTAAAAATTACAATGTGTTCATTTGATACTCCCTACTGTAATAGAAATGCATCTTTTTGATTAATATTTTATTATATTATCATATTTTTATGATTTATTACATTCTATATTACTTAATAATAAATTAACCATATGTGAAATGAATAATACAAAAAAGCATACTAAATAGGCTTGTAATGAAGAGCAATTTACAAGCATATCCAGTGTTTCTCATTTCCCTCCTCCTCTCTATATAAATCATATTTCTGTATAGTCATCATGTTGAATCGAGTAGATATGACAGAGTGAGAAAGTGTGAAAGAAAATGTATAAAATGTATAAATTACTTGTACAAATAAATTAATCCATAATGCTGACAAAGAAGCAATCAGACCACATTGTGGCCAAGTATGGAAACGCTCTGCTAACATAGGAGCAGTATGGTATACTTATATAATTATACCACATAATGGTCATTAATTATACTAGGCCTTTGCTAGTAATATAAGTAGCCATTGGCAAGTAATACATCTCGCTTCTGATAGGAGTCCACATAATATATTGCTATGTGTATACAATGTCAAAACAATATTGCTATAACAGGTGCCAACATAAGTCTCATTGTAAACGCTACAATGCTAGAAACTAAATATGGAAATTACATTGAAGTCGGTTAATCGCAAAAATAATGGCCTATGGCATTTGTAGAGCTTTCGTCTGCTGACATTATTTAAATGCACACCGTTATTACCGAAAATGCGCATAGTCCGTTCTGAATCTTGAGTACGATTCAGAATGGGTCGGATTTGTTTAATAATACAGTGTTAAACGAAGCATGGCGTGCCGATTTCTTGCGGAACTAAACAAGAGATAACTCGTAAATAAAATGTTTAAAAATTACCTGCTAATAAAGGTTACCATACTTGTTTCTCTATCATTTATCTCCAATGCTGTATTCAGCAAATATTAGAAATGATGCTAATTTTGCAATAAACAACGTCCAGACGAACATACTATGTCTACCGCCATACAAAAAGAGATGCTGGTACTATCATAATGATGTAATCGCTGTCATGGGGCACCAACTGGTTATAAAATAAACACGATATCACTAATAACACGCCCAATCGTCCTCCGTAGCAGACAATGCAACATTACGAATGTCAAAAGTATTGACACATTTACTATCTCTATAAGTCTATGAAGTTTATATCTAGCTATTCTCTGAAGAGGTAATGCGGGCAAGTCATATTCAGGCAAGTCATATTCAATTTCTGATGGTATCCGAACAAATACATCAGTCATTGATAACGAAGTCAGAAATAGCAAGGTAACGATTTATTCAGACTTTAGTTTTAAGAGATATATGACCCTGGAATGTCTCAAAAAACTTAGATATACTTATTTGTGACAAAAAGGCAAAATTTTGCTGAGTAACTATACTTGTTTATTTATGCTGAAAACTTAAAAGGCAATAGTCTTGTTTAATTTCTAGTTTACATATTAGGATACAAATCATTAAAATGTAAAAATCATTGACTGTTTTTTGATTTGTTCATGATGACTCAAATATTACATTAGGTAAAGGAAAGCAATACCAAATGTCACGATTTTAAGCGTTCTAAATGTTTCTACATTATAGCTGCGTGTATTCGTATGCATGATACATTTATCACCCAGATTCATAAGTTAGTTCACGTAAGTAATCTCACAATTTCGCTACCGACAAGAACATCTTAAAATTTCCATTTTCCTATGACGAATATAGACTAGATTTAGTAGAGGGAATGGTGAGCAATGTGCCTTTTCAAAAATCATATGTCATTAGAAAATATACAGATTTTAAACAAAATGCGTGATTTTAAAATGTCTTCCGATCTTAGTTTTGAAGCTTGATAATTATTGTTTGAAAGAGGTAAATGATGGAAGAATACAGAGAGAACTATGTCTAATACGGCCACTGGGCATTACATGTACCTTTGCTGTTGGTATGTTATATCTTTTTTGTATAAGATTAGATACTGAGTAATCCGTCTCACTTTCTAATCTGGCTAATAGTGTTAGTCCTCCTTGATTACTCCTCAGTCTTGAGTAATATCACAGATAATTCAAACGCTTCAGTACATGTACATACATTCCATAAATAACAGGACATTTTCTTTTTCCCTACTTAGTAATTACTGTAGATGTATGTCATGTCATGGCAGAGTCAGCCACTAAGAATGTGCAAAAGGAGGCATCGAAAAGTCTTCAGTTATTATTATGATCAGCAAGATTGCATCCAATCTTGAAGTAAGATTGGACTGCAGGAAGAAGCCGTTGTTTAAATTAAAGAATCGGTTAAATTGGGCAGTACGGGTGGTAAAAGTTGGTTGTAAGATTTCATACTTGAATTTGACATATCAAAGTGAACTAGGGTTTGGCGAATTGTTTTACAAGTTTCATATTTATTTACGATGAAACAAATGTTATCTGAACATCAAATCCCTTTACCTGGTTAACCATCTTTAATCCAAGCGACAATATCATACATCTGAAACAATTAACACATTCGGTAACAATATAAACATACACATTCCTACCTATCATAATTGGTGATACATTAAGGAAAAAATTTAAAATCATTAATGTAAAAAATACAAATATCTATTATGTTTGAAAACAATAATAACTAAACTAGCAACAACGAAATTTGGGGATTCTGTTGTTTGTGATGGCGGGTTAAATTACTTTAGAGCTATTACAACCAACGACCTGATTCAGATGAAAAAGTAGTTTGGTATTATTTCTTTTTACCTGAGAGGATTCGCCTCACAGAACAGGGAATAACAAGATCGAATCAAGTCATTAGATCTTATTATTATATAATATGCATGTTAGGTACAAAAATTTAAAATAAAACAATCATTAAACAGTCTATATTTCCACAGTGTCAGACACTGCTAAAACGTTATTTGAGAAACTAATACGTACTGATAAAAATTAAGACAGCGATTAAATATTATGATAAGATTAATGAGTACAACTGGATTATGATATTGGTGGTGACGATATTTTTCTATCACCGAGTGATTTGATTATGAAAATTGATGCTATAGTTGGCTACAACAATATTTTTAAAGTAATCCAGTGATTTGTTTAAAATAGGGTTAACCATATCATAAATATTGATGTCGTAAAGAACAGTATTGCAAAGTCTAATAAACAATCTGTAACAGTAAGTCAGAAATTTGACAACACCATAAAAGAAGACAAGTGAGCAAACATTATGTATAGAAGAACTATGATGGTGACAGTTTTAAGGTCGCATATCATGTTGTACTACTGACAATATCCAATTTAAAAGATGAAAACATTCATCACAAAATAAAGAAACACTAATTAATATTAATTGTAACCGTTGCTTTCTATTTTTGACGCACAATTGATCATTTCCAATCCGTTTGATACCTTGTTTACGCCTTTCATCCATATTGCCAATTACAGACCTTATAACGCCAAAAGAAGTAATATGACGTGATCAGCTAGCAGAGAAACAATACTACTGAAAAACCAACATACTATGTCACCAATGATATACCAACTTTGTGGCTAACAAATATTTGCCTATATTTTTCAAAGATTTTTCAAGATTATCTTCCTCTTGTCAAACACGTTATTCGCTTGGAGGAGGCTGAGATAGGAGGGAGAGTAGGCGGTTCAGAAAGCTTAGAAGGCGGATGAAGATGAGGAGGAGGAGGAGGACGTAGAGCAGAAGCAGGTGGTTGAGGAGAAAAAAACACCTTTCACACCTTAAAATTTGTCAATTCTACAATACTTATTAGTATTTCTATGGCATTGACAATCATAGAAATGGTTCCACCTTTCTCTTTGAACAGATACTTAAATTGTTCATCCTATGGTATTTTTTTCGAATTTTGCAATTTACTTTTTTAATATTGTCTATAAAATTTCTATTCAGTTGTGTTAAATGTCCAATTAGTAGTGCCATTTTATTTTCAGCACTTTTCAACACCTATTGCAATTGTAACTTTTTGTTTTTGGATCTCATGCTATGTCTTCAGTCGTTTGTTAGTACATTTCAAAGTCTGATTTCATATTCTACTTTAGAGCTGTTACACAACCCCTTAAGTATTCTTCCTCATTTATGGTGGAAGTTCTCCTCTTTGAATTTTTTCGTGGTATTCGTAGATAAAGGTCTCTACTTCTCTTACCTGTTGATCAAAGGGATCATTGCTTGTATCTCTACATTCTCGAGTACTTTTACTGACTCTCTTGTACAACATCAGATCCTAGTGGATATTTTACCTGGGTTTCTTCAGTACCATTTGGAGTTATCTAACTATTTCCCTCTTTTTGCTATTGTGGCTTTAGAGATAGGTGCTAAAATCGGTTCTCATGGCAATGCTTTTAATTCAGTTTTTAAATGAGGCTTAGTTATTTGATATTGCGTATCATCTTTGTTAAATCAAATTCTTTGTTTCATCCTATCAACTCTAATTGCAGAAGTTTAAAATCCATCATTAGGCACATGTGTGTATCAGGTTTTATCAATGCTAGCTCCAGTGCAGCATAATTATCTTCTTATGCTGGATTTTCAAATTCTATAAGTTCAACATATTCAACACCTTCTGTCATTTTTTCTTTTTAGAGAAGATGTTGCAGTTAGATAAGTCAACTGGAGAAAGAACTGGGATTTATCGAAAACAAAAATGCAGTATCTCATTGTTTCTGAAATGCAAGAAAACATATTATATAGCTGTTGCAAATGGAACGTACAAATAGATAAAACGGAGAGAGAGAGAGAGAGAGAGAGAGAGAGAGAGAGAGAGAGAGCATGTGTGCTTAATTATATGGAAAATATCTTTCACATCTACCAAGCATCAAACCGCAGACCTTTCGATATGCAATACCGATCGTAACCCCTATGCTAACAGGTCTTGTTGACTATAGTAGACGACGTTCAATTAAGGCTAAACAACTTCGCAGTATCTTTAAAAAAAATATTCCCAAGTCTGACGGAATACTGAACTTGATCACAATATAACTATGTTTTATTCAAGATGTGCAAAAGGTTTCAGTGGCATGAATCTTGACTTTTAACATGTATATTTTTCGATTTTTAATTTACTTCTCTTATCCAAAACACAAAATGGTGACACACAACAAATTATTAGTAATCAACAACCGGAAACTGTGGTGTTTGAGGAATTAGGACGCATTTTTGTGGTAACTTATGCTCTGCACTTTCTGGTGAAAATAATAACATATATGGTCATCATCTTCCTCTTCTTCTCTTCTTACTCTCCCTTCACATTATATTATTATTGATATTGCTATTGTTGTTATTATTATTATCATTATTATTATTATTATTATTATTAGCAGCAGTAGTAGTAGTAGTAGTATCTCATTTTTATTCTCATCATTGTTGTTTTATCGTCTCAGACATTTGAATTTTATATTGTTGCAGACTGACGTGGTACTTTTATAAAAATAATGATTTACTTTACGTTGCATTAATTAATGAACATTAGGAACATTTATAGCAATGCTTTTAATATAAATAATGGTACATGCAAATGCAAAGTTTACATATAAAAAAGACCAAAGAAAGACATTCTGATATTTGAGATAACTTATCATAAACACACCAGTTATAGAGAGCTTTTATCAATTTAGTTTACTATGATTAAAATAATCAATATTATTTACTTGACATCCTTTATAAAACTTCAATGAGAAAGGCCAAAGTGAATGACTTACACGTGAATTACCACCTCCTGATATTTTCCAGGACCTATGGGTGAGAACGATCTGGGGCGTCTGATGCGGAAAGCGCAGAAAAGGTGAGTCTTCAAAGCAGACTAACCAATTATTCAGTACTGATGACTACAGTGTCTACACTATCAAGAGCTGGAGTGACATCATTGCGGAAGACCACAGTATCTACGCTATTAAGAACTTGATTGTCATAGCTGTAGAAGACCACAGTTTCTACACCATGAAGAGCCGGATTGCCATCATTGCGGAAGACCACGATATCTACATTATAAAGAACTGGAGTGCCATCAGTGGGGAAGACCACAGTATCTAATCTATAAAGAGCTGGTGTACCGTTATTGCGGAAGACAACAGTATCTACGTTATCAAGAGCTGTGCCCTCGTTGCAGAAGACTACAGTATCTACACTACCAAGAGCTGGAGTGCCATTCTTGCAGAAGACCACATTATATACAGAGCTGGAATGAAATCAGTGGGGAAGACCACATTATCTAATCTATCAAGAGCTAGAGTGCCCTCAGTGCGAAAATCTGTAGTATCTATGCCATCAGGAGCTTGAGTGCCGTCATTGCAGAGGATCAGAGTATCGACGCCATCAAGAGAGTGCGATCAGTGCGGAAGACCACATTATCTACACTATAAAGAGGTGGAGTGCCATCAGTCCTGAAGAACGCAGTATCTACGCTATCACGAGCTTCAGTGTCATCATTGCAGAAGACCACAGTATCTACGCTATCAAGAGCTGCAGTGCCATCATTGCAGAAGACCACAGTATCTACGCTATCAAGATCTGGAGTGCCATCAACAAAGATCACGCAGATTACTGGCCATAAAAATGTTGCATCAATTTCAGGTGTGAATGATCATCTTGATGAAATATAGTATGCTGTTAGTTTGGTTCAATTCCTTCGCACTAATTATATTAATAGAAATGAGACAATACATATTATTGGGGGTCTTTTCTTTTTGTCTCTTTCTATTTTCTACAGCTTCAGCAATTTTTTCTACTCCTTACAACTGTGATATTCTGAAACTGACATGTTGCAATCTGATTAATGATGTGAAAATTGTCATATTCTCGTATGTAGTGACTGCAGTAGTATTTTGTAACATGTACCTTCACCATATTGCTCTTATTTAGGCTCGCATGTAACTTTGAGGTCGTTCAAGATCTGGGAATCTGCAGCAATCCAATAGTGTTTTAATTATCTATTCAAAGATTCTGAAATATATTTAGGAAGAAAACATATTGAGCAAAACTAAAATTAAAGAATAATGAATAAATGAACGAAACAAAACATTAATAATAAATTAAATATGTGTGTTAATAAAACCATTAACAAATGAATTAATGTTTAAGCATACTCTAAGTAATGGTTTTTTTTCTATCTGCTTAAACTTTAGTGAAATATGAAAAATCCTAAAAGCTATCCGATTGTGATTTGAAGGTTAAACATATCAGTTCTGTGACCTTGACGATCTAGTTCTAATACTAAAAGGAACTTACCGTAAACCATATTCATATTTCTCCATATGGCTTGACACTTTTCAGTGAGTAACATGTCCGATTTAGCAATATCCTCAGTGAAGCAACAACCTGAATTGCGAGATAGGTGCACAGTGCCAAGGCAAGACAAAATCAGCGTTCGCCATCTTGCTAGTTTCCCGAAGCCAACATCAGCGCATGTTCCCGTTTATTCTAAGGAACACATATAAACAACCTGACACTGAACTTCAACCGCAAATGAATATTAATGACTTGTTCGCTGTTGCAGTCCTGCCATTGTATTTTCAAGTTATATGTGATAACATTATGGAAATTATGCATAGCGTTCCTGTCAACGTTTCTGTCTCAGTGCTGTCAAAATCCTTGCTATTGTACCTAGAAACTGACAAGTATAGATTTGGATATATTAATTAATAATGGATATAAATGTCAGAGAATATAGCATGCTTTCCAAAAGTTTGGCAAGTTTTGAGAACAACGATACCACATAGCTGTGGTGAAATGTTTCTTTCACAGTAAGTGACTACGTAAAAGTATTCCATATTACGGCAATATTGGAACATATATATTTAGAATCTGAGATACTACATCTTGTTCTTGTCCTATTATTATTAAAAAGTAACAGTATATATGTCATATAGTATTTCTACTTACATTGGTGAAACTATAATATTTCGTCTGAATGCACAATAAACTGTTAAGTTTTACTCCAGAGTAAGCAAATCAATAACTAGTGCACCTTCTGGAATAAAAATAAAGCTCAACGCATTTGTTTTAGAAACAAAACCTAAAGCTAAACTTAAATTGACAACTGAAGTTTGAGAATATTTATATGGCATGTCTAGTAGCTTGACACCTGCAAACAATAATAGAATATGACAGAAGACTTATTACAGTAAGAACTGTAATTGGACTGTAACATTTGAGATACATTGATCTGTGTAGTTAAGCATTAGCATCACTGAATAATGATTTCTATTTCTTACTCAGAGACCTAAACTGCAAGGAAAACAGTTGGAGGCAAATAGATACGAAAACAATTAAAACGTTGTCATTTTAGTCAACTTCACCTAAAGGGAAATTAGTTTGAGCAATGGCAAACAATAAACTAGTATAGTATAAACAAAGTGTATTGCCTCCCTTACACTTCTATACACCACATAAAAAAAGATTATACATGAAATAAAATGAAACTGAGAGGTCAGTGACTTTATATTTCTCTACGTTTTTGATTTAATATTCATTGACAGTTTGTAAATAGTAAAACTTTGGCACAGTTGTACCAAGAAAAAAATTTGCTTAGACTTCAAGGTAGCACAACACGTTTTATTCTTATGAAAAAAATCGAATTTTAAAGTATAACAAATATTAAAATTCGGCAGGCCTAGACTATTTTATACGTGAATTTACTAATAAGTTAAGAAGTTACTCTTTCACAGGTGGCATTCCTTTAGCGTGAAATCAGTAAATTCTATCCTATAACAGATATTTTCTAACACAAACTCGGATCTCAGATGCACACTTTACATGACTGACTCCAAACGTTGATGCTTAGTGTGCATTTTCCTGCAGAGATTCCTGGTCTGAATCAACAGAAAATTTATGAAACAACTCTGTTGAAAGATGCTTTTGAATGGGAACTGAATACGTCTCATCCATCTTGATTTTTCACTACCTTACACAATACAAAACTACCAGTTTCGACTAAGACTGAAGTGACTTTTGCATTTCTGCCACAGTTTGGTATCTACATTAGGTTGCAGTACCCAGTTCTGTAGGGATCCATCAATGGCCCATACCAAATTTTACAGCAGTACATTGCCCAACCATGGTCCACATAGCTATATCTCTATCTTGATGTCCTACATATATACATGCATCCTATTTTAAGGTAACTGTTACGTTTAAGAATATGACAGTAGCCAATTGTTTTAACTGTGGTGTGCTATCTAGAGACGCTGGAAATTCAGAGTGGGCGGAGTTTAGTTATTTGTGTCAACGTATGTTATGCGCTGCTAACATTAAACCTTTAACAGTTTTTTGGTGTTTAATATGTATGCTTAGGGTTTAACGGCACGTAAGCACAATAATGGCTATAACGACGATTAAAAGTTAAGTTCTAAAAATGTATTTTGCTGCTGACATTTGCTGTTATTACGATAAGAATATATTTTTACGAACTATAAACTTCGTTCAGTTTAAAATTAGTGTTTTTATGAGTATATAACAAAAAATGCTTTGGTCTGAAACGGAAATAATATTGTGAAATCTTTCTTGGACGTATCGCGCTCTGAAGGTCGCACAATACATCCAGCAAGTTGTTCACAATATTTTTTTCTCAGTGTCAAATCAATAGCCTGTAAATACTAGGAAATCGTGGCTGGTTCAGGTTATTGATCAGGTTTGGTTAAATTGGGCAACAACTGTGATGCCTATAACCTGGGTTTTCTTTTATGTGGAGGGCTAAATTTCACAATCTACTTTCGATTTTAAAGTGATTTTTCATTCACACATTAGGTTTTGGTTTGATTGAATGCATTTTACTAATTTGCCCTAGATGTCTATAGTGTATTGCATTACGTACATTTTTGTAATTAGAAATTTTCAAATGTCATAAAATCAGACAAAACCCCTTATCTGCTCAGAATTCTTAATTAGTCACTGATATTCCACATATTTTTATGGTGACTGCTACTGAATACGTATAGCTGAAGACTAAGGGCTAGACACAAAATCTCAGAAATCTTATTAAGAAGAAATGGGTTCAGAGGGTACAAACACCAACAGCTTGTATTTGAGGTGAGGTAGCTTTCTTTTCTTAAAGCTCATTCCTTTTTTCCTCTGTCAAAAATAGAATTATATCAAATTAAATGCCACGGCAGCTTGCCTTATGTTTTTGTATTGCCATTTATGAATCAGAATTGTTAAAATCATTGTTCCAAGATTTTAAATTGGAAATGCAATTTCATGGTTCTCATTCTATTCATGATATAGACGTAATGAATATTATAGATTGGCAATCAAATTAATATACAATTAAGCCAAAAACACCAGCCACTATTACTGAATTTAAAATGTATACCAAGAAGTATATTCCTTCACAACACATGTCTCTAAATAACCAAACTGGAGATAAGGCAAAGGTTTACATAAAATAGGTGCACACTATTATTTAATGACGTTTACAAAATTCCTGTATTTATATCCATTAACATTATAATTTACGTCCTGTTGATGAACACATGTTTCCTTGTAAGTATAATATTTTCAGGCATAAGGTAAACACGTGATTAACTGCATGCATTGGTCTCGAGTATTTTACCATTAGATCTTCGCATGTCGTTCAGGAAACCGATGTCTCAAATCCCCAGAAAGCTGAAATTTGAGAATAAGGGAACAGTGAAATATACTTTGAGCTAATAGTATTTTGTTAAACCAAACATATCAGAAAATACAATGAGCATACAAAGTGGTATATATATCTTCAGTAGGTCTGATAGCACGTCAAAAAGAAACTACGTAATAAAGCTAATCACTTTGTGCTTTCAAGATATTCAACGGAAATGGTAATAACTTGCCTGTCAAAATTTATATTTCGACTTTGTTTATGTCTAGTGAAATTTGGTCAATATCGGCAACCCTGATCTCTAGGTGGTTTCTCCAGTATGGTGTCATTTAATAGTAAAATTGCAATTTTGCCAAAGATCTCCAATTGTAATTACATGTGAATTAAATACATTAAAATGAATAAAACAATACACATATGCAAGACTTTGGTATTGTAAAGAATAAGTATTTTAATCTAGATTTTGACTTTGTGGCTCATTTTCATAAATATTATCATTTTCGCTAGTGCCATCAGATGAAGATAGATTTAACGTATTTGGAATAGTAACACACTATACATTTTCCTTCATTTTTATTCCTACATATTACAGCTTAGAGTTTTGCTCTTTTTTTTATGACAAAACATGCCTCTTGCACAATACTCTTTCTTCAAACTCTTAACTTCCAGTCCATAATCTATTCTTGTATGATTTATGTCTTATCTCCATGTTGAACCATAACATGATTAAATATTTTAATGGATTCAAAGATGTAGCAGCGTGACACAAAACATTTTTTAAAACTCATATCAGTGGCGCCTGGAGGGTTCGAGGTGCCCGGGGGCAATGTTCTTTAGTGGCGCCCCTACTTTGCCACAGAGAACAGTTTTAATATCAGTTGCCAACCTTCACCCCAACCTCCACCCCAATCTAAGTCCCGGTTACAGCTGCAAAAAAGCTCCCGACAGCGCCCCCCTTGCCCGGCGCCAGGGGGCAATTGCTTTCCCCCTATCCCCCCTCGCGCCGCCACTGACTCATATGTACATTGGTAAATAATGTTAATTGCAGGTTATATAAACAGTGTTTTGAAGATTGATTGTTCAGGCCTTAATAAACTTTGCAATGGTACTGCTATAGCTTCTTATGCATCGATCGAACTGGATTTTCATTATTATTTTCCTTTACTGAGAAAAATGTGAAATGCGACTTAACGTGACCATAAATAGCATTTCGTTTCAAGAAATATTATACAAAAATACATGATGTTTTCTCTTCTATTATTTTTCTTTTTTTTTCTTTTTTTGCATTACATTGTTGACTGCAGCTACGACAGTAACGAATTCTTCTTTTATATTAAAAGATATATATGTTTTGAACATATGTAGCCGCAAATGATACGATGAAAACATGTGGTCTGGAATGGAAATAAAACTATCCTTGTACTAAAGAGGCTTTTTGGCCATACTCCACAACATATTCATTGTTAAGGACGTAAAAAGTACAACGAATGTTAATGTGAATTCATCTTAGTACAAAAAGGATATGATGGAGACGATATTTTTGTTCTCAAAGATTACAAAACTTAATTTCCGCCGCAGACATTGCATGCCCTTTTTTATGCCGTCATTTGTACGGCTTGATAGTTACTTATACTATTATAATGAACATCCCAGTGCACTCATTTCTCATTAATTAGAAAAGCATTATTTTCCTTCCCTTCAATTGCCAAGATGACATAATAAGCAACAATGGAGCTTCATGGTTAATTGTGAGTCAGATTTTGCAGAAACGTTTTTTTTTTCTTTTTTCAAGAGAATGCAAGTTACATAAAGGATTCTTTTTTTTGCTGGGGGGGGTAATCTGTTGTGTAGAACAGTATCGCAGTACATAGGCCTTCTGTCAAATATAGTTCTCCAGTGGTAGAAAGGTTGAACAAATGTGATAATTCGATATAGAGGAAAATATCTATGACTCAGCCATGCAGAGTACAAATCAAACACACACACACACACAAACACACACTCACGACACACAAACACACACACACACACACACACACACACACACAAACACGCACTCACGACACACACACACACACACACACACTCACGACACACACACACACACACTCACGACACACACACACACACACTCACGACACACACACACTCTCACGACACACACACACACTCACGACACACACACACACACACACACACTCACGACACACACACACACACTCACGATACACACCATCCTGATTACGATACTAAGGTTTATTAACAACCATCTAATATTCATTTCAGCATCATTCAAATAGCAATTATGTTCCATACATTGCGTTTCTTTTAGAGTAGGATGGGAGTTTAATTTTGTTGTCATAAGTGCACCCGGTGATATGGATTATAAGGCTGTATTTACGGCTTGAAGAGCTTTAACCAAATTATGGAACTCTATTTTATACCCCAGGAATTTAAAGTGCACAATATCAAATACTTTTTTCAGACAAGAATAGTAATTAATTAATGAGCTATGTCTGTGTGCTTATTTTTTCTCTTTTTGCTAATATCTGTTGACAGTCATGTGCTTATTTTTTCTCGTTTTTGCTAATATCTGTTGACAGTCGTGTGCTTATATTTTCTCCATTTGCTAATATCTGTTGACAGTCGTGTGCTTTTTTTTTCTCTATTTCCTAATATCTGTAGACAGTCGTGTGCTTATTTTTTCTCTATTTGCTAATATCTGTTGACAGTCGTGTGCTTATATTTTCTCCATTTGCTAATATCTGTTGACAGTCGTGTGCTTATTTTTTCTCTATTTCCTAATATCTGTAGACAGTCGTGTGCTTATTTTTTCTCCATTCGCTAATATCTGTTGACAGTCGTGTGCTTATTTTTTCTCCATTTGCTAATATCTGTAGACAGTCGTGTGCTTATATTTTCTCCATTTGCTAATATCTGTAGACAGTCGTGTGCTTATTTTTTCCCCATTTCCTAATATATATAGACAGTCGTGTGCTTATATTTTCTCCATTTGCTAATATCTGTAGACAGTCGTGTGCTTATATTTTCTCCATTTGCTAATATCTGCAGACAGTCGTGTGCTTTTAAAATAAAGAGTCAAAAGTAGCTGTAAGTATCCGTAATAGTTTCATTCAAGGTACTATGAGATATATTAATTCCATAAATAACTCTGAATCTTACATTGCTTTTTATATTATATTTATGTAACATGTATTCATGTATCAACACTGACGCATTAATACTGTTAATAACACTATTACCTGTGTTCGTATATTCTTTCTGAGACAGCCAGCCAAAGAATGATTTTCAATTTCCATACCTTGAGTGTATTGACCAAACTATGAGACCTTAATGCAAATTTCCGTGGCCAAGTAGGCAAAAAGATTATCATTTCCGAGATAAAGGGCATAAAGATTAAGTTCTCAGTGAATTGTTGAGTCATTAAGGACATGAATATTACAACAAACGTTGAAATATTTTATCTTTCTTTTCCGTAATCAAGGGTTACATAACTCAGTTTCGCTTCTACTATCAATTTCAGTTTTTGTTACTGTCATTATTTGTGACTTTGTAATTGTGTTGTATATATAAACTTCTGGTGTGCTCAGTTTTCCTTCGTTTCAGAATGCACCCTCATACAAGATCGTTGAAAGGATATAACAATTTAATACACAACGAAACAATGAATTCAACTATTACAACTTATTTTTCTGAGAAATTCAAATACGTGTCGCAGTTCTTTAAGTTCTGTTGTGTTTACAAATGTCTAAATACATAGCCTTTCAGTCAAGTACAAAGCATTCAAGGGAGAGAACAAATATACAGTTTGCTCGCTTATAAGTCGGGTACAACTGCAAACAAAATAGACCCTGATCTGTCGTCGCATAATTCCTAACAAGCTACACAGACCGCAATTTGCCGGTGCATTATGCGACGGCAGATCTGGGTCTTTGCAGTTAGCAGTTGGACCCAACTTAGAAGCGAGTATATACGTTTTGTCATTTTAAAAGAGAGGAAAATATCTTTGACTTTACCACAGCATAGTTTATGATGCAGAACTTGCGTCAGATTGAACATTCTGTCCTAAGTAAATAGGTGTCAGAAGCTGGATAGCTGACTGTTAATTGTTGGGTATATTCATGTAATAATGGACAAGAGATGAATTTAATTGAATGAATAGTGCTTCATTTGTATATGTCAGGAACTCTCCACTTTAGAGGTGCATTCTATCTTTCAATATGGTCGTGCTGAACAAAAACATGTGTAAAACGTTTTCAGACTAATTAAACCCCAAAAAGTTATGGGTGACTTTCACTGTCAGCACAATACAAATATATTACAGTAAATACAGAGCTTTCATGTTTTATTTACGTTGACTTTTAATAGAGATGATACGACTTTGTGATTGTGATATGTTTTATGTAAGATTTATATTTGTGTGTATCAATGTATGTATGTATAGGGCTTAGTGACATAAGACATATAAATCATAGCTCATGAACTGGAAGCAGCAGTTTTTGCTAGTTTATACGCCCGGTCACGTTGTCCTTAATTGATGTTCTGAGTTCGATGTTTACATAAGCCCTTCTTTAAAACAGCAATGAACATTTAAATCAGATTTAGATTCAACAATTCGTATTGCTTCTGTTACTGAATGGCATGTGCATGTAAGCTTTATGGAGCTTATATGGAAAATTGGCCTAATGGTAACTGTAAGACATGTAAAGATATTCAATAAATAAATAACTCAGTCAACCGGACTGCACTTAATGAAGGTGGTTTTTTTCTTTCTGTCGTTCATTTTTGTGCTTTACCACTTCACAGACTACTACAAAAGCTGGTCTGCGCCTAGTACTTTGTCTTTATTTGCGGGCGTGTTATTTGTTTGCTTAAACCTCCCGTGTGTGTGTCTGTTTACATGTATATATGTGCATAGATTTGTACTCATAGATATTTTCCTCTATATCTAATTATCACATTTGTTCAACTTTTCTACCACCATTGCACTTTATTTGATAGAAGGCCTATGTACTGCGATACTATTCTACAAAACAGATTAAAAAATATTATATAAAAAAATTCCAATGAGTAACTGACATTTTCATCAAAAATGTTTTTCACGAAATCTGACTCTCACAATTAACATGAAGCTCTATAACTACTCATTATGCCATCTCGCCGATAAAAGGGAAGGTTAAAAACGCTTTTCTAATGAATGAAATATGAGTGCAGGTGAATGCAGGTGAATGTTCATTGTAATAGTATAGGTTATTAAAAAGCCGTACTAATGACAGCATAAAAAAGAGCATGCAATGTCTGCGGCGAAAATTAAGTTTTGTAATCTTTGAGAACAAAAATATCGTCTCCATCATATCCTTTTTGTACTAAGATGAATTCACATTAACATTCGTTGTACTTTTTACGTCCTTAACAATGAATATGTTGTGGAGTATGAACAAAAAGCCTCTTTGGGTAAAAGGATCGTTTTATTTCCATTCCAGACCACATGTTTTCATCATAGCATCTGCGGCTACATATGTTCAAAATATGTATATCTTTTTATATGAAAGAATAATGAATTGATTGTTGTCGTTGCTGCAGTCAACCCTGTAATACACAAAATAAAAATTTTAAGAATAACATAGAAAACATTATGTATTTTTGTATAATACGTCTTAAAACGAAATGCTATTTTTGGTCACGTTAAGTCGCATTTCACATTTTTCTCAGTAAAGGAAAGAATACTAAAGTGAATATGGCTCGGAAGTTATCATACCAGAGGATCTGAAATTGAAAACAAGGAAAATAATATACTAAAAATCCAGTTCGATCGATGCATAAGAAGCTATAGCAGTAATATTGCAAAGTTTTGTAAGGCCTGAACAATCTTTAAAAGAGTATTGATATAACCTACAATGAACATTATTTAGTAATGTACATATGGGGAGTTGAAATAAAAGTTGAACTGTAATAATTTATATATATATATATATATATATATATATATATATATATATATATATATATATATATATATATATATATATATATGTATCTTAATGTATGAAATACAGGTAATTTTGTAAATGCCATTACAAATGTCGTGCACCTATTTTATGTAAAAATTGCTTTATCCTCATTTTGGTTATTTTTTCGCAAAATACGGACAGCTTTAGAAAAACGTGATATGAAGAAAGAAAATTTTAGGTAAATATTTTAAAATCATCTATACTGTCTCGTGTTTTTTGCATAATTGTATGTTAATTTGATTGTCAATGCGTTAAATCGATATCTAGAATAGAATGAGAACCGCTGAATTGCATTTCCAATTTAAAATCTTGGAAAAATGATGTTAAAAATACAGATTCATAGATGGCAATAAAAGACCATAAGGCAAGCTGCCGCGGCATTTAGTTTTGATATTATTCGTTTTATTGTTGTTGTTTTTTTTCTGTTTTTTTACAGACTAAAAAAGGAATGAGCTTTAAGAAATAAAGCAGCTTCACCTCAAAGACAAGATGTTGGTATTTGTAGCCTCTGGACCCATTTCTTCTTAGCAAGGTTTCTGAGATTTTGAGTCAAGCCCTTAGTCTTCAGCTGTACGTATTCAATAACAGTCACCATGTGCATCCTCAATAGCAATATGTGCGATATCAATACTTCAATACCTATTGACAACAACCCGAACTAAAAGGAGAGATCTACAATCACATTTAATTCGCATCACACATAAAAGGAAAATAAATAGAATTATCAGACACAATAAAAATATAATGGTTACATAAACTCTCCCGGACTCGTTTAAATGAGCTTTACACAAGTACATATTTTATGGGAAAACAATAAAGATTAGTACTTATTTTTTAATGATATCGAATCATACTTGACAAAAAAAAATATGTAGAATACTCGTTGATTTTGGTTCTGTAGCTTCATTTAACGGTTAGTATTAGAAGGAAAATAGCTGTGATTATATTTGAAAAGAAAATTGGTATCACAGAACAAGGTCTTTAGACATCAGGAACAGAAATGAAATGCAAAGTGTAATTGATAAGATGTTTGAAATACTACACATACAGACAGATTTGGACGGGAAAAAAAGAAAGATAAAAATTGGGCCTTTAATAAGGTACAATTTATAGTATTCCATATAGATATATATCAGCCACGAGGAAGGTCATATATAGAATTTCCAAAATGTATGAAAGATAAAAATGCCTGCGTTAAAGTTAAAAGTTCAAACAACAATTGTTTTTTATGCTGTAGAATCAATGATAAACCCACCAAAGATCATTCGTACAGAATAACAAAATATAGCCTTGATTGGCATGAGCATTAGAAATAGAAGACATTGGTGACTTTGAAGATGAACATTACATATATGTGAATGTATTCCAAATTGTATATATACACATAAGACCAGTTAGAGGGACAGAAAGAGAAAGAGACAGTCATGTGGATATGCTAATTGTATTTGATGGAGACAAATATCATTATTGTGGAATACAGGATTTTTCAAGATTGGTGTCATCACAAGTGAACAAACACACCAGTAAAAAGTAAATTTCAAATTATTCTACTACCAAATTAAAATTACAAGAACACAGAAGATTATGCAATCAAGGAGATAACACAATAGACATATATGTTGTTAAATTCAAAAGGTATCATCATAAATAAAAAGTTCGGTATACTCTGTATTGTAATTTTGAGAGTATCGTGTTACCAATTAGCAATTGCAAACAAGATATACCTAATTCATGGATAATAAAAACAGCTAAACAGATACCATCAGGATTTTTGTCTATATATTAAACCGGTTCACAAAGACTTTGAGCCTATAGGATACAGAGTAACATACTGCATGAAAATATTCTACTAGAGCATTTGCAACAATTTGCAGAAACTGCAGTTTCTATATAGTTTTCGGGTTGTGAGACAATCGTTAGGAAATTTTTTAAAAGCTGTCATTGATAATATATTAGCGGAAGCCATGAACCGTTTGGTTATATGGAACCTAAGTATTTGGAAAAAGCATTCATCTGTACGACTATATGCATGATTTAAAACGTTTGATGAAACTAAATTACCACGAATAGAGAATTTTTATTCCAGTCTCCGAGGATCAGGTATAACAGATGATGATTACCAGTATGTAAAAGATGTCATTAAACATTGTTAATTTTAAAAACATTTTAAATTAAAAAATTTACGTGAGGAAAGATACCTTAATGTTGTGTGACAATTTTGAAGATTTTAACAATGTAACATTTCCATGTGTCAGGCTGACCACAATGATAGTTGGTTGACATCGTGACTGATAACGTTCTGGCAATCACCCCACCATCTCCGGATGTTATATCGCCCCTCTCGACAATGAGGGTAACCCTTTCCCTATGATACTCCTTTTATTATTTACACTGATGTATATGTTTTAAAAATATTATCCAGTTTATGGGAAGAACCATAAAATCATGTCATTATTCTTAACTTAAGATTAAAAAAATACAAAAAAAAAACAAAAAAAAAAAACGTCGAACTGCAGTTTTAAGACATGAAATTCTAGTTGTAATATACATTGAAAAAAATTGAAAACTGGTAAACTTTGTACCTATGCAATAGGCAAGAGTCCAAGTTACCTATTTCTTGATATATATATATATATATATATATATATATATATATATATATATATATATATATATATATAGAGAGAGAGAGAGAGAGAGAGAGAGAGAGAGAGAGAGAGAGAGAGATTGAGACAGACAGAGAGACAAAAATAGAGACCGACAGACAGAGACAGACAGAGATACGGACAGGGACAGAGACAAAAATTTCAGAGCGTAATACATTGAAACAAAATAATTTAATGATTGTGAGTTTACCTATAACGACTTTGGTTCTTTATTTTGTTTATTTCTGCATTCAAATGTAGAATGGTCGTTGCATGCTTGCATACCTATTCCGTTATAGCAAGCTTGCATACCGATTCCGTTATAGCAAGCTTGCATACCGATTCCGTTATAGCAAGCTTGCATACCTATTCCGTTATAGATTCTGCACCAAAATTTCGGTTGTCACTTAATTTTTGTTTGTAATAAATACTCATATATCCTCGATTTAACAATCGTTTTCAAACATGAGTGTGACTGTGAGAATTAAAGTAGCTTCTTAAACAGTTGTATTACTATATTTAATCAAGGAACTAAAAACTTGTATTCTTTGTCGTAGAGTTGAACAGGTATACGATACTGTATGGGTAACAATGAATATTAAATAGAAACCATCAACACGAATTAAACGTTTCATATGTTATTTATTGTGATTTTGAAAGTATCACAGGTGCAGAAAGCACAAACTTGGTTCTTTATTGTTCTCGTTGTCAGCATAAAAATCGGGATCATGACTCGACGCTTCGCGTCTCGTAATGATCCGGATCTTCTAATGCTGACAACTCGACGTGATCTACCAATCAAGATCGCGTTACTGTGATAATACTATATATGTATCTATGTTGAGACAGAAATCATTTTAGCAAAGACATGAAGGGTAACATCAAGTGTTATGACACTAATGCTTTCCACAGGATAACATATTTCGTTTATCACAAATGAACAAAAAATTCTTGCACTTTTGAAAGATGAGATACACTGTGTTCCCATTAAAGAGTATAGTTGGTTAAGGTCAAAACGTCATTCAGTTACGAAAGATATGGACGTAAAACAAGGCCCGTAAGGGTATAAAGAAATATGTGATCAAACCAAAATGTTTAATTCGAACTGTACAAAGATTGGTTGTGTAATCGTAAAGAAAATTACATGTAGATGAATTTATTCAAATTATACACTCACGAGATGCATAGCATCAAAATGATTAAGGAGCATTGCCCTTGTATGACGACAAGCGATTTTATCTTGGAGAAGAAGACCACTAAAAACCAAACATTCTCACAATTTCCTTCAAAACAGAGTTGTATTTTCGTACAATCGCCCAGACAAATATTTAAAAATGTCTACCACTAAACGTTAATTTGGTTAGGTGATTTGCTTTCCTTTTTATTTCATCTAGATTCATTCAACAATCAATCAGACAGCAACTATTTGTACCTTGATAGATAAATAACTAAAAATACTTTTCTCATTTATTCTCAGGTTTCTAAATAATCAGCTTTTCTTTTTTAAGTAACCACCTTAGGATTTAAGTCTTGTTGAACAGAAAAATGTGACACATGGCAACGAAGTAATCCAAACGGTGTTTGTATTCAGTTTCTATCAGATTGAGTTTAAACATAGTTATTCCACAAGTTACCATGTTACGAGGTTCTTTCGTTACATTTATCCGTATGTAAAAGCTACTATTTTCATTCATACCTAAAACATAATGTAATTCAGTTGAGTTTTTAAAAATGTTACCTGTGCATCAGAAACAAAATATGTATGCATTATGTAAGACTACATTTTCTTTTCTCATTATCTGCAGGTTATTACCTCGTTCCACATTAGCTAATGTATGATGTGTACTATGCAATTTGTTATCATATGTACTCCTTAAATCAAGCTATTTGCAATGCTTTTCCATATAAAAATTGTTTATACTTACGTTGCCAATTTATGTTTATTTTTGTTGTTTAAATACTTTATGTGTTCTGTAAATTGTTGCTTTAATTGAAATAAGTTTTAGGTTGTTTCAAATTCTTGAATTGTAAAACGTTTTCGGATTACTTTCTCCATTTTTTGTAGAGTTTCAAAACACCATTACACTCATTCTGGGACTTATGTTTGCTGCTATGTCAATATCTCTTGTAGTCTAGCCATAAAAGACATAAAAGAAAGACATTCCATTTCTGTATTTGTCATCTATCGACTGGGCAATTGACTCTGAAGTAATCGTATTGTGCAGAAAGCAATTTTTTTCCAGTACATGATTCTGATTTCCTCCTACTTTCACTTAAGATGATTTTTCAAGTGCTATGTTAAATCCTAAATCCTAAGAAAGGACATCAGGATACAGCAGACAATGATATGCTAGTATCTGAAAGTCGAATGGTATTCTTAACGTTTTACCATAAACCGCAAAATAGTATAGCTTCAATACCAGTACCAGTATTTTGGGCATAACTTGCCAATTAAGCATTCACAACACCTTGTTCAATCGTATTGGATCTTACCGAATCAGGGAGCAACAATATGCTTATGCCATTAAGATGCTTTAGTTATCCATCTTGAAAAGATCATTGATACGATAAGAAAAGGTGATGTGTTGCACAATAATCTTTTATAAATTGTTTACGGCTGCGTTGTTAGGATCTCCCGTTACCGTCATATCAAACGATGCGAAAAGAAAAAAAACTACCTGGCACAGGCGTGGTATTTGGGATTAGCTTTGGAATTGCTGTCTGTAAAGTTTCCTTATGGTTGAGGATTCTTGGCGCATCTGTGATAAAATGATGGGCTGGATTGAGGAATTTAACTACTCGTGGTGTATTTTCTTGATTATGAGGAGTTATATATTTACCATACGTTGCCATAGCAACACTATTTATATGCTATACAAAACAACACGAACACCCATCACAAGTGCAATGAATATGTATTTTACTGGATCGTTAGAAGGTTGGTAAAAATTATTAAGTTTAGATTGTCTATGCTTTCCAGGTTTTGCCTTATGTTCTGGGTTCTAAGATGCATCAGGGTAATTAGATGCATCAGGATAGGTAGATGTAGAGCAAAATGATCATCAAGGTTTTTTAAAGTCTGAGTCACTAAACGATGTTCACTCAACCTTTCATTCACATAATTCAGAGTATTTGCTCTGTTTTATTGTCTCTGATATGCTTTCATGATTTCGTCATGTCTAATTCTTTTCTGATCAGATCCATTAGGATCAAATGAATTGAAGAGATAGTTGATTCCTGTAAATGTTTGACCATTTGCTACTACTCCTCCAATTAGCACTGCTACTGCTGCCATAGCTATTTTGTTGAATCTAAGAGTTGCACATTTTTATACTACTGTCAGTTTGTATGTGTCAGGATTTATGTCAGGTATGTGTCAGGTATTATGTCAGGATTTATCCTTCGTCAGGTTTCAATCATAATGCTAAACATTGTTCTCTCCCAGATAGTATTAAGTGATTCATTTGCACTTTGATGATATGGTTCCGATTCCTTTTCATGGCCTAAAATATAAGCAACACATCGGGAGCCTACCTTTAATGCAATTTTAAAAAAATGAATGTAAGTCCTTGATAAAATTCTCCCACCTTAAAATATTAAGTTTACAAACATTGTGCATAAGCCTGCTTATTTTATTTCAATGATACATCTATTGTGTGTACCTTTTATTCAGCAAAATGGAGAGGTGTTTATTTGAAGCAACAGTATGCTTGAATGCTATCAAACTAGC
This sequence comes from Margaritifera margaritifera, assembly GCA_029931535.1. Classification (NCBI taxonomy): domain Eukaryota; kingdom Metazoa; phylum Mollusca; class Bivalvia; order Unionida; family Margaritiferidae; genus Margaritifera; species Margaritifera margaritifera. The sequence continues at coordinate 6,797,059 of JAQPZY010001696.1, read as the reverse complement.
ACTCAGGGCAGATATAGGCAATCCCAACTTGAATGACAAAATCCATCTCATACCATCTGATGAGACGCAATCACCATTCATTCATTCTGTAAAATGTCTAAGTTGTCCACTTGAATAAATGTGTTAATCAATGATGTTACCGTGTAGAGTACAACATCTAATAATGATTTTAAACTTTTAGCGGCTTAGCTATAGCATTGACGAGATATCATATGTATTCTTGATTCTTTTCCTTCCATCTTTCTCGAGCAGCTGTAGCTCAGTTGGTAGAGCGTCGAACTCGTAATCTAAGGGCCGCGAATCCGATACCCGCCCAAGTCATCCCGCGTCGGCTGCCTCGGTGTGTTCTTGCGAAAGGCACTTAGCTTTCATTTCCTCTGCATGATATAGCTAGTATTGTGTTAAAAGTGCCGTTAAAACCAACACAAACAAGCAAAGAAACAAACAAACCATCCATCTGTACCTATTCTTTTTCAGTTAATTTCTTTTTACCAATTATCCCTGTGTATGCCCCATGTGCAACAGCTATCTTCAATATCGATTTTGTACTCTTTTATTTCTGCTAATTTCATCTTCTGTCACCGTTGGTGAGTGTCTTTGAAAAATCAAACAATCCCAATTCTTTTCCAGTAACGAATCGTTCATGTATACATGATAAAATATTCGCTATTTAAATAACCGAAAATTGGCTGCATGTGCTAAAGGTTTTGAACAAGGTCATGAAAATCATTTTTAGGATGATTATGCGGTACATGCACAAGTTCAACGAGAAAGGATAATGCTCTTAACATAGCAAATTATTTTAGGTAAACGGCACCACGTGTTCCTGAAAGCACACCGGATGGTCCCGAAAGCGTTTCAGTGGAACTTGTGGACATGTTCAAGGAGTAAATAAATAAGGAATCGATATGGATGAAACACAATACGAACTGGAAAGAAATAACTTTTGAAAAACTAAATAATGCAAAACGTGATTTTGATGGTAAGACCAAGACAAGGTCAAATTTCGAGGAAAAGTAAGACCATGATGATATTAGCACCTAGCACTTTTGGAGGCTAGACAGGAAAGGACTCGTTCAGAACATTTGGGTAGACAAAAAAAAAAAAAAAAAAAAAAATATCAGACAGAAACTTAGGGAAAGAGTATTAGTATTGTTATTAATATTATTATTGGTATTATTTGTTATTGTTATTATTATTATTAGTAGTAGTAGTAGTGGTAGTAATAGATAATACAAGATTTATTATTTATAATTGGGAGCATTATGTTAAACACAATAGTACCAGGAATCAAACCGATTACATCTTAATTAGTATATTAGTATCCAGGTGAACATTTTAACAAATTATTTAGATATTATTATTATTATTATTATCATTACTACGTACTACTATTACTGCTACTACTACTACTATAAATATCATCAATTTTAAATTCATATCATAAACAAACTTGACCTTATAGATTTTGTTGTGAACTTTCATTATAGAACCTCCGTTTCCTTGTTGTTTCGTAACATTATTACTAACTTAAAGGTGAAAGGTCAACATTATTACTAGCTTAAAGGTAAAAGGCCAACATTATTACTAACTTAAAGGTGACAGGCCAACATTATTACTAAGTTAAAGGTGAAAGGCCAACATTATTACTAACTTAAAGGTGAAAGGCCAACATTATTACTAACTTAAAGGTGAAAGGCCAACATTATTACTAACTTAAAGGTGACAGGCCAACATTATTACTAACTTAAAGGTGAAAGGCCAACATTATTACTAATTTAAAGGTGAAAGGCCAACATTATTACTAACTTAAAGGTCAAATGATACATTTATATGATAGCTTCATCTTTGCGTTCTTTACCTTCTAATCTCTCTTCTACAATAAATCAATTTCTTTCTCAATCACATAAATAATGCATATATTTGAGTGGATTTAGTGTTTTAGTTCATCGATAGCATGAATACTTTTATATCGAATTAAATATTATATTAAAACTTACTGATTTTGAGCATTTGTGATGAAAATGTTAAGCCCTTAGCATTTATGCTTTAAAATTAATCATCACCTCAACAAAACAAAACAAATCATTTTTATCAGTTGGAAAACTGTGACATATAGATTCTGACGAAGCCATTGCTGTCTACGTCAGGTTTTATATTTTATATGTAATTTTGTTTCTCTGGTTTTTTATAGCTGTTATTCCTTCATTGGGTCTCTTTTCCTACGATCGGCATTATAGAGTCTACAGCAAGATATCGTGCCAACTAGATGCTATCTGAGAAACACATATTAAATATAATATTTGTTAAAAGAGTCCACTTCTCATAAGTTTTACAATTTTTAAATTTGGTCAAATGAATGGCTCAAGATTTCTCTGAACTTAAATCAGAAAGAATTAAACACAAGAAAAACCCCTTTTCTTTTGGATTTTGCACTACAAATTGCAATAATAAAATTTGTGATTTATTACACTTTGTAGAGATATATAGCCTGAGAAGCAATTTATCTGTCGTTTTGGCACATCAAAAAAGTATTTAAAAAGGTCTTTTTAAAGTGTAATTCTTGTAGGCCCAGTCTTACGTAAACTCTAATTTTCTTAATATTTTGATTATTATATTTTGTAGATTTTGTAAACATATCGAGAAACCTTCCAGTGTCATTCAAGGCATACAATTCGATAGTGCCTTGAATTTACTGAGATTCTGTTCTGGTTTTATTTAATACAGTCATATATGAGAGGTTCCACAAATACGTTTCTTGGTCCATATCGTCTCCGTTCTGGGCTATACTGTATAGCATTTAAAGAAATGAGTGCTTTGGATACTATGTCAGTTTCGGGAAGAAGCTCTGTAACGAAAGATCGTTGTTCTGTTACTTCCCTATGCTATTTTCAAGGCATTTGACGTGCTTTTCAGGCAGTTTTGATTTCTTTCATCGAGGTTGATATGAAATTTCTTTCCACACAAATAAAAATAGAAACCTTATAAAACTTCATTCCTTCTAGATTAATCTGATATATAAGCAAAGGCTTGTCTTCAATTTAACTTTATTGTAATTGGTTTGTATAACGTTATAGTTTTAGACTCGTACTGGAGTTGCCAGATTGGAGTATGCCTTAAATTTTGGGAACGGCAAAATGTTTACTGCAAATTATCTCATAGTGTTCATATTAGCGACCTACTCCTTGTGACAGATTACAGTAAAGCAATAGAGTATGTATAGTTGTTCTCTGATAAAACATTCGGCAGAGAAAGAACCGATTTTTGAAAATCACTTCTTATGGTTTTCGCTAGACATTTGATTCTTTTAAAAAAATTACTTGACACTCCCCCCCCCCTACCACCACCACCACCACCACCGGATTTCAATGTCAACAGCCTGTCAAGTCGTAGGCTTAAGTCAGAAAATAAATTCAGTATAAGTTATTCTTAAAATGAGGCTCTATTGATAAAATCAAAACAGTCTGCGTTGAAGGTTTACAATGTCGTTGATTTGAGAGTTGTTTTTATTAATACTTGATTCAATATGAACTATTTCTTGTCATGTACTATTAAAATCTATAAATACATCATCCAGTTGTTTGCATTTTGTTTGTTTGAGGATTTTAGGACATGGTATTTGTAATAATATTCACCGATTTCCTTAAAATAAGAATTTTAAAAAACACATATAATCTCCACTTGTAAACTAAATGAAAACATAAATTTAAATAAATTAAATCAAAAGAATATCGTTAATGAAAACAAAGTGATTTATACACTGTCATTATATTTGGAGAAAATAGAAGATTCTGTTAATTCAACTTGATTATATCAATATTAATTTTGAATGCCATTTACTCTCAGGACATTACGTAAGTCATTCATAGCAAATGCCATATACTATCAGAACATTACATAAGTCATTCATAGCAAATGCATTCCAAAAACAAACTCTGCAAAAAAGCGTAGAATATATCATTCGAAACTTACAAAATTCATTGTTTGCCCTCTTTAATAAAGGAACTTCCAAAAGATCAAGGATTTTTTAAAACTAAAACCTGGAACTGTATTTCCATGTCTATTTAATGTCATGCAGTCTGACTTACTTACCTTTTTCTATTTTATTGGCTTAGTAATGTTCAAATGGATACTTAATAATACTTAATAATGTTCAAATGGCTACATAACAATACGTAATAATATTAAAATGGCTACATAACAATACTTAGAGGCATATAGTTTTTTATTTTATATCTTCATTTTCTACTGGTTACAATACTGATAATAGTTTGATATTATTGCGTATTATTTCTGTTATAGATCAAAAATAAAATCTATTTTAACTCAGGTTGTATGTGTTCTGTGTATCTAAGCATGCAATAATCACACAAAAATTGGCAAAAAGAAATTATAACGGTCTATTCGCGTCCGTGCTTGTATCAAATATACAGCTATATCTCTTTATTTGCATGATTTGCTTGATAGGGTGGCCAATGTATGCAATAAAATATTATTGTAATATCTGAAGCTATTAAAACGTGTTTTATTTATACTCAAAATTTTGTTTATTTTTTGTTAAATTCTTTTAATGGAGCATGCCGTTTTGGGGAGAGAGAAAAAAATTTAAGTCCACTTAACATCATTTTGATTAGCTGGATGTTATTCTGTGAGAAATATTCTACACATATTTTGTTGATTCCACAGAAACAAAATCAGCAGGATGGAGAAAACAGAAACAAAGATTTTTTTCTTGCAAGTTTATTACTACTTTCCTATTGTCAATCTTGCTTTTTATAAGTGTATGTGAGGTTCGTCGCAGTCTACAACATATGTATGTGAGATTCGTCTCAGTCTACAACATATGAGAGGTTCGTCTCAGTATACAACATATATACATGAGTCTCGTCTCAGTCTACAACATATATACATGAGTCTCGTCTCAGTCTACAACATATGTATGTGTGGCTCTTCTAAATCTACAGAATATATATATATATATATATATATATATATATATATATATATATATATATATACGAGCGGTTCGTCTCAGTCTACAACATATATACGATAGGTTCGTCTCAGTCTACAACATATATACGAGAGCCTCGTTTCAGTCTACAACATATATACGAGAGGTTCGTCTCAGTCTACAATATATATACGAGAGGCTCGTCTCAGTCTACAACATATGTATGCGAGGCTCGTCTCAGTCTACAACATAAATACGAGAGGTTCGTCTCAGTCTACAACATAAGTACGAGAGGTTCGTCTCAGTCTACAACATGTATACATGCGTCTCGTCTCAGTCTACAACATATGTATGCGAGGCTCGTCTCAGTCTACAACATGGCAGGGAACGGATATACCTATATTTTTCTTTTTTGAGCTGCAATATCAAATATGTTATGTTTTAGAATTTCGAAAAGAACGATCGATTTTGGAATATTTATTCATATTTAACCGGAATAAGTATGTGCGAATCGTTCTAATGTTTCTTCTAATCTGCTACCAAAATTACTAATTTTATTTTGATTCAAACATAAGTTAAGTATTTGTTTACTTATCATTTTAACCCTTATCAGAAGAGGTCTGCATATTCTCTTCAAACTCTTTAATGGTGTCTATGATCTACACGCAATTTACCAAATATTCAGGAGAATTATCTGTTTATAGAAATAATTAAATTACTGTGAAATATATACGTTCTTTTAGTTAAATGCGTCTTAAATGATGTTTACAGGTACATAAATTTACAATTGTTTGAACGGAAAGAAAAACGCGTGTCGTGGAACCGCAAAAAAGTATGACGATACATAAATGGCTGTAAAGCAAATGCATTTCATTAAAATATAATCATATTTGCTACTCATTTAACATTGCTGTAATTGAATAATCCGTAGATGTAGTTTTAGCTTCATACATACATACATACATACATACATACATACATACATACATACATACATACATACATACATACATACATACATACATAAAGATGAGAACGTAGCAGCATGAAAAGATCTATTTAAAAATTTCAAGCGGGTGTACAGAAAAGGTTAAAACAGTTTTCTTACATTGATACTGTTCAGATAACATCTGGTTTGTAGATTAAGCATTGTAACAGAACGATGTTATGTTTTCTTTTTAACATTTGGTAATCCCACTGAAAATGAAAGGCCGTAAAGGATTCGTCGAGTTTTCCATATTTCACAAGTCATGCAGCTGATTCTATGCGGTCTTTCAGGATTTAGTTACCACAATCTAAGTGATTAAATCCATTAAGAATAAAATTCACAGCATTGTATCTGTCCCTACTAACTAAAAATATAAATTAATTGTATTAATTTCATTAGCCCCATAATTCCCAAGATAAGTGTTTTACATGTATTGTCATGAAGAAATAGAATTTAGCCGTGAGTCTTTGATACATTCAATATAATGCATGCATCTCATGGATTTCTTACTTTTTTGCCATCATTATATTGCTACCATTCAAATCGTCTCTTATTTTCTTATTTTCTTCCTTGACTCATTTACTCTTTGTCATTGAGAAGAGAAGTTCTCAAGTTTCTAATAATGATTTTCTGACTTTCTCGGAAGTATACCGAAAGCGCATAGATCATCAAATCGTTTTATCAAAAGATACAAGTTTAGTAGAGAGAAAAAACAAAACAAAAAATAAACTAGATTTATGATCCTATTATTTATTTCTTCTGAAAGAGTTGATATATTGTATGCGAGAAATATGACATAAAACTATTTTATATGAAAATAGGTCCACTGATCATTTCGAAAAAAATAATAAAATCTAGAAATGTATTATGTTAAAGTTTTGATCTTTAAGTTGCAAGTCGCGAAAACTAATTACTGATTTTTAATACAGAGAAAGCAATTTTACTACACACTCTTTTGTCGCATGATTCATTCATTTCACAAATCAAACTTTACTAAATAGTTCAATGCTGAAGGCATTTGTTATTTACAAAATATTACATCAGTTCTGCTTACACATGGATGTTTAAGGTTTTCATAAACTTTAGATGAAATTAAGAATGTGATCGCAAAAAATATTTTAATTTTTTATCTGATTGTGGATTCCTCGCCCTCAAAATAATAATACTAATCGCATGTTTGCCGTAACGATAGATTATTTCTTTACAAAAGAGAAAACAAAAAAGGTTTCTTGAGAATTTCTGAGTGGTAGAAACTATTCCGACGCTGACGTTTTAAGGGATGTCAGAGTGAATTTAGTTAATTATGTTATGTGTGCATGTGGTTAATATAATGAAGATGCCAAACACTACTTTTTATATTGCCTCTTATTTAATAATCAAAGATCCCCAGCTCTTTTGCTTATCCTCAACACAACCCTTGTGTACTCTAGATTCATTATTGAAAGGTGACTTTGAACTAAGAAAAGAAACACATTCTGTAATATTTCTAAATGTTCAGAAATATATCTACGAAACTAGACGTTTTTAATACTTACAATTATATTCTAAGTACTAAATGTATTAAATAAACGAAATAGAAAACAGTGACGGTAACCAGTGTAATGTCTTCTCTCCCCCACCCTCTCTCTATCATTAATTGCTTATTTACTTGATTATGTACGTATATGTTTCTTATGTTTTCCTTTGAAATGTTATATGTCTTTTAATATACGTAATTTTTTTTACCTTGTTTTCACACATGCTCGAATTTGGTAAAATGCGTTTCATCTTTGGATCAATATTATACATTTTGGGAAAGGACCTAGATTAGTTACTCAACTCTTGTCCAACCCCACATCATGTGATAACACGATAATTAAGTATGTTTAAAAGATGACAACTGTCACGCTGGAACATAATGAATGATATATTAATTTACGTTGGAAATTTCATCCGTACATCAAAGACTGATCGCAGTGTCAACAAAAACTACAACATATCTTGAATGTTGAGCCTTTTATGCAAGCACAAGTTATAGAAAATGCTTTTTCTCTTAAATTTGCAGGTATTTTTAAACATTTCGCCTTGTTGCACAATATGAAACTTGTTATCGATATTTGTAGATCAAATACAGCCTAAATCAGAGACAGGATGCATAAGAAAGCCAACACACGAAGAAAATAGTGAAAACCTGTTTTCGTTTCTTTTGTCACTGACATATTTCTTTGCAAGGAATATTACAAGGCAACGTTCTTTTTTTCTCTCCGGCGAGAATCAAACTTTTAGGTAATAGTGGCATTTTTTGCACGCATACGTTTGCAAGGATTTTCTTTTTCAGTAGTTCTCATGAACTGTACTCAATGTATCTTCTATTTACTTTTTATTTGAATTAAATTTGTATGTGAATGCTGCAATAGCCAATTGATCCCATATTAAATCAAATCAGTACATGACAGAATGGCATACAATATGACCAAATATTAAATCAAATCAGTACTTAATAGAATGGCATGCAATCTGACTAAATCGATGCCATATTAAATCAAATCAGTAATTAATAGAATGGCATGTAATCTGACCAGATAGATACCATATTAAATCAAATCAGTAGCTAATAGAATGGCACACAATTTGACCAAATATAAAAAATCAAATCAGTACTTAATAGAATGGCACACAATCTGACCAAATATTCCATCAATGCAGTATTTAATAGCATTGTACACAATCTGACCAAATATTCCATCAAAGCAGTATTTAATAGCATTGTACACAATCTAACAAAATATTCCATCAAAGCAGTATTTAATAGCATTGTACACAATCTGACCAAATATTCCATCAATGCAGTATTTAATAGCATTGTACACAATCTAACCAAATATTACATCAAAGCAGTATTTAATAGCATTGTACACAATCTAACCAAATATTCCATCAAAGCAGTATTTAATAGCATTGTACACAATCTAACAAAATATTCCATCAAAGCAGTATTTAATAGCATTGTACACAATCTGACCAAATATTCCATCAATGCAGTATTTAATAGCATTGTACACAATCTAACCAAATATTCCATCAAAGCAGTATTTAATAGCATTGTACACAATCTAACCAAATATTCCATCAAAGCAGTATTTAATAGCATTGTACACAATCTAACCAAATATTCCATCAAAGCAGTATTTAATAGCATTGTACACAATCTGACCAAATATTCCATCAATGCAGTATTTAATAGCATTGTACACAATCTGACCAAATATTCCATCAAAGCAGTATTTAATAGCATTGTACACAATCTGACCAAATATTCCATCAAAGCAGTACTTAATAGCATTGTACACAATCTAACCAAATATTCCATAAAAGCAGTATTTAATAGCATTGTACACAATCTAACCAAATATTCCATCAAAGCAGCATTTAATAGCATTGTACACAATCTGACCAAATATTCCATAAAAGCAGTATTTAATAGCATTGTACACAATCTGACCAAATATTCCATCAAAGCAGTACTTAATAGCATTGTACACAATCTAACCAAATATTCCATCAAAGCAGTACTTAATAGCATTGTACACAATCTAACCAAATATTCCATCAAAGCAGTATTTAATAGCATTGTACACAATCTAACCAAATATTCCATCAAAGCAGTACTTAATAGCATTGTACACAATCTGACCAAATATTCCATCAAAGCAGTATTTAATAGCATTGTGCACAATCTAACCAAAGCTTGCAAAGAAGATAACTATCTTTTAGAAAGGACACAAACTTTTCTATATTAGAAAGAAAGTTATCAGACATTTCAAATATTCAACAAATGTCATAATATTTTAAATTAACAAAATTACAGAATGATAAGATTTTTTTGTGTTTATGTGGCAAAATGTGAATCAGCATATTCCTGTTGTCTGTATAATGCTGGTAAATAATGTGAAGTACAAGACACGTAGACTTATCTAGACAGAGAAAGCCCAGGCATGATAATGTAACAGCGGTTTTCCCTTGAGTATGTGAAGAAATCTTGTTTTGGTTCTATCAATTGGTTAAATGCTTCTTTATTGTATATAAAACTTCCAATACCTCAATATGAATTTCATCTGGGATGCCGTATCAGGATTCAAGATATGATTAAGGCCTTAGATATCTCTCTCTATCTCTATCTGTCCCTCTTGAGCCTTTCTAAACATAGTGTGTGCATCATTAAAATAGACACAAGTATTTGATGAATACAGATATTTACGGTTTTCGATGATTCACTCCAGGCCTCGTGGTCACAAAATTGTTTTATCACAAGAATAGAATTAGATTTCGATTCAGAAATTTCAGTATCAATCCTTGTTTCCAGGCAAAGTTATCATATGAGTTTCAACTTTGTGCTCAAGATAATTATCTGCTAGAAAAAGAAAATGAGTGATGATTTGACACCAGAATAGGTCCAATAAGTCGTAAAAGTCAGTAAGAATATGGTGGACATAAAAGAAAAAGTCATAATCATCAGTATAATTGGACCAAAGAAAGTTTGCATATAAAATTGTCAGAACAAAATACAATAGCCTACCCCTGGGAATTATTTTCTCTGCAACAAGATCTTATGGTCCAGCTATTCTCCATAATACTTATGCAAACACACATATACGCACGGACGAGCATGCATCTACTAATGTCTGCTGCTTTCCTCTCTTAGATCATTCCGTCAGAAATTTGCCTTGCTGTTAGGAAACAAATCAATAGGCATATTCCTTAAAAAGGGTATTTTCTGCATGTAAACAAAAATTTTATTCCTTGCAATATCAACTTATGTTTACTCTTTCGAAGTCCTATCAAAAAAATAACAGATTTTCCATTACAATTAGAAATATATATCATGAAGTCTGATTATGTACATACAACTATATATCATGAAGTCTGATTATGTACATACAACTATATATCATGAAGTCTGATTATGTACATACAAATGTATATCTTGAAGCCTGATTATGTACATTCAAATATATATCTTGAAGTCAGATTATGTACATACAAATATATATCTTGAAGTCAGATTATGTACATACAAATATATATCTTGAAATCTGATTATGTACATTCAAATATATATCTTGAAGTCAGATTATGTACATACAAATATATATCTTGAAATCTGATTATGTACATACAAATGTATATCTTGAAGTCAGATTATGTACATTCAAATATATATCTTGAAGTCTGATTATGTACATTCAAATATATATCTTGAAGTCAGATTATGTACATACAAATATATATCTTGAAATCTGATTATGTACATACAAATGTATATCTTGAAGTCAGATTATGTACATACAAATATATATCTTGAAGTCAGATTATGTACATACAAATATATATCTTGAAGTCTGATTATGTACATACAAATATATATCTTGAAGTCAGATTATGTACATACAAATATATATCTTGAAGTCTGATTATGTACATACAAATATATATCTTGAAGTCAGATTATGTACATTCAAATATATATCTTGAAGTCTGATTATGTACATACAAATATATATCTTGAAGTCAGATTATGTACATACAAATATATATCTTGAAGTCTGATTATGTACATACAAATATATATCTTGAAATCTGATTATGTACATACAAATATACATCTTGAAATCTGATTATGTACATACAAATATATATCTTGAAGTCAGATTATTTACATACAAATGTGTATCTTGAAGTCAGAATATGTACATACAAATATATATCTTGAAGTCTGATTATGTACATACAAATATATATCTTGAAATCTGATTATGTACATACAAATATATATCTTGAAGTCTGATTATGTACATTCAAATATATATCTTGAAGTCAGATTATGTACATACAAATATATATCTTGAAATCTGATTATGTACATACAAATAGGAAAAACATCGCAATCAGATTATTTTTGTTGGTTGGAATACACAAACAATGTGGTGTATTTACTTTTATGTTTTACAACTTATTGATAAACACAAAATACGAAATATTAGAATAGTGCTCGCAAGCAACAGGATGTAAATTTATACATTGAGAGATGTGTACGTAGTAGGAAAAAAGAAATTTTATATTAATTCCTCATTCAAATGACAATTGTCACATGTTGTGATGACAATTGCCACATGCTTTGATGACAATTGCCACATGTTGTGAATAAATAATAATCGTAAATATATAAGTGACCGAAGTTTAAAGAGTAGAAAAATATGTACCTTCCAAATAAATTGGAAAAGGACATAAAAAATATTACATTTCTCCTTGATATATAAGAGTCAATCGAATGTACCAATAATGATTCATAGTAAACTTAATTATACACCACTGGATAATCTTTGGGACTGTACTAATTGCCAATAAATAAGACGGGACTTTCTTTTATCTAAATGTCGAGTAAACATAAACAATTACTTACACCTGTTGGTAATCCTTGTTAGTCAGTTTTAAAGATACTAGATCAATAAATATTTAAACCTCACAATCGGGTCACGAGTTTTTCGTATGAAAGTAATCGGTGTTACATCCCACTTCCTCCGACTCGTCTTCTTCTACTATCAATACTAATACTACTATAATTACTGCTGCTGCTGTTACAACTACTATCACTACCATTACTACTACACTAATACTATTACTAAAATAATTATTTGTATTCTGCTATATCTTATATGTTGTTGTATATACGTATTGCTGACCAAATAAATAATGAAAAATAAATGGTTAACAAAATCACTACCTTCAGATAATATGCACTTTTTTATTCACATTTCAGGTTATACTGACGTTAGACTGCATCTGGCATGCTTTGTGCTCGTCATTAAAAGAAGAAATACTACAAAACAAGGTTTATTGTTCGGAACATTTTGATGAAAAGATGCACAAAAAAACACACAAACCCCAACTATTTTCTCATACATCTCAATAAAAGAAGAATGTAATGTAAGTTTTTCAGTCAAAGTTCATACACACCGATAGTTACAACAGATAATATTGTATTACTCGCACAACTTAATATTTTGACCTAATTTCAACATGATCAATGCTGGTGTTACTAATGATAGAATAATTAACCTCAAAGATTGAGTGAAAAATTCGTTATTGAACTTTTTACATTACGTTTTGCTCCTCATTGTGTTTGAGTGAAAATAGAAACAAACACAATAACTTGTTCATTTCCTAAACATATTTCTGTAAGAATGTTAAAATTGTACTTTCAGATATTAAGCATAAAATAAGTACGCCCCTTGATTCTTTCAACTGAAATTGTTCATTGACCCCGTTTGATGAACGTGTCTATCAAAGGCGAAGGGGCGATTTCACTACTGCAATTTTAATACTTGGAATTTAAATGGTTAAGAATTTCAAGAGATAGATAAAAGCATGTACTCGTTATTTTTTTTTTATTCCTGTTGATGATTGTCTATGATTTTATTCAGATATCTGCCTGGTGACCGAAATGTGTATGATTCTATTAAACAATATCGGCCAGGTGATAGAAATATGAATGAGTCTATTCAGACAGTAGCGGCCTGGTGATAGAAATGGGTATGATTCTATTCAGACAGTATCGGAATGGTGATATAAATGTGCATGATTCTATTCAGACAGGATTGGCCTGGTGATATAAATGCGCATGATTCTATTCAGACAGTATTGGCCTAGGCTTCAAACTAAAGTCAGAAAAACATGGAAAAAGAAATGTTCTTTCTTGAGCTGTCTCTATAGTGTTTACGGACGAGACCACAAACACATAATATGAAATAAGTCATAATATAAAAAAAAAACTGAATATAAACTATATATGGATTCATAATGGTAAGTAGATAGATAGTTAGAAAATCAAAATTTGGCAAAATGCCAAGTATACATGTAGCCCCAGCAACTTGACAGGTAAGATGAACATGCAAATGTCAATATCACGAGTTAATTTGACGTAAAGTTCTGACAAACACCGATATATCAATTACAACTGTTTTTAGGAAAGAAATAGTTCCCAAAGCTATAAAGAAATATATGAATAAGATCATATTTTACGCTGGCAATAGTATGCAGGTTTAAAAAATACACGAATCATATGCAGGTCACTTTAAAGTCAATATGACCATGGTATATACTTTATATCCAACCATTCCGGACCATTACTAAGCAAAATCAAAAACACTACTTATCAGATTATTGCATTGAATAATGTTTCTTTGTTTGGCCGCAGAGAAAGAGAGCATGCTTTGGATAGAAATATTCCAATTAGGGTTATAGAAATATCATTCTGTTTCAAGAAACATAATTAATATGGAGCAGCTTTTGAAACTGACATCATATTGTAAGAAATTGATTTGGTTATCTGAATTTCGTCCTTTGAGTTTAAAAGTCATTTAGCCTCTCATGTTTATGCTGCTTGAGCTAAAGGACTGATGTTTAGGGAAAAGTAGAAGGGTGATTATATTAGACTTAATTCAACTACTCTACGAATTATGTTTGCTGATGGCTTCTTCACCCACCTATTTTTATGTTTTCCACGTTGTTCCTGTGTCTTGGTGGGTTCTCCTCTTTTGTACGTGACTTTTTCTTTAAACTGGTCCGTGAGGTAGGTGGAGGTATAGGAGTCAGTACAGTGTTTCCATCCCAAAAAGCAAACAAAGGTGGAGTAATGTTTACAGACAGTGTTTTTGCTTTCATCACATGTCTGTTGGTTTTCTCGAGTGCCTTGTCAAACTGATCGATGAAGATAGCTGAAATCGTTTCGACAAAATGCCAGCCATTAAACTAATATCTTTCAGGAATTTTCATTTCACACAGATTTAATTAGGCATTTCTAAATGCCAGGATCATTTTGTACAAGTCTTGTACTTGTTCATTTAGTATTTCTACAGTAAAACTTATCTGATTTCCGGTGATATTCAACGCTTGAATAGGATGAATGATTTCTACCAAAGCCACTTCCGAATAGGCTTCGTAGTCCAGTTGTATAGCTTAAAGTAATTGTGATGTGAAACAACACAAAGTGTTGTTTGGAAACATCCAGGGAACTATCACTGGGTAAAGTCAAATATAACGGATTATTCATAATAGTTCGATCGTCCTCGTCTCCGATGAGTCACCCAATGTCAAAGGAGAATTACCATCCAACGGTTCCAATGGGTTGCTTTGACTTGAGTGGTTACGACTGTAGATTCCGTGGCTACCGTTGTTTCTACCGTCGGTATATCTTAATGATGAATTGGAAAGTAGATAGCCAATCCAGCTTCAGAGTAAAATTGTCCCCAATTGCTTATCACATTTTTGCAAACTCATGTTTCCAATAGCTGCTCCAATCACAGTACACCATGATGATCTGAAGGAATAGACAATTTGATTTCTGAGGACACGTTCCAAGCATCACACCCACTAGTGTTGTTTATGTTTGTATAGGTTCCTGGAGTGATGAGATGAATGAAGGTGACACGAGGTTTAACGGCATATTCATGACTTCTTTTTCTTTTTATATTCGACGAGTAACGAAGAGTCCATACTGCTGTTCAATAAGACAACCTTTGTCCGATGCTCTTAAGTTCGTGCGGTTATTTGGATTGCGATACTTTACGTTACTGACGAGGAATATGAGTCGGCAAGGATGCCTCTACAAAGGTCATCGGTTCTTTTTTCTGACTTCTTTTTTCTTGACCTCTGTTTTCACTTTTGTCTCTTATCCTTCTGCTTGAAAAAAGGCATCGACATCATCTTTTTGACCCAGGCTTTCTTTTCTTCTCAGACGTAGGTGAAGGTGTAAGCATTGCTGCAAAACTTTGGGTCATAGATGCTTAATCAGATTTGGTTTGGAAATCTACTAATTTCCTCTCCCGTTATCTTTTATACATGTAGCAGTGTCTGTCATAGTGTTGTAGTTGCTGTTTTTTCTTTGTTCCTCATCAAATTTTTTTGATTCATAAGAGTGCAAGTGGCTTTTTCTTCAATAATTGTCCGTACCGTCACTATATTGTTTTCGTTTCAGACACGTCTGTTCCAACCATCAAAGATTGTAGCTCTTGTCTGTAAGTTTGTAATCTCCGTGAGATTAGGATTTGGGATATTCGTTGATCATACCGGCTGTGGAGTTATATCCACCGTTTGTAAGGGAATATGGTTAATTTTCGTCCTTCAATAAGATCAACTAGCACAGTATTGATGTTATTCCAATAGGTACCGTCCTTTTTATTTTCACCTCAACAGTTCTCCTAAAATTGGAGCATCCACTTCGCTAACAACATAACTGTCAGCATTGGAATAAATCCTTCTCATTAAATTAGTACTTTTTCATTTAACTTATTTCAAGAATTTGACGATGTCACCCTTATGGCTGTTTAAGTGTCTTCGTCAAAGAAACAGTTCCCTTCAACACGAACAAACAACATTCACATACCGTATTGATGATTTTAGTAGCCTTTTCAATTATCTGATTTGGTATCGGTGCATTTGCTTTGGTGAACTACGAAAATACATCATAATGTTTTGGTAAGCGAGGAGGAATGGCATATTTCCCTTGTTTTTCATGAATCTTTAGACGACCATGCTGTTATTGTGAACATTTGGGGGAGGACATATTCCCCAGCGAGCTAACGTAACTCCTGTCGAAATTTCTTCTTTTAAAACAGGGACTCGTGTCCAGTAAACTTTGTAACATACCCGTTCTATATGGATTTGTTTCTTAGGCTGTGCTACGTGTTAGGCAAAAGCAGCAGTAAGAGCAGCACAAGGAAACAAAGGAGGAGAAGTAGCAGATGTCATTCTAGAAACGGGTGTCCAGGTGCTATGCGTCTCCAACAGATTGGGAAACACTTGTCTTAAATCAGGTTTCGTTGGCATCATCAATAACGGAGGATAGGAGGAAACTTCAGCAGATGTCGCCGTGATTACAGTTCAAGGTTTCCGTGAGTACGTGTGTATTCTTCTAGCTGTACCTATCTTTCGTGGGGTAGTGATCGCGATCTTTGACTTCTTGATCTTCAAATTGGGAGATGATTTTGGTTGTGTACTCGCTGCAATTCTAATCTTCTTGGTCTTTTTTTTTTTTTTTTGGGGGGGGGGACTGTGCTTTTGCTTTTTTTGACTTTGGCTACTGTATTGGGATCCCACCGTAGAACCGAAGGACTAATCAATCCTCCTAGAAATCCACTTCCACCGGGTTTCAATATAATTTATTTTTGGTTTGGAAACTGCTTCTTGAATCTGCAAGTTGTGTCAAGGCTACTTTATGCTTTTGCAAACAAACAAATAATCCGTTGAGTTTGCTGAGGAATGTGAATGATTCCTTATAGTAACTGACTTGCCGCCAAAGAAAACCACAGCAACACCTGGGTTCGCAGATGTGAATCTTTTTCGTGAGTGATGACATACAGTGCGTGAATGAATCTAGCAGAAGGATGTGACTGGAATGAGGTCACGTTGAATAATTTCAGGAATGAAGTGAACGAATGTAGTTTTGTTTTAGTAGTTTATTTTCTTAGACAGACGAAAGCGAGGAGGGCGACGCATAAATGACTGCACTCCCAATCGTGAAACAAATCCGTATGAAATCTCAAATAATCTGGGATAGTGGGTTTCAAATCATATGACAATCATGTAACATCGTCACATTTATGATTCGACCAAGGCGATCATAATTGTTAGGCAACACTTGGACTTGAGATTTATCTCTGCGTCTTTTGAACAGCACTACATAATGGGCATTGAGACCGACGATGGGATGTGCTTTGCTTTGTTGAAAATATTTTGGGTAATGTAAATAATACTAAGATGCGATGATGTGTCCTTTTCGTGTAAAACCAAAGTCTAATTTCTTCTTCATTTTCCCCTAACATATCATCAAAGATGATACCATGTGTTTGAATAGAGTAAGACACGATCCTGTCGTCTTGGCTAGAATTAATCGAAATGTGTTCTCCTTGACTTTCTTTTAATAACGAGTAAGCCGACTGCCATTCTTTGTAACCCCAGACGATGTGTTGTGGAGGACGAACAAACAAAAGTTGTTTGTGTCGGATGAAACGTTTGAAAAATTTTGGTTTTAACTGAACCGCTAGTTACCGCAATGAGCATGTTAAAGAGATGGCAAAGATACAATGTCTCTCAGCTTTGAGGATCTGATCTTTCACCAATGACTTTGATAACGGAGGATGCAGCGATGACTCTAGAGTTTGGAATTCTGAGAGTGAACATATGACACAAGATAGTTTATACAGAAACAACCTGCTTCTTGTTGTCTAAAAAGAGACAACAAATGAAACACCATGTCATAACAATTTAAAAAAGGTCTGGGTGTTTGTTTTCTTTTCTTTCTTGGGGTCACAACATGAACCGTCATCTGGGTGTGGGAGTGGTAATGGGTAGCCCAATAAACATGTACATACTACTTTTCCATGGCGAGCGACTTCTCGTCTCCAAGCTTCGAATCTAGTCACGTACTTCATTACAGTGTGAAGTCTGTTGGTGTACATCACTAACGACACACGGTTCTTGGTAAGTGCGAACTGTGGATAAAGTACGACAAATCGGTTCTTCACATTAAGGTACATTTTTGTTCATCACTAATATAATGCCTTTCAACACAATGCCGTTCTCGTGAACAAATTTTTTATAATCATTGCAATTATGTCTTTTCATACAAAGGTGATAAATGCGCCAAAGAGAATCTGCAGGCAAACAAAATCCAAAGGAGTAGTATCGTCTTGTGGAATTAATTCTTCTAATTGCACTTTTTAATCCTTAATCGCGTCATCGACCTCCTACCATGAAATTTGCTGCAACACTGCATGCAGAAGACGTGGCATCGCAAGTTTCATAACGTGTTTGCAGTTTTAGTCATGTCTGACCATTTGAACAATTTCAAGTTAACAAGCCTTCCTATAGCATTCATTATACCAATTACTGCAAAGCCTTGACATTTAGGAAGATGTTGTTCTTTGCGTTTCACTTGAATCTATACAAAATAACTGTAAATGCGTTCTATTAGTTCCAAAGGTAGATTCTGAATGCGCTCATCTAAACTATTCATGATGAGAGTCCTCAGGTACTGTCTGGGACGACAAAGAGAATGTAGGGACAGCGCGGAGACCACTGAGCATGTTCTTCATAAGCTGAATCTTTATGTTCTGACTGTTCTTAGTAAGCTGTAACATTATGTTCCCATTAGTAGAGTTTCACGCCACAACTGAAACACTGTACTTTGACTCCTTTATCCAAGGACACAACTTTTGCTCTAGCTAAAACTCTAGCAGTGGGCCCTTTCAGACATTCTGGTCATTTTCCTTTGAATGTGTTTAATCGACTATCAAAATCCCAACAAGCATACACAGTCACAGCAAACATGCATTCTGCTCTCTTGCATTATTCTCGGAAAGAAGGCGAGGGTGATTTTAGAAAGGTTGCTTTTCACTTGATCTTGTTGTGCGAAGGGTGGTATGTAACACAAGTGCTGATGGCCATAAAGACATCCATACACCGACAAGAGGACTGCATCAATTTCCATATAGTGGAGCAAGACCGTGCATTTATTTTATCGCAGCGCACAGCATAACTCTTGTTGTATGGCACAGCATCACATTTCGACTTTTTACTATGTGAAAAGCATCTTTCTGGGTGAACGTCTCAAAATAATCATTCTTCCTTGATACTCTACCCTATGTAATAATGGAGAACGGTACCCATACAATACAGTGTTGTGGTCGTGAAGTCGCACTCGTTTCTCATAGACGATCTGATACATTTTCTCCAACGATTAACTCACCACTTGGTGATCAGATAAACGTACAATCTTGTGCTGTTCGTGAGTTTTGACGTGAAAGTCTTTATCCTGACTTGACTTTTAAGGCATCTTTCAATACGTCAACTATCCTTTTGCCACTGTAGTTATTCCAAACGTATGGGCATCTTATTCAAGGCATAGCCAAATAACTTATGAAACCATTACACTCTACTATTCCCACTTTCATGTAAATGATCTTGACTCCATTCAATGTGACTTGTGGAAATTCGGTTCCTTTTTCTGAAAAATGTTTCAGAAGAAACAGACAATCGCACCCCCAGAAATTCTGAGCGATCACTGTATCGTATTGATGATAGTTACCGTAACAATCTAAATCTTCTCTGTCGCAGCCAAAGGTGAGGTCCAAGATCCAATTTCTCGAAATCAGGAAAAGTATTGCACCCACGAATATCCTTTCCCGTCCAACCGCTACTGTTCCAACTGTGATAAACTAAAGGTGTCTCGTGTCACGTGACAAGCTCGATAAGCGACATACAAGTTATGGATGTGCGTGTCAGCGCCTAAGGAACATTCAAAGTAAAAACAAAAGATCAAGTCCTTTTGGTTCTGATGAGCCAATTCATCTTTTTGTTCGTGAACGTATCGCTGAATATAACACTGATGATCAAAATAGACGAGTTTATTACAAATAGGACATCGCTTCTGTTCTGGACGAACGTGGGAATCTTTCAAATTGGTTCAAAGATTCTGTCCACATCTTGGACACGCTTCCAGTGATTCCCAAGCATTTTTGTGTTGTTTAATAGCATCATTATATGTTGTCCGTGCCACCACAATATCGCCGGCTAAACACATGTTATCTTGATCCTTCTCAATCTTTGTTTGGTAGTGGGGAGTTGATCTACATATCATGAGTTATATCGACTGAGGCTTTTCCATCAGTAACGTCAAATTTGTTGTTCGATTGCTATACATCTTGAGTTTTGTCGATGATTTTGGAAGGTGTTAATTTAACAGGGTTGCTAAGTTATAACCCGAAAGGAGATTTCTAACTTTTGCGTGTAAACGAAAGTTACAAGCGATCTTGATCTTCAGTTCTACACTATCTTTTCAACTCATCCAACAGAGACCCCGATAAGTCGGTAATAAGCACGTCTCTGAGGTAACTTAGGACTTTAACTCTTTAATTTTGATCATGTAACTGAATTCAAAGTTTTATGAAAGTCACCTTGTTTGTAGATTGAATATTAGAATAATCCCCCGGAAAAATTTCTTGGACGATCGTGACTCTCTAGAACTCTAGCATGATGGTGGTAATGTATACAGATCGATCATCTCGTCTCCAAAATCACTCGTGTGAACTTCTACCAAAACTTCTCTGATGATATTGGGTGAGACGGAATGTGGTAATCGTCTTCGCTTTGTTTTTTGTTTCTCTTTGGAATGATGTGACCGTTTCATGACTGTGAACTATTTAACTCCGATTTGGTATTACTATCTCACTCACTCCATATATAGAACCCCGGAGGATGTTTTCCTTCACGTCCGCGTCACTCATTTTGAGAATTTGATTTGAATTTTTTTAACTTTGCTTTTAAATACATTTATCCTTTTTGATTTTTTAAAAATCCCCCTTTTTAAAATTTATTAATGTCAAATTAAATGTTTTAAGACTTTTTGGAAATGTGTTTGTTAGTAAAAAAAATTCTTTGAAACTTAAATTTTTGTTTTATAGTTCTTAAAAAATAATAATTTTGTCTATTTGTTTTTCATTTTTGCATTCTAATTGTTTTTATTTTTACATTTGTAAAAAGTTTTTTAATCTTTTCTTAGTAAATTTTAAATGTTTTCAAAAAGGTTTAATTTGTACAATTTTTAAAAGTTTTAAAATTTATACACGATTTTGTAATTTTAAAATATACTATCTTTTAAAGTTTTTAACTTTTTTAATTTTGTTTATTTTTACGACATTTAAATTTTAAAAACACTTTTATATTACGATTTCTGATATTCATCTTTATTTCTTTTTTTTAGTAAATGTTATTACAATTTTCCGAACTTTTTCCGGAGTTTCTTTTAGATCCCTGTTAGTTTTGGAATTTAAGTATTACTTTTATTCTCGGCCCCATTTTTATAAAATATTCTGGGTATTTAGTCTCCAGTAAATTCAGTGTCAATTTTGGAATTTTCGTACGACTTTAGTCACGACCATTTTAATCTAATAGACTCAGACATTATAATAAAATACTGCGGGGATTTTTTGGTCTACGCTAAGCTTCGTCTTAGTTTCGGAAAGTAAGACTTTTAGTCGCGCCCATTTGGATATAATATTATGGGGTTATCTTTGTTCTCCGCTAAGCTCCGTGTCAATTTCGGAATTTTAGTATTACGTTTAGTCTCAGACAGTATTGTTTTAGCCTCCGCTAATTTCCCTTTCAGTTTCGTCTAGGTCATCTAAATCCGGTAGATATCTTGAATTATGGCTCCACTGTTGCGGGTCATATATCATATTAAAACACTCCTCTTTCATCTATATATCGTCATTACAGCCGCCATTTTGAATTTCACCTAGTTTCCTGTTAAGTTAATTTAATATATATTAGCCCTACATCATCAGCCCACAATATTAAAACTCCACAGGACCCCAGAGTGCCATTATAAGGTTAAATTCCCATAGGCCTCCAAAGTGGCCCACAATTTTACATTTCCAAAGGGCCCCAAATTGAACTCAATATCATTTATCCTACCAGTTTGTGTGATTTCTTATCCTTATGTATGTCTTTTTTGACAACAAATCGAATGTCTCTATTATCTATCGCAGAAACATCCCGAATTCACCTGCAATATTTAGAAATAATAATGTAAATGCACATTTAGGTATATTAACTATCTCGATGCTGTAAGAGCACCATCAACAAAATTTATCGCTTTTCGTGCACAAATGCTAACATGAACACATTCGACAAGTATCCATAATTTTTAGCTCAAATAAGAATAAACGAGGAAGTTTCCCTCTCGAGTTTTTTTATTATTAATATTATTATTATCTTTATATGACATTAGCAAGCAGAGGAGAAATATAATCCATCCATCAATCAGCCCTTCGTCTGGCATTTTTGCCATCTTCACAGGGGACCATGTTCATCATCAAATGCGTGCGTCTAATTATAAATTTTGTCTAGTATTATCCCATCAGCTGCATGACTCATTACATAGGATTGGACACAAAACAGGCAATTAAGACGACTACGAAACTATTTTGTCAAATCTAGCCATTTAGTGCCACTATACAAAAAGGACCTGCCTCTGAATCATTTGACCTTGTTATGCTTCGTACAGGTTTTCCGGTACAAATGAAACTCATCCCCTAAATAAAAGACATTTTTCGGTACCGAGGGCATATTAGTCGTAATAAGTATTTCAGAAAACATTTTTGAGAGCCTACCAATTATAACCATACGCTGTTGGATCTATCACAAATTTGCAAAATGGAATTGTGTGGCTTTCGCTCTAATTTAAGGCGAAAGTAGGGCACAGACAACTAATTCAATTTAATGTTTGGCCAAATTACAATAATTGTATGGTAAGATCGGCAAATCACGCTTACATCTTATGAAAGATCTATGCAAGAAGAAAGGTTTAGTACGATGAAAATGATATTTGTTCAGCCAATCAGCGACACCCATTCTTTAAAATGCGATATTCAATATACCATTACACATTGACTGGTTTCGTAGATCATAAAATAATTAGTTGCCTGTGACCTAAAATCAAATTTTACCACATTATCATTATTCGTAGTCAACAGCACTTCCCTTGAAACCTCCTGCAAAAGCATAGTTCTCTCGCAATTACTGTTTTGAAGATATCGAGGAATTTGTTTCAATTTTGGAGTCTTTTTAAATGATCAATTGATAACCTTTTCCATAAAAGAATAAAAGTTTCCCTCTAAAACTTCTTAATCTATCAGCAACAAAAATGTATTTTGATTTCTATGTGGATGTGTAGTGCATATCTTAAGCTAAATGAATTTCAATGCACATTGCAAAACGACTCCGACAAAGGGAGGTAATCCGGGATTGTTACATAGGCTCCAAGTCGGTATAAAATATTCAAACTTTTTGCATTTCTCAAACCATTACTCAACGTCATTGAATGTGCTTACATAAAATCGGTATTGTTTGCATTTCGTCCGTTAGAGGGTGATGTCTGGCAAATGTTTAGATGAAAAGTGTGTGTGTATAGTCATTGATGTAGAAAAGGTAAGTAAATATTGGAACCCACTACATCTTCTTCACATACTTTAATTTTCACCACGTTTAAGAAACCAATCGGTCCCTTTCGGTGTTAATGAAATCCCAAGTTACATAGTTTATCGATTATCAAAAAAAAGTGTTTTCTAGACCATTTGCGTCTTTGTACCTGAGGAAAAAAGATCCACCCGTAATAAAGTAAGTTAGATATTTGAGGAAATGGATGAAAAGTATAGAAAAACAGAAGAAAAAATTATGATAAATAAATTGCCAAGTTACAGAAGCAAGATACGACACCTAAAAGATAGTAATCATGCAACCTCATTTAGTGGTCTGGTTGTGTCCGGGTAGATGTGCCCGTTTTGACAAAATAGGGAAAAATGCAATAATTGTTATGCAAACGTTAGTATAAGAACTGTACATTTTTCATCCCTAGACTTTAATAATTGCAACAATATAGTTCCACTTTTGAAAGCCAAGAATTGTTAATCAAACATTTATGTCCTCAATTTACAACAGACAGGCTTTTAGAGACACGTATTATTAATAGCGCTGATGAGAAAATGCATTACACAACATTTTAATAAGCAATCCCTGTATAGCCAGTGTGACAAAAATTGGTGCTGTAAGTAAAAACGTCGAGAACTTTCACAACAGACAACTTATTCCTAAAATTACACAACATTCAGTGAAACTGGCTGATAAGACGGGTGAAAAAGGGCTTGTGCATATTTTAGCCGGGTCCTTTTCTCCTGGGTGTATATCTTGCTATATAGCACAGACAACTAATTCAATTCCCATAGACCGTAACATTAATGTTTGGCCAAATTACTATACTTGTCTTATAAGATTGGCAAATCACACTTACATCTTATGAATGATCTATCCAAGAGGAAACTTTTAAAACGATGAAAAGTATATGCTGCACGCCTCGTTTGTAAAACATATGCCCATGTAGGTGCCTGCTATAAATATCTTCACTGGTAAGATCTTTCCATTTACATCCAGTAGTACATGTGCAGCGACAGCGATAACAAAGATGGTTTTAGGTTCAAGCCTACTAATGCGTACAATTTACCCACACGCAGGCTTCTTCAAACAAATTTAGTTTATTTTTGTACGGTAATTGTTTTCAGCCAATCAGCGATCTTAGTTCTTTTAAATACAGCATTTAATATACCACCACACATATGATGGTTTCTTAGCTCATACAATAATTAGTTGCCTGTGACCAGAATATAGTGTGTATTTTTGCCCAAGCAACTGGTTATTGCCAAACAGAAGTGTGTGAAATATGTTGATCCTGACGTTACTCTGTATTGCCAATATTTCATGTAACCTTTGAGTTGTCAGTAAATGTTGACTGCGATTTTGTTCATATTCCTTTTCTTTTACTTTAATTGTTGAATTGCCAAATGTAAATACCTGGTATCGGAGAGATTCTTGATAGGTTATGTGAAATTTAATTAATATTGGAACAATAAACATCGTACCTGCATGAGATTATAATGTTTTGCAAATTTAAAATGTACGTTTTTCCATTCACTTTGAAAATATATTCTCGGCAGTAGAACCACGAATATATGTTCGTATAAATAAGTCTATATATATATATATATATATATATATATATATATATATATATATATATATATATATATATATATATTGCTTCATAAAACGTCTGAGAGTAATGAAATATATATAAAACCTTCGAATAAAGAGCAGAAAAAAAGAACAAAAAGATCCGCATGGGCAATGTGATTTGCATTAGACTTAAAAATTTCGATTTCGGAACAATTTCAATAAAAAATATTACTATTACTTCAAATGCTATTCAAATCTACCAGCAAGATCTTCCTTTGTTATTAAAGACGTGTTTTTTTAACAAAAATAGATGTCGATACTCTGGTCCGATTTTTTAAATATACTGACTAGTGTATTTTATTCCTAAACACAGTTTACATCTTTGTGCTATTAAGAAGCCAATAAGGATGACAACTACTAACTGAACCGATTACCAAGGACTAATTGAAATTAGAAAATTACACCATTTCCATATCAGGCTTGACTTATCCATGCCAAGCAAGTCATCTTGTAAGCAATTTTCCAACATCTTTTGTTTTTGAATCTTCTGTTGTTATAATATAACCATCTGGAACCACTCCAGAAGGGGCCTCACGCTCAAATGTCCTAGACATGTTCTTAATATACAAAAGTATCCAACTGTTAAAAAATATAAGAACAGAACAGAATAGAACTTTATTGATTTGACGTATGGAAAAAAGCACATAGTCACTACAATAACTAATTCATATACAATACACTGTTGCCTAAATGAATGAATAAATGAATAAATAAATAATTAAATAATGGCGATAGAAACATGACATGTGTACACATAAATCCTCGGAGAGAGAGAGAGAGAGAGAGAGAGAGAGAGAGAGAGAGAGAGAGAGAGAGAACTAGACAGCGAGTGAAGATAATCTAAGTTGGAATGCATTATGCACATATTTATCTAGGTATTGTACAGTTGTTAAATCTTCATTTTTAAGTAATTGTAGTAGTTTATACATCCTTGGTTTCTACCAATAATATGGGTCAATATAAGATTTCTAAGTGAGAGGTATAGAGGACAGATTAAGACAAAATGATATTCATCTTCGACCTCATTATTTACACAAACTTCGCATTTTCATTCATGCCGTTCGTTTTCTACATGCCTACTAGTCTCGATACTTAATTGGTGTGATCAAACCCCTAATTTACTTAAGCCTTTCTGTGTCTGGCATTAGCAATTATTCTAAGACAAGAAGCGGTTTCGAAGATATCTTTTATATCTGTATACATATATGAAGTTTTCGAAGCAACTGCTGAACTCCAGTCAGAATGAAATATATCTTTTACTCTTTGGTTACAAAGCGATAGAAAGGAAGATATCTTGACTGAATTAGGGTAATACCATACTTCTCCAAAGCCTGAGATCAATAGTATATTTCGCACATTAGAAACGCAGTTTTTATAATTCTTTCTTTTGCAATCTTTATGCATTAATTGGTTTATTTTTTAAAGAATATTTTTTTTTGGTTGTGTTTAGCACATTGAACCAATACCGAATGATGCGCACATATCTATTTAGATAAAGTGGATATCGGCCCAACTCTCCATATACAAACATATTATTGGTAGAAAGTTAAACATCTAGTAACTACTTGCAATATTTTCTGTGTACCCGTTCTATATTTTTAGCCTTAAAAAATCCCAAAATTTCACAGCAATAAGACACAATTGTAGATACAAAAGAGTCAAATAAATCACAGATTATATTCACTGGACATTGTAGATTATTAGTATTATTCAAAAGTACTTTCATTTCTTTGACACCTTTGCTAACAATAGTATCTGTAGTACATCGAAACGAGCCTCTGTTGGTAAAAACAAGTCCTAAATAAGTATCCACAATGTCTAGAAACACATCTCCATACTTAAATAAAACGTCTAGTCTTCTTATTCTTTTGGTAAAATTCATAACCTTTGTTCTGTCAGAATTTACAAATATATTCCATCTTATACAGTATGCATGTAACTTATCAAAGGATGCTTGTTGACCATCAGCTGTCTTTGAAAATATCACCGTATTATCAGCAAGCAACAAAAGATATAAAGAGATTTCTTCTAAATGATACCCGCTTCTATATTTGATTGTAATGTGATTTTCAGATCATTAATATAAAAAGAAAACAGAAATGGAGAGAGGTTTCCGCCTTGAAGAAGCCCAAGTGAACAATCGAAATAGTCTGAATGCGAGTTTAAGTGTTTACACATGACTGCACTGAGCTGTAAATAGATCTTATTATTGTTAACATTTTCCCAGTCACTCCGCATTTTACTACTTTTTGCCAAAGACTTGTCCTTTCTACATAATGAAAGACTTTTTTTAAATTAATAAAGGCACAAACAATTGTTTTCTTTTCATCAAGAAGTTTTTGAATAAAAACTTGAATATAAAAATGGCGCATATCTATTTAGATAAAGTGGATATCGGCCGAACTCTCCATATACAAACATATTGTTGGTAGAAAGTTTAACATCTAGTAACTACTTGCCATATTTTCTATCTATCCGTTCTATATTCTCTGCTTTCAAAAAGTCCCCAAATTTCACTGCAATAAGACAAAATTGGAGATACAACAGAATCAAATAAATCACACATTATATTCACTGGACAACGTAGATTATTATTAGTATTATTCAGAAGTACGTTCATTGCTTTGACACCATTGCCAGCAATAGTATCTGTAACACATCAAAACGAGCCTCTCTTGGTAAAAACAAGTCCTAAATAATAAATATTATCCACAATGTCTAGAAACACATCTCCATACTTAAATACAACGTCTAGTCTTCTAACTCTATTGTTAAAAGTTATAACCTTTGTTTTATCAATATTTACAAATATATTCCATCTTATACACTGTACAGTATGCATGTAACTTATCTAAGGATGCATGTAGACCATCTGCTGTCTCTGAAAATATCACCGTATCATCAGCAAACAATAAAAGATATAAATATATTTCTTCTAAAATGATACTCGGCTCTGTATTTGATTGTAATGCAATTTCCAGATCATTAATATAAAGAGAAAACAGAAATGGAGAGAGGCTTTCTCCTTTAAGAAGCCTAAGTGGGCAATCGAAATAGTCTGAGTGCGAGTTTAAGTGCTTTACTCATGACTGCACTGAGCAGTAAATAGATCTTATTATTGTTAACAATGTCACAGTCACTCCGTATTTTACTACTTTTTGCCAACGACATGTCCTTTCTTCATAATGAAATGCTTTTCTAAAATCAATAAAGGCACTAAAAAGCGTTTTCTTGTCCTCGAGAAGTTTTTTAATCAAATAATATAAAAATGGCGTCTACTGTACTATTATTCTTCTTAAAAGCAAATTGTGCATCAGTAATAATATTATATTTAATAGCCCAAAAGGAGAGTCTTTGATTCAATATGTTAGTGACAAATTTTCCTATACAGCTAAGCAGTGTTATTTCTATATAATTATTTGCGTCAGATGGATCACCTTTTTTAAAAGTTGGTAACTCTTGCTCCAATTTGAAGGATAATTACCGCTGCTAAATATCATATTAAAAAGTTTCAGCGTGCAATTTGATAAAAGTGGAAATGACTCAGTAATGTATTAATTCAAAACCGTGTCAAGACCTGTTCTTTATTATTGTTTAAATTTCTACAGCTGAGCCAAGTTCTTCAATTGTAATTGAAGTATACAACTCTGCAATTATCGATTCGCTTAAATACTCAGTTATATAATAGTCTAATTGACCAGTATTATTTTTTGGCACGGCTGTTGCGAGTTTCTTAAAATGTTCATAAAATCACAGCAATCATTCGAATAATTACTGAAACGTTTCCAGACTTTTAAAAAGATTCCAAAACTTACGTGGATTTCCTTTTCGTAAATCACGCAATGCTTGCCCTCTTGATCTATTGTAGAGCAATTTACGCGTTAGGCCGAATTTTTTGTATTCTTTTTTATTCATCCTGTAAAATTAATTCTTTTTATAAACCAAGAAGCATTATTTTTAATACGAACATTACATTAAATATTCTTGAAAATGTACCGGTTTTTTTTCAAAATATCGATTTGCGTGTTTGGTAATAAAGAGCGTCAATGCTTCAGCTCTTATATCGATTGTGTTTTGGTGTATGAGTTCAATAGTAATACCGTTAAAGTGTTCTTCCAATTCCCCAATGTCTCGTTGTATATCAGCAAGAAATTCGGTTTTAAAATCAGGATTCCATTTATGTTGTAGCTTTGTAAATTTCAAATAATTCAGAAGATAAAATTAGAGTTGTCAGCGAAAACAATAAGATAAATAATTCTGAAGATAAATTGAAGTTGTCAACGAGAAGGACAATGGACTATGATTTGAAAATTCTGTTAATCTATGTACTCTGAAGTTTTTAATGTAGTAGAAATTATTCTCAGTAGTCAAAACATAATCAATTGTACTTTCTCTATTTGTTGTGAAACATGTGTACTGACCCTTATTTGCGTCTTCACCTAATCTTCCATTTACAATGCGTATACCAGTGCTCTTACATAAGTCGAGTAGGTGATTTCCAAAACTGTTACTGTTTTTGGTCATGATTAGCACGTAGTGTTGTTATATTTATGGCAATTTGGCAGAGAATTTATTTTTGTTTAAAAATGGAAAGTTATTTTTATCACGCTGTTGTAAAAATAAAATAACCATATACAGTGGATAATATGATAAAAGATCTCTGAGACAACGAAACAATAAAATAAATTTCTGTAAATGTAATAAGCGATAATTCATTCATTAGGAGACAAAATGGGAATATAAATACAGCTATTCTGTCACAATGACAAGTTTACGATCACATAATAAGCTAAACAGGATCTCAGGAATAATTATTGTACGATCTTCCTCCGAGTAGACGTGTACAAAACATGAGGACCAGATAACTGTTTCTACAATCAAAGATGAAACAGTCTATACTCTATGTTTAAAGAGGAAGCCTAGAGATTATTAAAATAAATCATGTTCAAACTGAGACAAACTCAATATTACGTCCTACGGTTGGTGGAATATTTATTGTTTTCCAAACCAAACACCAATAGTTTTAGTCAAATCTGAGCTAGCATACTCTTGGTGCCTAGTTCTTCTAAATTATGAAATGACTCGATTTCCACTTTTATTATTCTTGTTCTGTCGTTTCATGCTGACATATAGAGTTTTTTTGGAAATAAGGTTTGCGTCTTTATAGGTTTGTCTATTACCCACTATTAGTAACGAAACAAGCAGAATGAAAATGTTGTTCGATCTTTGATTCCGAAAAACAAAATTGCAGAGCGTAAATATATTCTGGGAATTTTTGTGACCCATTATACAAAAATATTTTTAAAAAACTACTTGTAATTGATATCAAACAACAAAGGACTACGTCCCTAACGAATCAACGAATGAATTGTACATTAAGTGATCAAACATCCTCCACAATTTCCAGTCTACCTACCAATGTTCTAAAATCACTTGACCTGTATGAATTGGCATTTTGGAAAAAAAGATCACTTGACCAGTCAGACTTGTCAAATAATTTAACATCAAATCACTACTAAACTGCTTACACCTGAGAATACATAATGAAATATTTGATTTGTTTTCACATAGCAAATGGCTGAGGCATAGAGCTATATTGTTTTAAATTCAACATGTTTAGAAAGCTGAAATCATGAGTTTAACATGAAAGTAACCGTGTCACTATCTGGAGATAATGTGTATTTGTTCACAAATTTAGATGGGCCTGATCAAGCTAATTGTATTACCCCCCCCCCTCCCAAAAAAAAAAAAAAAACACAACAACAACATGCAATTGTTTGTATTGTTGATATTTAGCATTAAAAAGAAACTTAAAATGTGTTTAACAAGATTTAGAGATTTACAAATTACCTTCAATGGTGATAACATTCAAATGAGCAGAATTATCTTTAGAAATAAGATGAAAAAAAATCCAATTAAATTTTTAAAGATGTCATTAACTTTATATTTGATGTGGGTAAATACACGAAATAGTATGCAGCTAAGTTTGCAGTGCAAGTTGAAGATATCTTTAACTTGACAGAAAGTTCCGGAATTTGTCTGCTACATTGAACAGCAGTAATATAAATGCACATTTAGGAATATTAACTGTTTCGATGCTCTAATGGCACCATACACAAGATTCATTGATTTTCCTGCACTGACGCTAACATTAATGGATAAGAAACTTATATATATATATATATATATATATATATCTTTTAGACAAAATAAGAATAAAATATAATCATACAAAGTTTGTTGTCTGAGTTTTCTTCATTTGATCAGACATTAGCAAGCAGAGAAAAATATAATATATTTATCAATCAGCTCTTGATCTCCTATATTGCCATCTTTATAGGATGCCATGTTCATCATCAAAGCATTCTCTCATCATTCTCTCATCATCTGTACGACTCATTTCACACGATTGGATCCAAAAGAGACAGTTAGGACGACTATAAAATTAGTGTCAAACCAATCCATTTTGTGTCACGGGAAATAAAAGGATCTGCCTCTGAATCATTTGAATTTGTTATTGCTTCGTGCAGGTTTTCCAGTACGAATGAAACTCATCCCCTAAAATAACGACCTAGCATTTTTTTCGGTAGCGAGATCATATTAGTCTAAACAAATTAATTATACAAAAAATATGTTTGTGGGAGTTATCAAGAAGTGTTGGATTTGCCACTAATGTATAAATGAGAATCGTGTGGCTTCTGCTATCGAAAGTCTACTTAGTGTGTATGTTTGCCTACGAATCTGCTTATTACCGAAAAGAAGTGTGTTTATCAGGTTGATCTTAAAGCTACTCTGTCTTATATTGCCAATATTTCATGTAACCTTTAAGTTGTCAAAGAGAACCGACTGTGTTTTTGTTCATATTTCTATTCTTATTTTTACTTTTTTTCTGATTTGCCAAACTTAAATACCTTGATTGTTTGATAGAGTAAGTGAAATTTAGTTAATATTAGAACTGTAAACATCGTATCTGCATTGGGAATTCAAAATCTAAATCTCTCCATTCGTTCACAAAATATATTTTCAGCAGTCGAACCACCAATATATGTCCGTACATATAAGTCTATATATTTCATTTATTTTCGAAAACAATCTCAGAGTAAAGGAATGTAGATAATCTATTAAAAGGAAGAACAAAAAGAAAATATATAAAATGCTTCGACAATGTGATTTGCAGTAAAGTTTACGATATGCATTTTAAAACGAAGTCAACAAAACAAATTAAAACTTCAAATGCTTCTATAATTTATAAGCAAGTTTCTCCTTAGCTTTAAAGGACGTGTTTCATAAAATAGCTCTCGATACTCTGATCCAATCAATTCTATACTGACATATGTGTTTTTTTTCTTCCGAAATAAAGTTAACATCTTAGTGCGATTAAGAAGCCAACAAGGATAATAACTATTAATTGAGCTTCGTAGATTATAAGACAAATTGAAATTACAAAACTATCCCATTTGTTTCAGACCAGGCTTGACTTATCCATGCGAGATATGTTATTTTGTAGGCAATTTCTGAGCATCATATGTTTTTGAGTATTCTGTTGTTATAATATAACCATTTGGAAGGAGGTCGACTCCAAAAAGTGGCCTAGAGCTCAAATGTTCTAGTCACAGACTTAATATACCGTCATTCTTTTTTACTTATTGAATGAATAAAATAATATCAAATTTGACATTTTACGAATAATGTATTTATTGTTAATATTATGTCTCTACCTGTCTAATATTCTTGAGAGAAGAACCATCACAAACATATCTAACTGTTACAAAATATATATTAACGATACAGTTGCTATATTTCACGAATTTTTGCAATGAATTTAAAACATGGAGAGATCCTTTTGGTACGCTGTAGTAAAACAAAAAGCCATTTACAATGTAAACGAGAATAAAAGGTCTCTGAGACAAATAAACATGAAAATATTGCTGTATAGATGTAAGTGACGATTATTCATTCATTAGCAGGCAAAACGGAACATAAATGCAGCTATTAGGAGTAAAAAGCTTTAAGGATGCACATATAATAATTCCATCCGGTGTAGTCGCAATGACAAGTTAGCTATCACACAATAAGCTAAACAGGATATCAGGGATACTTATTCTACGATCATCCTCTTCCGCATAGACGTTCATAAATCATAAGGATAAGAACACTGTTTCTAAGGTCAAGGATAAAAGTTTAATCTCATATATATATATATATATATATATATATATATATATATATATATATATATATATATATATATATATATATATATATACCAAGATTCAAGATTATGAAACTAAATCATACTTAAACTTAGACAAACTAATATGTATGTCGTCCGTTATGCAATGTTTGCCAACCAAACCAAACACCAATAGTTTTAGTTGAGACTGAGAAAGCATACTCTCTGTGCCTAGTTCTTCTAAGTTATGAAATGATTCGGTTTCCACTTTTTATATTCTGGTTCTGTTGTTTTATACTGACATGTATAGTTTATTTTTGGAAAGAATGTCTGAGCCTTTATGTGTTTTTCTAACTAACTAACAGCATAAAACAAACAGAATGAATATGACTATTGATAAAGAATGTTGTTCTACATATTAACTCGAATAATAAAGCCGTAGAGCCTTGATATATTTTGAGAATTGTGGTTCATTATAGAGAACTATTTTAAAAAATATATAACTGACTGATATCAAACAAATGACTACGTCCCTAGGGAAGCAAAGACTGAAGTGTACATTCAGTGATCAAACACTGTGCACAATTCCCATAATCTACCTACATATGTTCTAAAATCCCTTGACCAATCAGACTTGGGGTATTTTTAGCATTAAAAATAATATAATAAAATGTCTGAGCCATAGCTATATTGTTTGAAATTCAAAATTTTTTAGAGCAGATTTCATGAGCTAGCATGAAAGTTAAAGTGTCAGTATCTGGACATCATGTTAGTAGTATTTTGTGGAACTCTGGGATCACACACAGCTGTGATTAATGAGAATTAACATTACGGCCTCCATTAACAAAATTGTGCTCTCTTGGGTCAACGAAAATTCCATGTTAAAAAATCCATAGGTTTAACATTAAGTTGGTACTCTGGGATCAAGGGGAATTTAACATTAGTCCATATGATAAACATGATGGGTCTGTCTGGGGTCAGGAGAGAAAATGTAATGTGAAAAACACTGACACATACTGAACAACACACTGTGTGATTCACCAGCACCCACCCATTTACTGACCAACACCTACCCTTACTAACCAAAACTCCATCTTACTGACCAGAGCCGACTCATCTACTGACAAACACCTATACTTACTAACCAACTAAAAAGGAGGAGTGCTTCCACAAACATACTATTAGCCTTGAAAAGGGTAGGAATATACACACAAACATACTGATATACTATCACGAAAAGTTAAAGGTGTTCACACATTATACAAACAAACATACATATATACTAGAACACGCAAGAGAGAAGGGTTGCTTAAACATGCACATAAACATCCATGGGGATTTAAGTTTTGGTTTTGAAAGATATACAAAACATACAAATCAAATATTGGCAATGATTGAGTAGTATCTTTGTTGATAAGAGAACTAGGTGGCCCTGAAAAGGGCCCTTTGTTCTTGTTCTGGATCGTTTATTTTATCGATATCCTGGACAACTGCACCTCCATGGCCTGGCTCTGCAGTAAGAGCACATCTTTTGTAGTTTGTGCTACATCCGTCGACGGAGACGGAGAGTCTAAAATTATTTCCATCGGCCTCGAACTTCCAATCTTCTGTCTGTGGGATGAGGGGTTGTTCTTGCTGATAGTATTCCTGCTGCTGCTGCTGATGTTGTTATTGTTGCTACTGCTGTTGACAGAGGTATTCATCCCTCTCATATTCGTGTTGCCTAAGCCTATGCTGGACCCGTATCTAGTTTTGGTTGAGGCATGGGAATTCCTTCTCCATCTTCTCTCGCTAACTTTCCCTCTTCTCCTCTGCACAAGTTCTCTTTATCTTCTCTACTTTTTCTTCCAGTACTTCCTTGATGAAATGTTTCTACATCCTGAAATATATAATCCCCCTCTTGATATGTCTTGCGAGGGGGTAATACTATTTTACTCTGCCCAGGATGTGATCCACTCTTTTGAAATACGACAAGGCTTCACACACTTTAAGTACTTGCACTGGCTGGTTCATTTTTCTTCTGCACAGAATCAATGACGAATGGCAAGTATATTGAACGCACCGCTTTATATGCTTTAAGCTCAGACATAAGAAAAGCATCCCTCAAATTCAGTACGCGGACGTGAAGGAAAACATTCCTAGGTGTCGTATAATGCAGGTCAGGAGCAATCACGCACCTTAGAGAAACCATCCTCCTTAGAAAGTCAAAGAAAAAGATCGACAGAGAGAGAGAAAATGAAAAAGTATGTGCAAAGAATCACAAACCAATCTAACATCAACATTCATTTAATAAGCCTCGCTAAGTCAATACAACAAAGAATGGACAGGGAGAATTATGGCCAGTCCCTCCCTCTACATGTACAACTGACAAATACCAAAATTGTTTAAATATGAACGCATGTACAAGGTTAACAATATTGAGAAGTTGGTCTGGACTTCCAATGATTTAGAACAGTATCATTTTGCCTTCGATGACACTACGTTTCTGAAATAGGAAAACAAATATACATAAATGATCACTAAACCACATTTCTATTTTTGCAGCGTTTCTATATAAATCACCTTCAAAACAAGTAAGTAAATGTACTAATGGGAATCCAGGACTGCGTTCATCAAGAAAATACACACAATATTAACCACACATCACACAACCCGATCTTTGTAATCTTAGATTATTGAATTGAGTGGATACAGCATTTCTTCTTATAAAGTCTATGATATC
The DNA here is from genome assembly GCA_029931535.1 of Margaritifera margaritifera. Taxonomy (NCBI): domain Eukaryota; kingdom Metazoa; phylum Mollusca; class Bivalvia; order Unionida; family Margaritiferidae; genus Margaritifera; species Margaritifera margaritifera. Next base: position 6,760,560 of record JAQPZY010001696.1, on the reverse strand, counting down.
GTCATCTAGAGGAGGCAATCCAAAGAAAAAAAAAACAATTCCACACTGTGGTTGTTGGGAAAGTAGACGGCTACCCAATGGGTTCCTGAGTGATGACTGTTTTGTTTTAATAGTCTATGATCACTTTCCCCAGACTCTTGATTTCAATGGTATTATCAAATCCAGCATACAAGATCACGTTCACTGTGTTCACGATGCAAAGTGTAAACTGAAGTTCCACACGATGTTGGCCTGATGTTACAGGGTCTGGATTGAAATCAAATCCTCACAAACCATATCCTTCTGCATAATCGTCGTACGAAATGTCGCCTGTACTGTTGGTTCCTAATTGTCATGTCGCTTCAAACAGAATAAGGAAAGATCTCAAGTAATTTTACTAGGCACAGTTAGGTTCAAATGGTCTAGTACACAACCACTGACCGTCTTGTGTCACTTCTATACAGGACACTTTGTAGTGTTGGAACATGAAAGGGTTTTATCAATAGTTCCGTTGAAGGCAGCATTGCTGACGATGCCAATAAACAAACGCTTTGGCATTTAACTACGAAGACATGTTCTTCGATCTTGGATCGGAGTCCAGAGGCAATCGTGAAGGTTTTGACTTCTACTCGTCGTGGTGGGGGATACTTGGATGTGTTACTTGTCAGAGCTTGACTGATGTCGTTTCCCACTTAGGTAAGACCTCCACACGTCGTACGTAGAGTCTGGCTTCTTCGATGTTTGTTTTGTACTCGTAACATCACCCATCAAATTGAGCACAGTACTACTTAGATTCAGTCTCAGACGTACATCCACACCATTCAGCAAAATACTTGTCTTGCAACCACATGTCCAAGCCTTTGTTTGATTTTGTTTTGGCTATCGTTAAATCCTACATTGTGAGGATCGGTATCTTCTGCCAGCTCTGTCTCGTTGAAGGCACCCAAGGTGTCAGGTTTCCACACCATCGATGCATGGAGGTGTATGCTCTTGGCTTCTTTTCAGCAAGTCAGGAGATGCTCGAGGTAAGGTCAGTATGGGTAAGTGTCGACGTTGCTGCTAAATAGTTTGTTGTTCAAGTACAAATCCACTTCGCTGTACAATGAATGAATGAACTTGTTGACGGGAGCTACTCTGGGATCGACGCCTGGATTGGTGTTGTCGATTTTGAGAAATTTGACATTCAGGTGCAGGTAACTATTATTCAGATCGATATAATCTTCGGTGTGTCCTTTGTTTTCAAACTCAATAGGAACTGAAGTGGTGAAAGACGACACGGAATGAAAGTCTACCCACTCGGATTCTTGCATCGACATCGCCGTTGTAGGCATGGCAAACATATCGAGTTTTGTCTTGGAACATTTCCAAGAATCTCAGTATATCATTTGTTTTAGTAATCAAAAAAGTCAAAATCTCTCACTGCTTTTTTTTCTTATTCTTTTTCTGGTCATATCTGTGAGGTCTGAAGGGCTTTCGACATCTCTTTCTGTCTTGTCCATGCTGTGGTTAAGATGATGAATCAATGCCTTCGGTAGGAATGTGAAGTGAAATTATAGGGATGTCTCGGTGACCAAAGAGTTCAACACATTTTTCCTGCTTTCATTACCGCTTGTTTACGTTTTTGTAGGTCAATAAGTAATTTTTGAAGAATTTCTTTTCTTTGCGTCAAGGCAGCATCTTTTAAAGGACACAATCTTCGAGTCACCGTTGGTTTTAAGATGGTTGCCAATGTACCAAAATCCTATGTTAACTAAACTCACAATCCATGTTCTCATTCTCGAGCTACTCCTCGGTACACAGGATACATAAGTTACAATTCACTGGAGAATCATTTTCAAAAATGTATTCTGACGGTGACTTTTCCTTTAGAGAATATAATTTTTATCCAAGATCCATTTTATAATAATATTGACACTGTCAAAATACGATTTACTAAAAGGAAGATAAAGAGGATGCACACATTCTCGGTGAACGTGATACGTGTTTCCTCCTTCATCGTAAGATGTTTTGGCAGAATCCACTTTGTTAGGAATGAATCTCAGCCATGGAGCAGCTGTGTTTCCCACTACGGTATTCTCGACGACGTCAGAGTACACAAACATCAAATTCAGTCCTTCCTTCAATTCGATAGGGCATCGAACATATTTGAAAAATTGGTTGTTGTTGATGATGATGTCTTTGGCTGAAGTGTGAGCTGTGTTTCCACCCAGAATTGCAAACAAACTGGGAGAAAAAGTGATGGAGAGTGTTTTGCAGTCGGAATAATTTAAGACGATGAGACGGTGGATGGTACTAGATCAGCACACTTAGGTGAGTTTTGTCCAATACTTTACCAAACTGATCGTTGAAAATAGTAAAATTGTTTTGACGAGATACCCGGCACTAAAATAATATCCTGCAGACAGTCTCCTGTCATAGATATTCAATTGGAGATTAACTGGTGCCGGAGGGGTGTTTTTTTATTTCGTAATAGCCAGGATAATTTTTGTTCAAATGTTCTTGGACTTGTTCGTAGAGTATTTTTACGACAAGAATGGTTTGATCTGCGGTAATCTTCAAGACTTCAGTGGGATGAGTGATTTCTTCCAAAGCCCGTTCCCAATTAGCTTCGTACTCTAATTGTATGGATTGAGGTAACTTGGCCTTGAAACAACATAATTTGTTGCTGGGAAAACACATCCATAAAAGTATCACTATATAATGTTAAATCAAATTGGTTATTCATATTCCGATGGTTCTTGTCTCCGAGAAGTCACTTGATGTCAAAGGAGAATGATTTTCCAAGTATTCCAGAGAATTGCTATGACTGGCCTTGGTGCTACCGTTGTTACTACTGTCGGTATATTTCAGCGAAGGATTGGCAAAAAGTTAGCCAATACACCTGCTGAGTAAAATAGTCCACAGTTGTTTACCTCTTTGTTGCAAACTCAAGTTTTGTTCCAAGACGATTTGATTTTTAGAAACAATTTCTCCACACCACACCCACTGTGGTCGTTGTTTTTTGTAGTTCTTGGAGAGATGAACTCGGAGAAGGGGTTGCAGTGTTTAATGCATGTTTGTGACTTCTGCTTCTTTTATAGACAATGACTTGTGAAACTGCTATAAAAAAACAAGTATGTCGTCCAGCTGAGTAAATACCATTTTCAAAAGTATGTTTTGTTTTTCCAATGCGAACCCAATTTTCTGTGTTTAACATTTCTTTCTCCATTCTAGTCTCCGACGTTTGAAACAATCGATCAAATACAGTCATTTCGTTTTGAGACGTCACTTCTTCTGGATTTCATCCAATGCTACTATAGTACAATTGGTTGTAAGCTTTCACCAGATGTGGTAATACGTCAATGTATTTGAGAATATGTCGATGTGTAAAATATTTCACATACGTTCTTTCAAGGTTATTTGACTTTGGTCTCAGGATTTCCAGTGGTGAAAAAATAAATATATCATTTTATCAATTATTTTTAAAAAGCTTTGCTTTTATCCGTTTGCCATAGCAGAGGGTGTCGACCACTTTGTTTCAAGACAATTTTTAAAGCTTGTACTAACTCTGAACTTGTTTCAGAGATCAAAGGAACTACCCAAGTCGATTTTGAAAACACATCAATAGCACAAAACAAATATTTGTAACCTCGACTGTTCGTAGCTAAACGATAAACATCTTCTAAATCAGCTTGCCATTGATGATCGATTCATGCAAGTTTCTTTTGACTTCTTGGAACGTTTTGTCGAATAGGTTTGTGTAACGTGTACGTCAATTGTTCTTGTAACCATGATCCAATTTTTGAATTTCTCCATAGCCAGCTGCATAGGAAGGATTGTAGTAAATGCTGTCCAAATGTGTGTCCATGTTATTGCTGCTCAATAAGTCAACCAACTTTCGATGCTCTTTTCCTCGTGTGGTAGCAATGCTTTACGTGTCTGACAAAAAGAGTAGTAAATGATGATGATGCCTGAACAGGGAAGATCGGTTCTCCATGTACTTCTCTCTACACTTCTTTCTTTTTCTCTTCTCTTGTCATCAACTTTTTCACTGAACCACTTGTTGATGCAAGTGTCAACTTGGTATTTTAGCAGGTGTGGTTTGAAACTCTTCGAAGTCTTCTCCTTTCACTTCCTCTTCCATGGCTGTGGCTGTGTCTATGATCGTCTTTGGAGCTGCTGCTGTTTTTCTTTCTTCGGGTTTCATGACATTCTTGAAATCTCTCAGAGTAGATTTAGCCGTCTCGTCTAAAGCTTTCTGGTGAAAGAGTTGACGACGTTGCAATAATTGTCGGTACCGTTGCAATTTTCCGTTTCTGACAAATCTGTTTGACCCATCAACGATTTTTAACTCTTGTTGTAAGCGTGACATCTCAGTGAGATTAGGATTTGGAGGTAAATTTGTTCCACCGCTTGTAAGTTTAATTTTCGTCCTTCCATAAAATCTAGGTGTACTGGTGTGATGTACTTCCAGAAAGGTCTGTCCATTTTATGTTCACCTCAATACTTCTCCTAAAAGAGGTCCAGCATTCGACCCTAGCAACTGACCCATCGACATGGGAAGAAATCCTCCTCGTTTTTCTTTTGACTTACTGGAATTTCTTTTCACCATTTGACGAAGAACGTGACGATGTCGTCCTAATCGCTGTTTCTGTATCTTGGTCAAATGATCCGTTCCTTTCAAGACGTTAAAATAACATTCACACACCGTATGTATGATTTCTTTAGGAGCTGTTTGAGTGATCTGTTTTCGCATCGGGGCATTGGCTTCGGTAAGTGCTGACAAGATATCCCAATGTTTAGCTAAATGAGAAGGGATAGCCGGTTTTCCTTTTTTGAGAGACACCTTTGGACGTCGAAGATGGTGAGAAGTTTGAGAGGAAGACATCTTGTTCAGAGGAACTGAAGTTAATATTGTCCAAAACTTTTTTTATTTACTGGAATTAGTCTCCACTGTTTGTCGGGACGTCGCAGCAATTTGACTTTGGGACTAAATTGTGCCATTTTTTGCTTGGACAAATCCAGTAAACATTGCAACATTCCTGTTCTGTGTTGCACTTTTGTTAGGGGATGCTACCTTTCTGGCTGCAGCAGCTAAAGAAGACGTCGACGGAGAAAAAGTCGAAGTCCCTTTAGAGAAAGGTTTCCATCTTTTCCTCAGATGGGGAAACACTTGTCTTAAATCAGGTTTAGCTGCCATCATCAATAACGGAGGAGTAGGAGAAGAGGAAGGAGAGATTGCCGCAGATCGAGATTTTCGTGAGTACGTGCGCGTTCTGGCCGCAATACCTCTTTCCTTAAGGAGTCTTTTTTTTCGATTTCTTCTGCGGAGACAATTTGGAGTGTGAACTTGCTGCCACGCTTCCTTTTTGTCTGTCTTTTGGAATTTGGTTTTTGGATAGGTTTAGTTTTTTTTAGATTTGGCTACGGTATTAGAATCTCATCGTAGAAACGAATATAATTTGTTTCTTCGTTAGAATATCGATTCTTGGATCGGCCAGTTGTGTCAAAGCTACTTTTTTTTTCTTCAAATAAACGGTGTTTGATGAGGAATATAAATAATTCCTTGTAGTAACTGACGTGGTGTCAAAGTAAACCACTTGTGAATTTTGTTTCGTGACTGACTGCATACAGTGCACGGATCAATTTAGCATGAGGATAAGATGAAATGGAAGTCATGTTGAATACTGTCAGAGAAGAAAGAAGTGAATGGTATTTTTATAGCTTTTTAGACAGACGAAAACGTGGAAGATGGAAGAGGATGTGTAAATTCGTGACCGCCTTCTTGACACCAATAGTGAACAAATCCGTACGAAATCTAAAATAATCTGGATTGGTAGGTTTTAAATGGATTAGTAAATATGCACGTGGTAATTGACTGGCATCGTCATAAGCATAATTCAACCAGGGTGGTCCTAATTATTTAGCCATCACTTGAACTTGGACTTTTAAACAATACCGCATAATGAGCATTTGAGTATAAATAATACTAGCATTACAATGATGTCCTTTTCGTGTAAGCCAAACTTCTAAAGGAGTCGTATCGTCTTGTGGAATGAGTTTATTTTAAAAGTACTCGGTAATCCACTAAATCTTGAATGGTGTAATTAACTTACTACATTGGAATTCGATGTAACGTTTATGATAGACATCGTGGCATGGAGAGTCTTATTACGTGTTCGCAGAAGAGTCTTATCACGTGTTCGCACAAAACACACTCTCTTTTGTGTATGCTGAAGCTGTCTTCAATCAGTCTTTTTATAGCATTCAGGTACCAATGGTTATTCATTTTATGGTGTATTGTATGCGATTGTTATTTGCGTTTCACTCCGATCTGTACAAAGTAGTGGTAAATGCGTTCTAGCAGCTCCAAAGGTAAACTACGAATCCTGTCGTCTAAAGTATCCATGAGGATTATAATCTAGACAGACCAACGGAATGTAGTGACAGCATCCGGTATGTTCAAGGTAAGCTGTATCTTTATACTCCTATTCGTGGAGGTTCACCCTAGAACTGAAACACTGTACTTGGTCACCTTGATCTACGTAGATAAACCCTGCTCTCGCTAAAGATTTGGGAGTAGGTCGTTCCAAATATTTTGGCCATTTCCCTTTGAACGTCTGGAATCGATTGGCATAATCACAATAGCCAGGAAAAGCCACAGCACACGTGTATTCTTCTTTGATTTATAACTTTCGATACGTTTGTGGTATTCAGAGTGGTTTGAGAGGGCACGAATGACATACATAGATGAGCACACGGACGGCATCCCTTTCGATAATAGAAATAACATTCGTCTTCTATGTGTGGATGACAGTCTTCATGTCGATCGATGTACATGCAACTATCGGTGTCAACGTAAAGGACTCCGTCTGCTAAAGGTTCCAAGACGAAGTACAATTTTAAAGTGGCATTAGCTCTCACGTAAGCAGCAATGATGACATTGCCAAACTCGTCGGGGGAAATAAACTGTATGACCTCTTCGTAATTTACCAAGATCAAATCTTCACATATGGTTTCTTCTTATTTGATGATTTTCACTGAAAGTATTGACTTGGATCTACCAAGTATTCGGTCTTAGGCAATATCGGTCGTTGAGTCAGGTTTCCACACAAACAATTCAGTGTGACTTAAGCAAACAATCACCTTCCTTCGTTCTGTTCTGCGTGTTCTAAGTCGAGTCTTCGAAGTGTGACACCAGGAAGGATAGCAGCTGGTTTCATGTTTCAATTTTTAAAAAATCCCTGGACTCTAGTAGTTGTCCTTTTGGTATTGTTCTGCGGTAGGAAAGTGCCAAATTTCATACACTTTTAACAATTGGTATCCATGATCTAGAGCATGACAAAATTCGACACTTACCCACGTTTCTGTCAAGACGCGATCTTGGTCAGCGTGACGACATGGTTGCTGTTGATTATACGTTTCAGCACACATACGACATAAGGGAAACATCAGTTTTCCGTGGAAATGATGAGGCAACAAAAGATGGTACAAGTTCGTCGATGGAAGAATTTTACATTTGATCAAACCTTTGTACTGGCGAATGTGTTCGACGTCGATGTGTTCCGTCAAAATTTCAGGGTGACAGGTAGGAAATCGAGCATATTTACACACCCAAGGCTAGGACGAACATACATCGATTTATTTGATTTGTTGTTCTCCCTGAGATTAGTCGGCTTTGTACAACAAGCGTGTAGTATTGGTCCGTCCTCCAAACAAACTGTCGCGTGGATTCAAAGCTTTGATGTCCACCACATCGTAGTTTTTGACGATGCGTCAAACTTCTGGATCTGTTTTCAAACATCGATCGTACTCGTGTTACCACATTTCCGCCACTTGGTATCCTTGATTTTATAAACTCTTACGTCCTTGATATGTTTTGTCGTACAACTCTTCCACAGTTAACCCTGTTAAATGATGTTTCAGTTCACAGTGAGGATAACACGTGGGACATACATGAAATAAACATCCCTGAAAATCGTACACAATCTGTGTTTTTTCTGAATTCCATTCCATATACCGAATAAGATCCAATCTTTTTTTCTCCACCGTTTCTAGCATGTTGTATCCACTTGTCTTGAGATTCACATAAATAATGTAACTAGCGCAAAGCTTTGACTGATAATCGACGGATGAAAGATTGATAGGACTGAGGTGGTATGATGGTTAGTTTGTTCACGGGCATGAACTTCTTTCGGTACACTGATACACACGCTTCGGCAACGGTAGAAGCATCCTTCAATAGATCGATACCTCCGTGCTCCAGAAATAACTGTCGACATTTTCCACAACAACGTCGTCGAATATCCACATCAGACTGACAACATTTCAACATTTCTTCTTCAAAATTAAATGGATCTGAAGAGTGGATTTGGTAGCAGGCATAGAAAGCTTCTCGCTGTTCTGTTCGCATATCGTAGGGGTCGTAGTAATGGATTTCAGGCAAAAGAGGGAGCACGACGTGTTCATTTTCTTCTGTGCTGAGAAAGTGTGGAAAATAGCCTGTACCTATTTCTGTCATTCCAAACGTTTTAGGCATTTTACTCAAAGTCATAGCAAAATAACCCCTGGCATCTTTAAACTGTACGTGTCCCACTTTTGTAAATGATTTTGACTCCATTCATAATGACTTGTGGAAATTCAGTTCCATGTCCTGAAAAATGTTTTTAAAGGAAAACTGTTTATAAAGGAACTGCCCGTCGTGTCCCGAGCAATTGTTGGCAATGGCTGTAGCGTATTGACGACATTGGCCAGAGCAATTCGTCTCCTCCTCGTTCCAGGTGTCGTTCGTGGGGTCTTAAACCCACTCAGCGAAATCTGAAAGAGTACTAGAGCGACGAAATATCTGTTCACGTCATCCTGGAATCATGCTACAATTCCGACAGTGATGAAATAAATGGTCCTGAACACAGCAGTGACAAGGGCAATGAGCCTCACAAAAGTTAGGAATGTTAGTTCCGTCTCTTGAGAACATTCAAAGTGACAAAAAGATCAAATCTTGTTTTCGTCATTCAATAATTCCATGGGTTCGGTGTCATATCTCTGAATATAACATTGACGATCCAACTCGACGACTTAGCCACAAATACGACATCGTTTCTTCCCTGGAAAAACGTATGATGTTTTTTTTATTGGAACAAGCATGCTGTCCACAGGTGGGACACACTGTTAGTAATTCTCAAGCACTTTTCGGTTGCTGGAATTGTTTCATGCAACATTGCTCGTAACAAATTGGATTCATGAATGTTCGTCTGCAAATAGAGCATCGAATCATGTTTGTCCTTCATGAATACAAGGTCGGCACACTAAACAGCCACGACATCTCTCGCCACAAGGAATATGTTGTTCCCGATTCCTAAATCCTTGAGTATATTTGTCACAATAGTAAATGTATCCGAGAAATCCTGCGATACTCTTAATGGCATCAAACTGAATTTGGTGATTATATATGTGAAAGATATGAATGTATTTTCCTCTAAACATGCGATCTCCACGAATGACATGAGGGTAAACTGTCAACGTATAGCACGGGTCGAGCATATCTTTAAATTTCTGTACTTCAGATACTCCACGCACGGTCTGTTTCCAAATTCCTGCTTGTTCCAAACGGAGTGCTGCTTCTCTCCTTTGTTTAGGTATGTCCGATTGTCTAATACTTGTCCATAATCGCTTCCATTTCGATGTATCAGTTTTCTCTACATAACCTCGATCACCATGATGGCGGGGGCTAAATACATCTAATCGTGATCTTTATTAATCTTGAGAGTTGTTTCACCGATAAAACGTTGCCTCGTCCACTACACGAATGAGGTGAAACGTGTGTCATATGAATAGTACCTTTTCCATCGATAATATCAAACTCATCATTGGATTGTTGAACGTGGTGAGTTTTGTTCAAGATTTAGGAAGAAGTTAATTCCGCAGGTCTGCTAAATTCGATCCAAACCGGAGATCACAAACTGTCGTGAGTTATCGACAGTCTCAGACGATCTTGATCTTTAGCTTGGCAATGCCGTTTCAACGTCTCTAACATTGACTGTAAAAAGAACGTAATGAAGACAGATGCTTTCTGTGCCAGGACATGAGATTGGGCTCTTTAAATTTGACCGTGTAAGTGTAAGCAGTCGTTCTAAATTTTAGGGAAGTCACATATTCAGCAGCTCGAATGTGAACATAATCTTCATGGGCTACTAAGTAATTTTCTTTTAAGGTCGATCTTTACTCTCTCGGTCTTGAGGAAGTGGCTGGTGTTGGATAGTGATCCATCATTTCCTCTTCAAAATCGCTAAGGTGAACTTCTGCCAAAACGTTTTGGACAGAATTGGGTGACACAGAACGTCGTCGTCGCCTCGCTTGGCTTTGAGATTCTCCTTGGAAGGGTGTCATCATTTCATGACGGTAGATTATTCAAATTTGATTTGACTAGGTTATCTCTCTCTCTCTCTCTTGGATTGCTTGGATTGAGAAGGTTTCTTTCTCTTGGATTTGGCTAAAGAAGTTTCATACATTTCTCTCAGGTGTTTTAACTCCGTCAAAATATCGTGTAACAACCTGAGAGTTTTGTTTTCACTCTCTTCCTTCTGTTCATGGTTCTATGTTTTCAGCTCCTCCTGTTGCTTTCTCTTTTTCTCCTATTGTTGTTATTGAACAAATGTCTGTTCTTCTTCTTCCTTTTTTGACGTTGTAAAAGAGGCTCTAACTCTTTTGTCTGTTTCTTTTTAAAACCATCATATGCTGGCAATAATGGAGAAGGAGGAGAAGTTGGTATCTGCAAAAAGTCTAGCGAGGATAAGATACTGCAAAAAGCCAAATCCAAATCCAAGTCATTCTCTGAAATAATACTCGCTACAAAAGCAGTATTTATACTATCACTCTGAGTATAAGAATTATCCACTGCAGGCACACACCAACAAAAGGTCTACATTTCAGCCAAGTTATACTGTACTCGCGATGGTCCTCACTTGTAAATAGCATGAACACTCATGGGTATATATATCGAAAGTGACGTCATGTGTCCGTTGTACTTTGGTTTGAAGATATATAAAATAAAACACTCTTTGGCTGAATTATGTCACACGCGTCATCGTGGGCCATCACCAAGATCACAGACACTGCTATCTGAAAGAGTAGAGTGTACATTGAAAAGCAAGGGTGCCTCAAGCGAGTATTGCTATATGGACGTGCAGTGCGGAGAACTTGTGAAGAAAGAAGAACACTGAAGCGATGATACGAACATTAACCAAATTTGGTTAACTACACCCATGGTCCTTTTTAGGGCCACCAAGGTCTCTCAGAAACAGAGACACTACTCAAATATTGCCAAACATCTATGATTTTATGTGTGTATGTCTTTGTCTTGTGTCTTTCAAAACTTAAACTTAAATCCCTCTCCACTCTTCTATATTGTGTGTGATGGTATGATAGTATCTTTATGTGCATAGTGTGTGAGAATTTTTATCCTCGTGTCATAGTATATAAGTATGTTTGCGTGTATGTGTAAGCACTCTTACCCTTTTCTCTCCTTACACTCTATGTATGATAGTGTATCAGTATGTTTGTGGGCATAGTGTGTGTGTATATATATATATTCCTACCCTTTTTATGGCTTATAGCATGTTTGTGTATATGTGTAAGGACTCCTACTCTTTTCGTTGGTTAGTAAATGTAGGTGCTCTTCAGTAGATGAGTGGGTGATGTTGAGTCAGTTGGAGTTTTGGTTAGTAAGTGTGGATGTTGATCAGTAGACCAGTGGGTGGTGGTCATTGAGACAGTGTGTTGGTCAGCATGTGTCAGCGTTTTTCACATTACATTTGCTCTCTTGGCCCCAGACAGATCCATCATGTTCATTCTATGGACTAATATTAAATTCCCCTTAACCCCAGAGTACTACATTAATGTTAAACCTATGGATTTTTTAACATGGAATTCTCATCGACCCTAGACAACCCCATTTTCAAAACTGAGGTTGTAATGTCAATTCCTTTTGACTCCAGCGTGCCATTTTGACCCCAGAGTACCACGGTATAGTACTAATGTATCTGTTTACAAGTTTAGATAAGATCGGGCCTGATCCAAGCTAGTTGTATAATAAAAAATTCAAGATAATACAACTTCTGGTTTCTTTATATTTATCATCAAAAAAGATATACTGAATGTTTCAAACAAGAAGGAGATTTATAAATTATGTTTAATTACGATAACATTGAAATGAGTGATATCTCTTTGAAAGCAAGATAAATAAAAAAATTAATTATCATAATGGCATGAATTACGCTTTTAATGAAAGTTAATACACAGAATGGTATGCAGCTACGTTTGCAGTGCAAGTTGCAAATATCGTTAACATTGCAAAGTTAATTTACAATGATTTAACAAAAACAGAGATTTAATTTATAGAGGACAAAGTTAGATTTAAAACATTAGATAATGACTCGGAAAATGAAGTAAAAGAGTCTAAATTAGGAATGAAAACATCTGACATAAATCTTAAAGCTTTAGTTTGTGTCAATTTTAATAAATATACGCGAGCAAAAATTGTATTGGATACAAAAAATATTGAAGTAATATGAGGAGTGTACACTCTTTAGAAATCATGTACATCCCAAGCATTATCAAGCAACATGTGAATGTGTGACGTCATCCCAAAGAGAAAGGGAGTTAATTAATTTCATCTTGGATAACCTGGTTAGAGCCAAGATTGCGCGGTTTTGAGATAATTACATTTCAGCCAATATCTTAATTATCTGATTCGCCAAACCTTTGAAAACTGGAACAATAGCTTAGAATTTAATGATGATTGATAGAGTGATAGCGTATTTTGAGGCCGGATTTTCCCGTTGATCATTTGACTTTGTTACGCTTTCTACAGGTTGTCACGTACGAATCAAATTCGTCCCCGAGAGAGTAAACTAAAAGTTTTTTATTGTCAAGATTCTATTACTACGATTGCATAATTAATAAGCCTATCGGTTCAGGTAAGGTTATCAATGGAAACCATGTATTGTGGATCCATAACGGCATGCACAAAGGGGAATTTTGTAGCCCTCTGCTGTCCTTTGCCGTGAAAAAATTCCATTAAGTATGTATTTTTTTCGCATCTGGTTATTATAAAGCAGAAGTTTTTCTAAATTGGTCTGAAAGCAACTCTGCATCATATCGCCAATTTTATGTAACTTTTGAGTTGACTTTGAGTACCGAATGTGCTTATTTTTCTTTCATATTTCTATATTCTCTTGGACTTTAATTGTATCAACTTACAAACGTAAATACCTTGTCCCAGAGAGATATATCAATATTTGTAGGACAATGAATCAATATTGAAACAGTAAATGAGATTACTTCTGCGAATTTGAAATCAATATTATTCCATTCGCTGACAAAATATATTCTCGGCAATAAAACCATCAATAGATGTTTGTAGATACTACTCTATATGTTGATTTGTTTGACAAACGTCTCTGATATATATATATATATATATATATATATATATATATATATATATATATATATATATATGTGTGTGTATATATATACATATATATGTATATATATATATTTATATATATATATACATATAAGAAAAAATGTATTATTAAAATATCATTTACGGAATCGGACGAATTACTTGTCTTGTTATTAATCTTATCTATCTATCTGTATATCTATATATGTATGATATTGTTTCATATATTACAACAATTATACTAAGGCAAGCCTTACGTAAATAAATTTCGTACAAAACATCTATAAATCTGAAAGCTCTCTTTCATCATAATAGTTGTAAATATATATATATATATATATATATATATATATATATATATATATATATATATATATATATATACATAGCTTCAACGCTTCGATGTAATGTGATATCAATGCTTTATTTCAAGATGTGTTTAACTGCTTCTACTAAAATTATTACCTTCTAATAATTCTGTTAACAGAGAATTTATCACGTAAATTACTATTCAATGCCATTGTTATGAAATGCATGTTTTTAAAAATCTGAGAGTTAGTTTTTTGGGGTTTTTTTTTGTTTGTTTGTTTGTTGTTTTTCTTTCTCACTCGCCTCCAATTATAAGAAAGAAGCCAAATAGTTAGTACTGAACTCTTGCCCTTTTAATATCAACACTAAATGTCTTTGCTACGTTTTTGAAATTAAATAATTTTAAAACGTGTCTGTGAAAAGTTCCATTATTTCTCCACTTTAGATCCTAGCATAATAATAATAATAATAATAATAATAATAATAATAATAATAATAATAATAATCTTTATTTCTTGTAACATATGACACCGACCCAAATTACATACATGTATGGGAACATATGGTACAACCACGAAACATAACAATTCTACAATTAACAAACTGACACTCTAACTTGTATAGATTTTGCTAGATAAAGAGCAAACTTCTGTAGGATATTAATATTATTACTGATTCTCTGCATACAGTTATAAAACTTTATGTGATTTGCATTACAATGAACGTATGAAGGTAAATAAACATTTCTCAAATTATCATACTGGGGTATTTAACAACAAAAGGAAACTCATCTTCTATATTTGCACAATGAGGACACTGTCTTTCAACATATGGGATATTTTAAAATCTACCTACATTTACCATTATAGGGAAGTTTCCATCATAGTAAGCAAACACTGTATGAAGAGCTTAAGCAATCTATATAGTATTGACAACTCAAATCGTTTCTGATCTTGTCATAAAATCGTAATCTATCCATTGAATTTAAATCTCCATTGAGTTTCTGTGGAAAAATATCTTTACAATGTTGTTTAAATATAACGAGAAAGAGTTTCTTATCACCCACCCCTTGATTAACCCAAACTTCTCCTGATGAAAACAGTAGATTTTTAACCTTATTTACACAACAATCACAGTGTTCGCCCAATGTCAACTGTAGGTTATAGCTTTATTTTTGGGAATCTATCATCAGTCATCTTTAATAATTTGATACAGTACCTAAGAATTGTACTAAATATTACTACTTGCATTGGCATTCTACCTAACTCAATATTGATAAAAGCATTTGGAATGTTTTTCTAATACCAATAATATATTTACAAAATGACATATGTACAGCTTCAATGTCATTTGCTTTGTAAAAAGCCCAAACTTCTGACCCATAATTCAAAATTGGTGTTATTTTAGTATCATACATTTGGAATAGAGTTTTTATGGACAGTTTACCAAAAGGATTAAGTCTAGTCTTCAAACTATAAAGTGCCTTTGCTGCTTGTGCTGCTAGCGTTTTTTGACACATATATATGAGTTTTTAGCAGAGAATACACAAGCAAGATATGTATAATAAGATACCGTCTGTACCAGGGAATCACCAAAATACCAACTTTTTTATACACCCTTTTCGAACAACTAAAATTTTTGTTTTTTTCCAGGTTTATCTTAAGTTTCCAGATGTTGCAGTATTTTGTTAGTTTATTTAGAATTTTTTGAAGTTGAATAACAGTTTCGGCAAAGACAACCAAGTCATCTGCAAACAACAGTGCAAGTGACTAAGCAAATTCTAATGTTACACCGTTATTCTGGTCAGAAATGTGTGTCTTTAAATAACCTTGCCTTACCCCAGCCGGACAGTTAAATATTTCTGTCAAGCCATACGGTGTTTTCACACAAGCTTTGACATCTGCATATATGACTTTTAGTATCATAAGCATTTTACTGCTAATCATTTCATTTACTAATTTATGATAAAGTAAGCTCCTGTATATACGGTCAAACGCTTTTTCTTAATCAACAAAAAGAGCGTAAAACCTACCTCTTTGTTTCCTCAACAATTTACATATCAAGGTTTTTAGGGTAAATATATTATCTACAGTGAAATATCCACTTCTAAAACCAGCTTGTTCTTCATCTAGAATATAATTTTATTTGACCCAGTTAACTAATCTTTCATTTAAAATGTAAGTAAATATTTTGCTGAGGAGTGGTAAAAGGCGAATCCCTCTATAATTTTCAGGCATACTTATATTTCCCTTTTTGTGAATAGGTGCTATAACAGCCGTTGTCTAAGACTTCAGGAAGTATGCGATATAAAATAATTTATTGAAATTAGACACTAAAATAGGTAACGTGATATTTCCAGTTGCCTTCAAGAAATCACTCGAAAGGTCTTCAATACCACCTGATTTTCCCGACTTTAATATTTTTTTATGATGTTGCACTTCTTCTTCAGTTATTTTACCGTCCAGATTTTCATGGTGAATATTAGTTGTTTCTTTGAATCTGAAATTTTGGTCCATTTCATATTGTATATTAAATAATTCTGAAAAGTACTGGTACTATTCC
The DNA here is from genome assembly GCA_029931535.1 of Margaritifera margaritifera. Lineage (NCBI taxonomy): Eukaryota > Metazoa > Mollusca > Bivalvia > Unionida > Margaritiferidae > Margaritifera > Margaritifera margaritifera. The sequence continues at coordinate 6,744,266 of JAQPZY010001696.1, read as the reverse complement.
AGTGTGGTTTATTTTTCCATTCAATATGGTATTTGGACATTTTAAAAGTCTCCAGAGGCGTTTCGAATCTTTGTCTGAAAGTGCTTTTTCAAGACTTGCTTTTTCCTTTGTTCGATATAGGTTGCGTTTGTGCTTGGTTATGTTTTTGTACATATTTTTATGATTCTTATATAAAGCCAAGTTATCTGTCATAATATTATTTCTGAAGTTTCATTATTTTCAGCTGTGAGGGTAATGGAATCAACTAGTACCAAGTGAAATATTATTGTGTGATCAAGAGACTCAGTTCTATTACCAATCCTAAAGGTAGTTGTACATATAAATAATGATTGATCTAAAAGTAAGTAGTCTATAGTTGTAGCAGAGTTATCATGTATACCTGTAAAATTTACAATACCTTTATCGTCCCCAGATCTACCACTTGCAATACTCATTCCAGATAGCTGACGGAAGTTCAGTAAATTCTCACTTTCGTGATTTAGCTCCTTTCTGTCTTTGTTAGCCCTTCCCACTAAATCTGCATCCTCGACACAGGCTAAATTCTTATCAATGATATTATTATTATCATGTATAATAAAATCAGGTTCTGTGGAGGTATAGACATTGAAATCTCCACCAGTAATAAATGTATGGTTTGCATACATAACTCTATAATGTGCCGATTCGTTTTCTATAATGGTAAACAAGTCTTCTGTGTTTATTGACGAATGTTCAAGTGACATATATACTACACAAACAATTGTGTCTTCCTTAACGGATTTATGTACGGGGAGAATTACAACCAGACAATATCTCTTGATTTACTCTCTAATTGATGGATATTAAAATTACCGTATATAATCGCGTATAATTCGGGTCCAAATGCAAACAACATAGACCCTGATCTGCAGGCGCATAATGCTCCGGCAGATCAGGGTCTATGTTGTTTGTTCTACTGATTAGTCCTCACAAACTGCATAGACCCAGATCAGCAGATCTGGGTCTATGCAGTTTGCAGTTGGTATTAGCTTATGCGCGAGTATAGACGGTATGCCTTACATGTTATTTTACATACACAGCAAAACCTCAAGAATATAGTTTTACATTAAGCTCTTTTTCTCTGACACTAATGTAACTCGTGAAACCATTTATATCAATTGTATCATGGGCACAAGTATCGACCAGTGCAAAAATATCAAAATCATGCATACAATTTATCAAATCACTACAATCCATATTAGACTGTTCACTAGATAGTGTTCTTGGTAATACTGAAATATTCCAGATACAGAACTTAATTTCACTAATCCTCTTCACATTATGTACCACATTCGAAAAATGGCCTCGGCCAATCCCCTATTTATCGTTTATACCTACAATATCCTGCAGTGCGTCAATAAAAACACATTCAATTTTATTTATAACCAGTCTGTCATATTTGAAGAAGGCTACTTTACCATCCCTGAGTGCCTGCATGAAGAAAGGATAGAGAGCTATTCGTGCCTGACGTGCTCTTCCTAGGAAGTCTTCAAATACTCGGATATGTGGTTCAATTATCTCTGAAACATTTTGATATTCGTTGTCAGTTCCAGTTGCTACTTCTTCTCACTTCTCTCTTTTCTACCTATGCATTGTTTTGGGCTATCTTGTTAATTTCTCTGTACTTTTTAAAACTGTTTCCTTATCTTTGAAGCGAGAAAACTTAAGAATTGCAGGCCTTGGACTCCGTGTCGAATATAGCCGGTGCGCTCGTTCGATTTCAATTTTTGACTCGTCTATGTCTAATGTTTCCTTTATGTATTCTCTTATCGTGTGTTCCGTGTCGTTTCGCTTTTCACTCTTGATTTCTAGAATGCCATAGAAGATTAAGCTGTGTCTGCGTAATTGGGCTTCTTGATTCTCAAGTTTCTTCTCGGAAATTAAAAGTTTTACTTCAAGACTTAACATTGATTCAGTGAGGTCATTCACTTTTTCTTGTAAGCTGTTGCTGTGCACCTTTAAGTCTTCATTTGATTTTTTAGTTCTTCAGTTGTATGCACGAAGCAATCGAATCTATCGTTTAGAAGTCTCACGCCAGCACGTATATCACTCATGGTCTGTATAAGATCAGGCCCGCCGACAGAAAATTATGGGCCCCTGGGCAGAGAAGTCATGTGCTCCAAACCTAGTTTAATGTTTTGCATATAAAACCTGTAGTAATCTACCATAATTTAGACTCTTGCAGCGAACAAATTGTACTATTTACTGCAAAGATTAATTGATTTTTTTTAACTGAGTTGACGGCAGGCCCCTAGAAATCGCCGGGCCCCTGGGCAATTCCCCCCCCCCCCTCCTAGGCGGGCCTTGTATAACTGTATAAGATTATCTGATCTTTGCGGGCTTTCAGAGCGGAATACGGGTCCTGGTTCCTCTTGTTGCAAAAATTGTGATTGAGGAAAACGTGGGGATGTTACTCTCGCTGAACCAGCCGGCATCGATACCGGTTGAGTAATGTCGCTGATACGCCTTGTTTGCTCTGGATTGAGCCATGTGTTCATGCCTGAAACATTTCCAGTCCGTATTTCCAAGTCTCTATGTGTATCGGTGGGAGATTCTCTAAGACTGGCATTCAAACGTGCATGGTTTCTTGGTGGCCTCCCTGGTCTGCCCGTCCCAGGTCCTGGGTTTGATTCGATTCCATGTGAAACCAGCATAATAATAATAATAATAATAATAATAATAATAATAATAACAACAATAACTACAACAACAATATTTTAGCATTGTATTGGTCAAAACATTACCCCCCGTCACTTGGAAAATGCTACAGTGGTAATGGTTACATGCACCTTTTTCTTATTAAATACTCTACAACAGAACATCGATCTCGACACCGACTGGGAGAATATGGAATCATAACAGTAGTTTCACGACAATTAAGTCGTAAAGAAGTCAACCAGCAATAGAAATGCTTTATTTTACATACCTTTTGTGAATTCAAAATGTAATAATCTGTCAGAAAAAGCTTAATTGTTTCTTAACTTCAAATTCGAACTAGATTTGTGTTTACAAAAATACTGAAGTCTACAAAGTCTAAGTCCGAAAAGTTCACAAACTCATAAACAATTTACAAATTGTTATAATTGAATGAAACTCAATTCAGGTCATTAAAATATGCTTTCATTAAAATATGGTTTCAAATATACCTACCAGATTTCAATTGTCTCTCTCAAGTGGTTTTGGCTTGATTGCGTTAACAAGATTTCCGTTTCAAGAAAGTTGTTACAAAGTTTATAAATGTGTAAAATAATACGCTAAAAATTGCTACAATGGCATGAAAAAAAAATCTCGTCATCTGCATGTGCTTGGAAATATGTCAACCAAATTTCATTCGTCTAACAAAAGTGGTTTTGTCTTCATCGTGTCAAAAATGGTTTCATCAAAGAAGTATAGGTCCAAAAAGTGAAGAAAACAAAAGTTAGTATAGGTTCAAAAAGTGAAGGAAAAAAAGAGTGCAATCTTTTTTTAAAATTCTGTAATAGTCTTAAAATGTAATCAAGTCAGTTACACATGAATTCAAATGTGACTGTAAAAAATTTTGAATCTACCTTGGGTGGTTTTTCAGCGATCTTGCTAACAAGATTCTCGGGACTGACAGACAGACGAATTTACGAACAGACAGGACCTAATAAAGACCTCCCACTGCTCTATATTTGCCCTCAACCTATCCCGCCTCACCAGAACCGGCATTATAGAAATTGCCACATATGTTTCTTCTTATTGTATCTCAATTAAACGGGCATCGACTTCGATCGCAAATGGGAAAAGATTGTTTTATAATTCATTGCGACGATAATTCAGTTATTGAAAGACAGAAATGGAATACAAATGATACTTGTCATCGTAGTCAGTTTCGGGGATACGTATATAATGCCTCCATTCAGAATTGTCACAAAGGGAAGTTTACTATGACACAAAAAGCTAAAATGGGTAATTATTCTACGATCTTCCTCTTCAGCATCTTCGGCAGCCAAAGGTCGCCTGTCCACTTTGTTCCACACCAGCCCTTGGCATATGTAACTAGATGAAGCAGTGACTACTGTTCCTCTATCTGGTGGAATACAGCCAAAAGAAACTGATCCAGTCAGATTGCTTGTCACATTTACCTAGGAATATAGCTTAGAATAATCGTAGAGGCTACCAGGGGCAACAATACATGCCGCAGGTAAGTTTCTCCAATTTAAACCTTTCACAAACAGACTTTTGCTTTGAATCAAGGCATGAGGACATCAGTGAAGTTGAATTCTTGAATACCTAACAGGTTACGCAAGAGGGCATTTGTTAGAAATATGGTTACAGCTGGCTACATAGGCCAAGGGTTGATGTGGAATGAAGTGGATGGACGAACTTTGGCAAGCAAAGATTCCTCCTCAATAGAAAACGTGTATTAATCATGAGGGCCAGTATACTCTTTCTTGAGTGTTCTCTAAGGCACTCTGTATCTTCTACCCCTATTTAGATCTATCTAAATAAAACCACAATATTGTTAAAAATGAGAGGAAAATAATTCAATTATTTTAAATATTTTAGATTTTCAAACCAATTTTTTCTCTGCTAAATCAAATACTGAAGTATCCTATTCCACTCGACGTAATAGACGTTCCTAATGTTAATTCCGCGCCAGTTTAGAGAAGCCGACAAACCTTTTATTGATCTTGATTATCTTTGTCCATATGCATGCTGGGATGCTGAGTAATCTTATTTTACAAGGGCTGAGGACTTAAGGAAAATCCCAAGTCATTAAACAGTCTCTTGTCCAAAGCTAACCAATTGCTATAAAACATCTCACTACTGCAAACACAAACTGATTCACTCGCTCCAATATAGAAGCGCTTGAGGGATCACGATAATCCACAAACGTAGAAGTCGCCATACCCCACTTATCTTCAGTATGTTCTCAAATCAAGATGTTGTCCCTCCATACAATGGAAGTGAACTCAGATCAACAGATAGTACCTTAAGTTAATGATTATAAACGAACAGCTTGATCCAAGAAAATCGTACATTGCAAAGTTTCATTTGTAATTTCCAAATACTAAATCTCGAAAATTTTAGATGAGTATGCACTAAACGTTGGGTGGTTTTATGAATGTACGTTCAAGGCTGAAATGGGCAGTGATCCATCACTTCGAGTGGAAACAGAAACAATTGTGTTTGTATTACGGGAGAAAAGGTCGGTTTTAAACTATAAATATTTAAAATATTTTAATCATTTGTATGCCATTTTGGCAATATTCTGTTTTATTTCATCATAGCCAGAGAGTAGTTCAAGCTGCAAAGGGTCCGGTAACAACTAACTATCAAGTCAATAAAGGGTGAAGAATTCTATATTTTAATATGTATTGAGCAAGCCCAAGATTATTTAAAAGCGAGCACATAAATAAATAAACAATCAATTTATGCTTAAACTGAGACAAACTCAAAAGTACGTCGCGTGATATGTCATTGACTTGATGTTAGCCAATCAAATATCAGGGATTTTAGTCTGGATTTGAGCATAAAGATGCTTACAGTAGAGACAGTCCTTCCAAGGTATCGTATGACTCGTTTCCAAAATCAACTTTTGATATTCTGGTTCCATCGTTTATAGCTGCATTTATAGGTTTCCGAAATGATGTTTGCATCCTTATATATATTTATGTAATCAAAAACAATAACGAAACAAACTGAAAGATCGTGACAAATTGACGAAACATTATGTTTAATCATTGAACCTATCAAAGAAAATTGCAGATATCTCAAAAATTTCAATCATGTTTCTTTGCTGAATTCTCGGTGTAATTGACGACTGCAAATAAGGACTATGTTAACAGCTCTATTCACGCTGAAGTTAATGTGTCCGTTCAGACTGCATGTCTATTAATTATAGCTATTGTGGGCTTTAATCTGACCAGAGGAACTTTTTAGTAAAGTGATACAGAAACAATGGTTTTATCTGCTAGTTCTAATGAAGAAAAGAATTTTTGCATTGGAAACTAATCTTTGTGATGAATATTCAACGATCATCTTTCCTGGTACAGCACCTACACTATGCATATTAAGTAGTGAATTGTTTCCAAATTTAAAATGTCAGGAATAAAATCTGTTCTCTTCTTTAATTCGAAGAGGTACGCTAAGTTATCAAATTTACTAGCTTCAAAAACAAACTGTCTATTTTCTGGTGCAGGTCCTTTCTACAATACCATATTTGGCTTTTCGGAAAAGAGTTGATGGATATTGAGATGACTCTGGTAATCAATAACAGTTGCAAGCCGAGAAAAAGATAATGACTAATCGATATTGAAATGCGTTTCATGTTTGAACTTGTAAAAGAAAATTCAAAAGACTTTGAGAAGTCTAAAAGTAATGTTTCATCTAATTGAGCTCGCAATGTAACAAGTGATTGGAAATGCCAGACACATTTCAAAAGCTTAATTAAAACTGAAAAGTTCGGGGAACCTATTCAATTAAAATATATCCGGGTTGAGAAAGAGCAGTGCAAAGAAACGTATTATTTCAGTGCAGTAAACTAATTTTGGAAACATTTTGCGACAACAAGAACGATTACTATTACATAAGCCAGTGAGGCTATCAGTTATGAATGTTCTATGATCTTTTCTCTTGGCACTGGACATGCACTGTGCACAGACACAGGTGAAATACTTCCAAATTCTATTAAGATGGAACCATATATTTTCTATTTAGACAGGGTAGGCATTCTTAAGTTATACAAGGGTTTGTTTTATAAAATGAATTCGTCGATACTCTGGTTGAGATGTTTTCCTCAGTGAAATATTTAGTTTCTCGAAATAAGTGTATGTCTTTATGAATGAGACAGTTATCTACTCGAGTACGAAACCAACATAATGACAGTGGCTGCTTTTGCAAAACTGTTGCTTGAATGTGTCAAGGAATATTGCACCGATGTCGACAAATCGAAGTACAATTGTGCATCGAATTAAATTCCTAACGTAACTGGTGACTATAAATGACAGTTCAGGTTGCCATACCTATTTATTTCATCTGTATTCAATATAGTTTGATTCAATTGACAATTGAAACTACAATAGTGTTAACATAATATCTGTAATACATAATTCTGCTGGATATCTGTAACATTTGGAAAAGGGGTGGTTTTCTCTTCCTCGTTCTTAGTTTTTAAGCAAGTTATCATAATATTCAATTGCATGGTGCAAAACACATGAAATGTGTTGTTCCGGAAGACTTGTAACTTGCTTCTAAAGAAATCTTCCGCATTTATGGCATAAAGCGAATAGTTGTCTAGTACTTAGATGTAACTTAATGTGAATATGCTACAAATGGTGATAACCTATATTTCCGACGCGGAACAACAGACATGCGATAGTATTAATACTTTAATCCTGATTTCCCTTAAAAATACTGGTAAACTGAGATGATGTCATGATATGATATTCTGGCTATTTTTGTAAAGAATAACGCAAAATTTATTGAATATATATATATATATATATATATATATATATATATATATATATATATATATATATATCAGAATCAAGAAAAGAATATGATGAAATTTCGGGAACCCCGTATCCGTCTATCCAATATTTTCTTGTTCAAATGAACAAGGGTCACTTATTCAGGTTGTTCTTCAAACACACGTATCATGATAATAAAAAATATCTATAAAAAATAGTCAGCGCTGCACATGCAATTTTAAACAGCATATCCATTTCTTACAGGAGTGTTTTCAAATCAAAATTCACAGCACACGTTCTTGCAGTCAGTGTCATTATGAGACGATTTGCACTATAATATCGTGCCGAAATCCATACCTGCACTAGTGATGCAGAATGGATCAAATCAAAACCGAATTTATTCATACAAAGGGTATGCTTACATAGTGGGACTAATTTTTTGAAAACTCCGCATCACTGAATGTAGGTAATACTGGTTGTAATCCGTAGATTTGGAAGTGGAAGTCTTTGTGGGTTTAAATGGAACGACAATCGTTTTCAATAGCTAAGACTTACAAAGAACATGTTTGTCATATCAATGTAAATTCGTTCTTGCAGGGAATACGGTTTTACAATTTAGGGATCCCCATCACGTTGGTCAGTGTAAGTTAAATATCTGTGCAATTGACCAAAATATGTTTGCACGCCAACGGTATATTTTAATCTTATATGTGCCTGATTAGGATATATTTTTAGTTTGACAAATAGATGGTTTTTGAATATGCATTTCAAATGAGCCTTAAATCAATAAAATGATATACCTATTAAAATATCAAAGTTAAAGATTTAAGTTAATTTTAAGTGCGCATTTAATTTTTTTTTCTAATATAATATTGTTCCCAATATTTTGTACGATATCAGATAAGTAGCTTCATTTTCGGATGTATGTTTCTGATACTAACAAAACTAGCTGAATGAAAAAATATAAAACAAATGCAAAAAAAAAAAAAAAAAAAAAATTGAAATAAAATAAATAACGTATCTAAAGCAGCAAATCCAGCACGATTCCTCAAAACCTTAAAACCAGAAAGTTTGGACGAGGAAGAGTAGCGGCAAATCCAGCACGATTCCTCAAAACCTTAAAACCAGAAAGTTTAGATGAGGAAGAGTAGCGGCAAAGCCAGCACGATTCCTCAAAACCTTAAGATCAGAAAGTTTGAATGAGGAAGAGTAGCGGCAAATCCAGCACGATTCTTTAAAACCTTAAAACCAGAAAGTTTCGATGAGGAAGAGTAGCGGCAAATCTAGCACGATTCCTCAAAACCTTAGGAGCAGAACGTTTTGGTAATATTTTGGTCATTTTTCATTTTTATGACACAAGTTGTACATAAAAGTAGAGGTGTCAGTTATTTTTTTTCTATTTGAAAAGTCTTCATCAAATAAAGGAATTATTTAAAATTGAAATATGTTTTCTATGCTTTTTTGACTCGTAGAGATGGACCTTGCGATCGAATTCGATGCCCGTTTAATTGAGATACAATAACGAACATTACAATACAAATTATCCGGGATACAATTTTGAACAACTACTTCGGCTCCGAGATAGAGATGGCACAGTATACATAAAACTATGTCCCCTGCATCCGACTAATTCAGGTCATCAGCAGACAAAATATGCGCATATTAGATGTCTGGCCTATTTATTTTATAACAGGCACATTTTGAATTGGTCGGAGTGATACGTTTAGTGGCTTTCTTTAAAGATTTAAGCACTTACCTCTGTCTACACCAATGACTTCCTATTCCCTCTCTATTATGGGCGTTTATGCCAACTCCGGGGTGCTGAGAGAACCTCCATGGCGGGTGCTGAGAGAACCTCCGTGGCGGTGACGGGCACCTACACTTTTCCGAATATCAAGGGAGGGATCTTTTACCTGCACAGGATGTGACTCTCCCACTATTAAACGTCTCCATCAGGCCTCAGATTACAATTATTTTTCTTCTATTTTATGTATAAGCATTCAACACTATGCCACTTTTACCATAACTGACAGATATCTATCACATTTTGCTGCACATTAACCCACCTTAGTTCAATAAATCCTGCAAGGTTTCATCCTAGGTTGACCAGCTCCATTTTGTCTATTACCAATGTAAACAAACTGACATAGAGGAAGTAACCCAAAAGCGTCTGCATGACCAAGAAAGCAAGGACATTTTACATCCTACTGTTTTCATTAAACAACAAGCAAATGCAACTTTTTATACAATTTCATAAAGTTTTAGATCTACCCTTTCATAAATATTACAATAAGTAACTTTACCACATAAGTCACTGGCAAACAGACCATGCAAACAATGCACTATTTCTGCGGAATATCTTCCTGATTTTGGTCAACCTCAAGGGGGGGGGGTAATTGTGGTCTGAGGGCATCAGACGGACGACACACTGTTTAGCACCATACCAGTCAATGATAATAATGGAGATCTTTGGAAATACTTTTTTTTTCCCTAGCGGGATTCGAAACCTCTGACCGCTGGTTCCAGTGGCCAGTGTGATTATCACCCCTTCCTAGCTAAGCACCATGTAAATGCAGATCATTCAAGTTTGTTTCTTGTGTTTGTTAATGTTATTATTGTTTGCTGTCCAACTTTGAGAATGAAATCTGTATGCTAGTATAAAAAGATGCCTTACGGCAAAAATTTGATTTTTTTTTTTTTTTTTTTTTGGGGGGGGGGGCGGGGGGCATAATAACTTTATAATAACGATCCTTTAACAGTATATTTGCCTATAACCTATCTCACCTCACCAAAACCGGCATTATATAAATTGCGACATATGTTTCTTCTTATTGTATCTTAATTAAACGGGCATCGACTTCGATCGCAAATGGAAAAAGACTGTTATATAATTGATTGCGACGATAAGTCATTTATTGAAAGACATAAATGGAATACAAATGCTTCTTGTCATTGTAGTCAGTTTCGGGCATGCATATATAATGACTCTATTCAGAATTGTCGCAAAGAGAAGTTCACTATGACACAAAAAGCTACAAAAGAGTCTTATGGGTAATTATTCTACGATCTTACTCCTCGGCATTGTGCGCAGACAAAGGCCGTCTATCCACTCTGTTCCACATCGACCCTTGGCATATGTAACTAGATGAAGCAGTGACTACTGTTCCTCTATCTGGTGGAATACAGCCAAAAGAAACTGATCCAATCAGATTGCTTGTTACATTTACCTAGCAAGATAGTTTGGAATAATCGTAGAGGCCTCAAGGGGCACCAACACATGCCGCAGGTAAGTTTCTCCAATTTAAACCTTTCACAAACAGACTTTTGCTTTTGAATCAAGGCATGAGGACATCAGTGAAGTTGAATTCTTGAATACCTAACATGTTACGTAATGGGAAATAACTCTTTCATCCGCAAGAGGGCATTTGTTAGAAATGTGGTTACAGCTGGCTACATAGGCCAAGGGTTGATGTGGAATGAAGTGGATGGACGAACTTTGGCAAGCAAAGATTCCTCCTCAATAGAAAACGTGCTTTAATCATCAGAGACAGTGTGCTCTTTCTTGAGTGTTGTCTAAGACCCTCTGTATCTTCTATCCTTATTTAGATTTATCTAAATAAAACCACAATATTGTTAAAAATGAGAGGAAAATAATTCAATTATTTTAAATATTTTAGATTTTCAAACCAATTTTTCTCTGCTAAATCAAATACTGAAGTATCTTATTTCACTCGACTTGATAGGCTTTCCTAATGTTAATTCCGCGCCAGTTTACAGAAGCCGACAAACCTTTTAGTGATCGTGATTAGCTTTGTCCATCTGCATGCTGGGATGCTGAGGAGTCTTATTTTATTTTACAAGGGCTGAGGACTTAAGGAAAATCTCAAGTCATTAAACAGTCTTTTAATCAAAGCTAACTAATTGCTATAAAACATCTCACTACTGCAAAACACAAACTGATTCACTCGCTCCAATATAGAAGCGCTTGAGGGATCACGATAATCCACAAACGTAGAAGTAGCCATACCCCACTTGCATACAACTTTCTCAGGTTCAATATGTACTCAAATCAAAATGTTGTCCCTCCATACAATGGATGTAAACTTAGATCAACAGATAGTACCTTAACTTAATGATTATAAACGAACAGCTTGATCCAAGACAATCTTAGATTGCAATGTTTCATTTGTAATTTCCAAATACTAAATCTCGTAAATTTTAGATGAGTATGCACTAAACGTTGGGTGGTTTTATGAATGTACGTTCAAGACTAAACTTGGCAGTGATCCATCACTTCGAGTGGAAACAGAAACAATTGTGTTTGTGTTACGGGAGAAAAGGTCGGTTTTAAACTATAAATGCCATTTTAGCAATATTCTGTTTTATTTCATCATATCTAGATAGTAGTTCAAGCTGCAAAGGTCCCGGCAACAACAAACTATCAAGTCAATAAAAGAAGAAGCAGTTCTATATTTTAATATTTATTGAGCAAGCCCAAGATTATTTAAAAACAAACATATAAATAAATAAACAAACAATTTATGTTTCAACTAAGACAAACTCAAAAGTACGTCGCGTGATTTGTCGGTGACTTGATGTTAGCCAATCAAACATCAGAGAGTTTAGTCTGGATTTAAGCATAAAGATGTTTACAGTAGAGACAGTCCTTCCAATGTATCCAATGACTCGTTTCCAAAATCAACTTTTGATATTCTGGTTCCATCGTTTTTTGCTGACATGTATAGGTTTTCGAAATGATGTTTGCATCTTTGTGTATATATATATATATATATATATATATATATATATATATATATATATATATATATATATATATAAAATCAATAGCAATAATGAAACAAACAGAAAGATCATGACAAAATGAGGAAATATTATTTTTAATCTTTGAACCTGTCAAAGAAAATTGCAGATATCTCGAAAATTTCAATCATGTTTTTTTACTGAATTCTCGGTGTAATTGAGGACTGAAAATAAGGACTATGTCAACAGCTCTACTCATGCTGAAGTTAATGTGTCCGTTCAGACTGCATGTCTATTAATTATAGCTATTGTGGGCTTTAATCTGACTTGAGGAACTTTTTAGTAAAGTGACACAGAAACAATGGTTTTATCTGCTAGTTCTAATGAAGAAAAGAATTTTTGCATTGGAAACTAATCTTTGTGATGAATATTTGACGATCTTTCCTTGTACAACACCTACACTATGCATATTAAGTAGTAAATTGTAACCAAATTTAAAATGTCAGGAATAAAATCTGTTGTCCTCTTTAATTGGAAGAGTAGGTACGCTAAGTTATCAAATTTACTAGCTTCAAAAACAAACTGTCTATTTTCTAGTCCTTTCTACAATAGCATATTTGGTTTTTCGGAAAAGAGTTGATGGATATTGAGATGACTCTGGTAATCAATAACAGTTGCAAGCCGAGAAAAAGATGGTGACTAATTGACATTGAAATGCGTTTCATGTTTGAACTTGTAAAAGAAAATTCAAAAGACTTTGAGAAGTCTAAAAGTAATGTTTCATCTAATTGAGCTCGCAATGTAACAAGTGATTGGAAATGCCAGACACATTTCAAAAGCTTAATTAAAACTGAAAAGTTCGGGGAACCTATTCAATTAAAATATATCCGGGTTGAGAAAGAGCAGTGCAAAGAAACGTATTATTTCAGTGCAGTAAACTAATTTTGGAAACATTTTGCGACAACAAGAACGATTACTATTACATAAGCCAGTGAGGCTATCAGTTATGAATGTTCTATGATCTTTTCTCTTGGCACTGGACATGCACTGTGCACAGACACAGGTGAAATACTTCCAAATTCTATTAAGATGGAACCATATATTTTCTATTTAGACAGGGTAGGCATTCTCAAATTATAAATGGGTTTGTTTTATAAAAAGAAGTTGTCGATACTCTGGTTGAGATGTTTTCCTCAGTGAAATATTTAGTTTCTCGAAATAAGTGTATGTCTTTATGAATGAGACAGTTATCTACTCGAGTACGAAACCAACATAATGACAGTGGCTGCTTTTGTAAAACTGTTGCTTGAATGTGTCAAGGAATATTGCACCGATGTCGACAAATCGAAGTATAATTGTGCGTCCAATTAAATTCCTAACGTAATTGGTGACAATAAATGACAGCTCAGGTTGCCATACCTATTTATTTTATCTGTATTCAATATAATTTGTTTTTGGAGAGAATAATAGTTTACAATTTAGGGATGGCCATCATATTTGTCAGTATTAGTTAAATATCATTATGTGTAATTGACCAAAGCATGTATACACGCCAACGGTATAATATTTAAATCTTATATGTGCCTGATTGGAAGATATTTGTAGTAAGACACCTAGATGGCTTTTGAATATGCATTTCAAATGAGCCTAAAATTATTAATATGATATACATATTTATGTTAGTTTTAAGTGTGCATTTAATCTTTAATCTCAAATATCATAATATTGTTCTCAAACATTTGTACGATATCAGCTAATTAGCTTGAATTTCATATATATGCTTCTGATACAAACAAAAACTAGCTGAATGTGAAAATATAAAAGAAAGGCTAAAAATGAAATAAAATAAATAACGTATCTGTAGCGGCAAATCCAGCACGATTCCTAAAAAAAACCTTAAGTCCAGAAAGTTTGAATCATGAAGAGTAGAAGTGTGCAACTTGTGTTTCATACTATGACTACTTGTTTCCTCGCTATTTTATTCCATTCTGAAACATATGAACATTACCATACAAATTATCCGGGATAAAATGTTGGGTAACCACTTC